>JACCIC010000032.1:2870000-3260000 GCA_018907035.1 Sycobia sp. Sy_11 | reverse complement strand
CAGGCTTCGTAAGGACGATTGTGCAAGACAGAGCTGCTCCGAGCGCGTTACTCCCGGGAGGAACAAGTACATATCGAACGCGCATATCCGCACGGAGTAACGTCGTCGCTCTTTTTACGAGAATCCGTCGATTCAATTGACGCGACACATATATGTTAAGTCTGTTTTATTGATTCCAAGAGCCGCGTTTTAATATAACATTGTTATTTTTCTCATCTGATGACATTTATATATTGGAATGAATTAAATTGGATATACGTGACAGTATATACAATAAAATATAAATCAATGGCTTGAGAATTAGTATATCGTCGACCCCCCCCCCTCCCACGGAGCGACAAGCCGATCGATACAGCTTATATAATATATGCAACGACGTAAGTCACGCTTTAAACTATATACCCATTACAATTTACGTGCGTTTACTAAGTACATATAGAAAGGAGCAGCCAAGGTGTATATTTAGAACGAAGGAACAACCGGCGCGGAAGAGGCATCGTTGCCGTTCTTCCACTTTGTGCTCCACGCCTCCCACCACTCCCCCCGATTCGATCCCTCTGATGCAGCGATTTTCCGAACAATCGGCTAGAATGTGGGAATACGAGGGAACAAACAACCATCGAGCGAAGTAGAAATGACTCGAACAACTATTGATAAATGAGTTTACGCATCTTATACAGCGTGCGCTGTGGAACGATTAGATTGGTCGGTACTTTTTTTTACGTATGTTAGAGCCTAGCTCAGGTCTTATATATATATATGTAGATATATAGGACGATGAATAGTGACGATTGGTCTGTCGGATAAACGATACAATCGTTTACCAGGTACACAAAAGGAAAATTGCTTTTTCTCAATCGCCTCCCATCGATATTCCACCTCAAAATTAGCTTTCCTAGCCTCTGTACACAGCAACAATGACAACAGCCCACGCAAAAACATCGGGATCTCGTGAAACGTTAACGACACAGCGCCTATTCTCACGGCTTCGAATTTACACGCGAAAGCGAGAAAAGCTCGTTGCGAGTCCGCGCGCTCGCTTTCTCTCGCTCCTACGCTACGACCCCCAATGTTCGTGCGCACTTTGCACGAGGGCGCGAAGGGCGCGAGCTCAAAGGCGCCCGTACGGAAAAGCAAACAATCCGCGCTCCCGTGGCGGCATCAGTTTCCAAAAGTAGAAGTCTGCTTTATGGATCCTCTGGCGTGCGCCACCGGCCGCGCGGAGGAGCGACTGGGGGGAGGTGGAGGAGGAGGAGGGGAGAAGTCAGACGACCAGCAGCGAGGACTGGAGGAATATAAAGGGACCTCCGAGCGAGAGAGCGAGAAAGTGAGTACTGAGAGCGCGGGGCATTGCAGAGCTATTTGTATATATAAACCGAAGGGCCTTTAAATAGCCAGGGCGACGACGCGGAAGATCCAGAGAGGGAGGGAGAGGGAACAGAAGTCCCGGACAACGAGAGCATGCTTCAGCACATGGTACATGTATCCGATGGCCACGTGTATCTGTTCTATATAGAGGCAATTCCGAGGGAAAATCTGCTTCCGACGCGCCCGCGCCGTAACAAAATTGCCGAGCTATAACTGACTCGCGTTGCGTACGTACACGCGATGCATTATCTACGAGCGCCGAAACGAATTTTGGATTTTGAAAGAAAAACCAACGTGAGTGACGGAATAAGAAAACGAGCGAGGTAGGGGAGAGAGGAAAAATCACGCAGCAGACGCGTGGCTTGATTGGTGGCGCCTCGTTCTCTCTCTCTCTCTCTCTCTCTCTCTCTCTCTCTCGCTCTGCCTTCGCGACGAGAGCAAAGAAAAACATCTCCGGCTTTGGGGGGGAAAATGACGGGTTTGAGAAATGGTGCTAGGCTGTATACAACGGGAAAGAGGAAATTCTATATGGGCTCGAGATTCTCTCGATATAGCTGGCCAAACAGGCCACGATAAGAGATTAGATATGTCTTAGCGCCGAAATTTCATTCAATTATCTTAAAGTTAATATTGGCTTTGTTCGGCTTGGGAAATCTCATGATATAGCCATACAGCGGTTCAGTACGTGGTCAGGCGATGTGTACCTGATACTTAAATAGATACACGAGTCTTTTTTTCTCCACGCTTGAACATAAATTTGTAAAGCCACTCAATATATACGATTCCGAACAAATTTCCAAAAAGCCTCCTTCCACCGTTACAGGTTGCGAGTCGAAGTTGACGGAGTTGCGAGAGAGAAAGGTAGATTATGTGTGTGTATATACAATACATACATACATACATATATATATATATATATATATATATATATATATATACATATATATATACAGACGGCCACGTAAAGACGCAGCGCTGTATTGAACAGAATGCGCAATCGAGCGTTGCAAAAGGTTTCGTGCCGATCTTATTCTTCTCCTAATGCATTCCCGTGCAAAAGCGAACGAGCCTCGCGCCAGCGTCGGGGGATTTATGTATGCATTCGTAATGTCGCGCTCGAGCGGCGCGCAAGACGCGCGAACGTGACTGCGATACTCGCGATACGTATGAACAAAAAAAAAGAAGAAGAAGAAGAAATTTTTTCGTTTCTTTCGCCAAATTTATGATCTGGGCCGCAATTGCCGACTGCGGGCCGAATTGTCATTAAAATATGACTGTCCTGCGGTATATAATATTTAGAGCTCAGCTCTGAGACGAGGTGTGATTCGAAGAAATTTATATACGTATATATAATACATACGTTTTGGACGTGAAAGGAACGTCCAATGGGCCGTCTCGTCAAATCGAACAAAATCAGATCGAGAACGATCGTAATGGTATTCTGTATGGAATCTGTATGGAATCATTGGAGGTAGAGCGTTTTTTTCTCGGTATATAAAAAAAAGCTGCCTGGAAAACTGATAAATAAAACAATACGGCTATAAAAAATTTAAAAGTGCGGCAGTTAGCAACATCGTTAACATGGACTACGCGATTCATTTTCTAGATTTATCTACCGCGTACTCGAATTCTCTCTATAGCCGATATCTCTCTCTCTCTCTCTCTCTCTCTCTCTCTCTCTCTCTCTCTCTCTCTCTCTCTCTCTCTCTGCCAATTGTCGAACGATTAAATAAACCACGGAGTCCCCGGTGTACTGAAAAGTTCGTATATCCATGTAACTCGTATACCTTGCACTTCCGCTTTTTCTTTTTTGTTTATCTCCATAGCATAACCCCAGACTAGAGAGAGGAGAGAGAGAGAGAGAGAGAGAGAGAGAGAGAGAGAGAGAGAGAGAGAGAGAGAGGAGAGAGAGAGAGAGAGAGAGAGAAGAGAGAAAAGAAGAGAGAGAGAGAAATCGAGCACGGAAGGAGAACAATTAGTATTAACGACCGTACTTCGTTAGTTCGATCCTGCCTCGGGGATTCACTTCCCATTGTGTCCCCGCGCGCCATTATATGCATTTAGTAATTTTCTCCTGTCTCTCTTTTTTCCACCGCCAGCCGAACCACCCTCTCGACGATTTTCAGTTCCGCGTATAGGATGAAGACTGTAACGAGGCTCTTTGTCCCTCGCTCAAGTTCACTCATCGAATAGCCGTCACAACGATATTTTCGAGAAATTCTGCTGAATAACTACATAATATATATATATATATATATATATATATATATATATATATATATATATGTAAACCCTGTAGCTTGTCTTCGGGATTACTGATCTCACTTGTTATCTCGCTTATCTAGATGGAGGGAAGAGGACGCCTGCTGCACCATTTCTTATACATGTAAAAAAGCGTATTTATTATACGACCTGGTTACAAAATTAGGGGAGCAAGTAAGCGCAAAAACTCTGCAGGTGGAACCGATATTACCCTTCCGTATATAATACGGCGATGCAACGGGGCTCACAATTCGAGGCCGGGATAATCTTTCGCTCGCTCTCTCTCTCTCTCTCTCTCTCTCTCTCTCTCTCTCTCTCTCTCTCTCTCTTCTGCTACTACTTCTCCATTAATGCTTGCATTATACTTCATAGAAATATAAAACGCTATATAATAAATACGTTGCACGTTCCCGATCCTTCCAATCCTCGAACTTATATAATATGAATATATCGAAATATATATATATATATATATATATATATATATATATATATATATATATATTTACTACTGTACATATTTACTCTCGGATATTTTCACTTCCAATTTGATTTTGATTTTTACACCCCGCTTCGGCTAATATACTCCGCATACACTGTCGCCCTCCTTCCTGACCCTCGAGCTTGTACATATCGCGTGGCGAGGAAACGTTAGGTCTCTATATCCGGAAGACACGATATGAAGAGGGAGGCCGGACGCCTTAATATACAGATAAGAGCGTGCGTCATTTACACACACACACACACACACACACACACACACACACACACACACACACACAAAATCGAACGTCGTCGAATGAAAAATCAAAAACCCCATGCCAGCACATCTAGCATTTAAATATATATGTATATATAACAAACGTGGTAAATCGTAATATATGGATGTGCATATTTATGTAATTTTTTTCTCCCCCGCGGGCCGTGTAATTGTGTCGTAACGTTTTTCTCTATATTTAATTAACGCGTGCACGTATCGTGCGCTGTGCCAGCGAACGAGAGAAATATATCCTAACGTCTCTTAACGGTTAGTTCATTGCGGATGTACCGTGTGTCAATATGTAGATCACCGTTTGGGTGTGAGAATTTCGAATGGATAAAACCCGCATTCGTACACTATATATATATATATATATAGAGAGAGAGAGAGAGAGAGAGAGAGAGAGAGAGAGAGAAGCGCGTAGCGGATGTGAAACACCAAGTACAAGTCGTTGGCCATTTCTTTTACAAAAAGGAGCTAATGCTGTGACGAGTTGACGTTACTAAAGTTGTACGTATGTATATATCGTTTATACACTAGGGGTGAAACGGGAAAGGCTCTTTAACCGTCCCTATGACTAACACCCCGCACGATGACGGTTGAGTTTTGACGCGATGAACAGCTGAAACCCTTATATATATATATATATATATATATATATATATATATAATACTCTTGTCCTTATAGTTGACCTAACATCTGCGCATGTGCGGGTTAATGCACAAATTCTGAGTCTCTCAAAACCCTTTTACTATATATATATATACAGCATCAAAATTATCGCTCGGGAATAAGTAACCGCAATGGTGCGAGCGTTATTCTATATAATTTTTTTCAAATTCTCAATCTATTATAGTTCTCACAGTCGTTAAAACGAAATAGCATTTAGAAAAATAGAGTTTGAATGTTATAAAATATTTTATTTTCGCATTCATTAAAAAAAAAAATTATTATTTTTCAAATTATTTATCTTCTTCTTCCGAATTTATTGAATTCAAATGATACAAGGGTTTTTCTTTCGTTACTAATTTTTCTGTACAGCGTCAAGAATTCTTTTAAAAATTATGATTTTACAATGAGTTAACGGAATCTATTATTTTATTACTGATTTAATTATTTTAATCCGTGCGCGTAATTCTAAACGGAAATTATGATATTTAATTAAAAAATTATAAAAAATTTATTTCTACCGCCGCTTAATTGACGAATGAATATTCGTTTATCCAAACGAAATTGCTCCGTATCGCAGAAAATGGGCTCTTTCTACACCTATCGTCAGGCTTCAATTTGATTAATTAAGAAGAATAAGGACACGGAGAACTCTTGATGCCATGTAATGCTTGTGTTTCTACTGTATGTATATATATATAGTTAATTCATTCGAACCTATATATTACAGGCAATGCATTTCATTCGAGATTAGATTCTTTTGAGATCCGGAAGACAGTTATTACGAACGAATAGTTACTGGTCATAAGGTAAGCGGATCAGCGAGACAAAGAAAAAAACACAATTAAGTATAAATGCATTCCACAATCATATCCTTTCTCCATTACTTCTTTTCTCCAAAAATTAAATCTCGGGCTTGGAGCCAGATCAAACTTTCACACAGATCTGCGCATAAATTTTCCTGCTGAAATATCTTCATATCGACGAAATTCTGTTTTCCTGGATGGTTGAAACACCCCTTGCCTCCATTACTCAATGAATCAAAAGTAGTAGGTCAGGGTTCTTTTTTTTTTTTGCTTCACGCCCGAGCCCGCGGCAACGGTCAACGTACGGCGTGAGGTGAGAAGCTTCGAAGCCTCCTCTACTGCTAACCAGATTCTGTTACAAACGGCGCGCGAGCAGCTCATCCGAGCTGATCCGAGCTCATCCCCTGCGCTCGCGATCATCCCCCTTCCCCGAACTGGAACGATCGCCGTCGCTCCGTCCACTACATTATACATAGCGCCAGTATAGTAACAGCGAGTTGGCAGCATACGGAGAGTAAATATTTCACACAGTATTTATATGGAACCCGAAGCTCTAGTACAACCCCCCTCCCCCCCCCCCCAAACGGCTAGCGAGCCAAGGTTAGCCAGACAAACAGTATCGAGCACATAGTATGCGATTATTTATGGTCTAGATGAAAAAAAAAGTAAGAAAAATTTATCCAAAAACTGCTTGTAGAGAAAGTTTCTACACATCTGTTCTTTTCATTCGAAATCCGAGAACGTCCAAATCGTAGGCAATTTATATAGTTTTTTATATACTACATCTTATATGCAGTAAAAGTAAATTGACAATTAACTTTTCTTATTAATATCTTATTAATAGGCTTTAGCAATAGCTGGAATTCACAGATTTTAAAAATACCAGGACATGATCGTTTGCGCTTCTGTTCATAGTTCGACAGTTCAGTGTTCGTAAATTCGACATATGAAAATGTGCATGTATGTCTTTTTTACCTCTCATTAATTATGTCGAGCGCAGCCCGACATAATTATTGTCGCTCACACATAAACCCAAGGTAATATAGAATTGATTTTTTTTTAATTTAAATATTACTCTACATCCCAAATCTTCGCAAATGTGCATATATGATTGACCATATAACCGATATGCTGTATGTACATTGTTATAGTCTACGAAAAATATTTTTCACTGCTCCAATCTTGAAGCTGAGCTCGCTTCGTCTACGATAATTTCGCAGTATTCGCGAACTCCATTTCGATGGAATATATTTATTTTGCGTTATTTCGTATCCACAAAAAAGTCTATGTATAGAAACTATTCTGCGCAAGCAAATTTTCGATACACTTTATTGCCATGCTTTATTTTCTCCGTCAAGATCGGCGTATAACCTTTCTCTCTCTCCCTCCGCATTTCACCCTCCTCTTTCGACTGTTAGGCTTGGCTGACTTTATGACGCTACTGCTTCTGCTGCTGCTACTGCAATAATGTATTTTAGCTCGTGTTCCGTCGTTTTTTCTTCTTCTTCCTGCAGTACTCGGTGGTAAAACGGGGCTGTACCAATTATTACGCCGGCGGAGAGAAAATCCTACGAGGCGGAAACTCATCGAAGCCATCACGTGAACGTCCCTACAATTGTTTACTCGTCGTCTATCCTTCTATCGTTCCCTCTTTGCTGCATTTTCTTTTCATCGTGCGTTTTCTACTTGGCAGTCGCGCCTCGCCCGATGCCTCATATATAAAATGTACGTATATTTGTTCGTAAACTAACTTTCGTCCCAACATCTTCAACGCAGATAACAAATTTAGCGCGCGCCTGCATGGTTTGGCAAATGTACAATAACTGCTCTGTTCGCGCTGGTCAATATTGTTATGCCCTTTATCCAATACTATCACAGCTCTAGCGAAATCGCCTCGATCGCGCACAGCATCACGATGTATTTATGCCAAGTTGTATACATATGTACATTCCAGCGTATGCGTGTTCCATACTCAGTGCTCCGTCATTTGGATGTTCTATGGAGATATTTTTATTATACTATGTGAAATATTTTGTTTGTAAGTGGCTTCTGTACACTTGCTTGTAATATTTTCATTTAAATCAGCTATTACATGTAATAAATGATATAAACTTTATTTCGGCCTCTTAGCCCAGAAACAGGCTAAATTAATACATTCCAATTGACTATATTTTTATACATTACATACATCCATACTTTTTCATTTTTACGGCAGAACTAACAAGAATATGCACATTCTAAATCGGCTATGTAATATTGAACTTACGTAAAACATTTTAGAAATGGAAATGAGGTCGAGAATGCCATTAAAAAATATTCTTATCAAGAGCGGATAAACAATCTTACGTTACACGTAAACCTGTTAGGGAAATTTTGTGTATTTACAGTAAAGTTAGTCCGGAAATTCTTGCGCAGTGGTGCATTAGGTAATACATCTTAGTAACACGTGTGCGGGCAGAATTACGGAAACGTTCTGCCAACCACGGCTACTCTTGACGCAATTAGCTGCCGGAAATACGCAAAGGTTCTATTGCAGACATTGTGGATCAATATTTAGGTAGATTGATACTAATAACGTTCAATAAAAAACGAATAGGTAATAAAGAAGCATTTATAACTTATAAATTATTACTAGTAATAGAAAAAATTTGCACGTACAATGAATGATCCATATTTTTCTACAGGAACATCTTTAGGAAAGATAATATAAACGCTCAACACTGGGATGACAACTTAAGAAGACTGCGTACTAACGTCTAAAATTGATAAATCGGTTAAACTGCAGCGCCTGACAGCCTTCTGTTCCCCCAAATGGCAGATAATTCTGACATTTTCATCATTAGATATGTACATTATACCTTCTGCCAAATTTCTTTCAGTATAAAGTAGTAAAGCTGAACCAAACCTATGTGAAACTGTGAAACGATCGATTTGTCTATTAGCTGTTATATATTGCAGTCTCTACGAGTCTGAGGGGCGCAATAAATAAACTAAAATTATACACTAACGCCGATAATTAAAAACTAAAATACACACGGAGAAGAGGGGACAGAGACGATGCGAGAAGGGGGGAAGAAGAACACAAAGAACGTCAATCTAACCGAATACCTCCTCCCCCAAACTCACGGCACGAGAGAACCGCGCACCATCGATTCATCGATCCTCTCTTTGCGTGTTAAATATATACTTCGCGTCGCTGAATGAAAAATATCCCTGGCCCCTGCTGAAAAGAAGAGGGAAGAGAGAGAGAGAGAGAGAGAGAGAGAGAGAAAGGAGAGAGAAATCCCGCGGCGGCGAGCGCTCACGTACTTCCGGCAGAAACAAAACGAACCACCGAGCATCCACGAAGCGCGGGGCCGAGGAACCTCTCCTCGTCGCACGCACGCGCAAGGACGCACGAAGAGGAGTGTGGAACATGAGAGGGAGAGGGGCGACTGAACAAACTCGCTTAGCTTGCGTGCAGCGGTGGCCGCGAATATATATATATACACACACGCTACCTCCCGTGACGTAGGACAGGGAGAGAATAACGAAGAAGACTATCTTCGGCTGTAGATTTTTAAGTGCCGGCGTACTCATGTCTTTCTGTGTCCCCTTCCTCAGCTCCCCCCTCCACGTACCGGTTGATTTTTTCCCCTACGCTGTACTCTGTATTATATCGGGACACTTCAGGAAAGCTCTCTCGATGGGATTGCGGGTATTCCATGGGTATAATAATCGCGTTAAATAATGGGGGGAGCGCGAGAGAAAGGGGGTGGGGAGGGTAGACGCGTCGATGCGGTTTTCAGCGAGAGGGATCAGGACCGGTGTTAGAATAGAGAGCGGGAGAAAGAAAGAGCTCTGTCGGTTTTTTAACCCAATTCTTACTCTCTCTCCTCTCTCTCTCTCTCTCCTCTCTCCCTCCCTCCCTCCTCTCTCTTTCTTCTCCTTTTTCTTTTTCTTCTTTCAGAAAAGTACGCACTATCGACCAAATGTCTAGGATGGAGAGCTCGCCCCATACGAGGGCTCGGTCTTCAATATACTTATAGGTACTCCCAGGAGAAGGTTTGCAAGATTGCAATGCCGTAAACGCTACAGTTTGCCGTATCACAAGTGCCACAAGCACAAAGAGCGCGCGTCCTGCTAGTTTCGTTTGCACGCGCAATTCTGTGTCGTGATATTGTAGAATTGGAAAGAGAGGTGGGAAACTACACGATTAGACAGAGAGACCAGAAGAAGCTCAGAATTTCCCCTGATATTATATAGATGTATCCTCGCCCCGTCTGCATCCTCTCTGTTTTTTTCCATACTTCCGGTGCGAGTTTCCCACCATGTTGGGGAAAAAGACGAAATTTGTTGTGACTATATACATAAATCAGAAGGAAGTGCATAAATTGAGGAGCTATGGCTGCGGAATGTCTCGAAGACTTTTATAAAAAGTTTTTAATGGATCTTCAAAGCTGTAATAGAAACGGAAGGAGGAGAAATCTGGAGAGATTGTTGCGTTTGAATTCCTAAGGGATTAAGAGTGTCTCTTGATCTTTTCTCTAATTTCGAACCCAATTTTAATTTCTTTATCGATCGCTCGAATACGACCACGTAATATTAATAGCAGTCGATGTTTAAAAAGAAGGAATATCAGTTAAAAAAATATTCGTTCCAATCCCTAGAATATAATAATGATCTATATAATTAGAAGTTTTTTAATTAGTATACTTCTCGTCTTATCGGAGATGACGAGAGCGCTTTCGCCCGTTAATTTAAAAAGTCGCGTAATTATAAGCGAGCAGAAGTTTTTCTCTCTTTTCATTAAGATAGAGATAGTTTGCGAGGAAAGAGCGTTACTTTCGTTTATATACGTACGCGACACCTCCAGTGTAAAGGACTGATTTGACGTTGTAATTTTCTTGTAACTCTTACCTGAAACAAAACGAAAAAGGAAGAAAATTAATTACATTGTCTAGTATTACAGAAAAATTTTATGTCAAACGTATGCAGTATATTATATGTATATTAATAAAAAAAATGGGCGAGATTGTGAAGTTAACGCCATAAATTTATATTTTATATAATTAAATTCTCACTTGACCTCAATATTAGACGACTTAGCCATACTTAACGGATTTTCAAAGTAGAATTAAGAGCTGTTCATAATATATTGATTTTATTTCTCAGAGTAAAAGATCAAAGTGGTACGAATGCATTACATATATATAATAAATAATATATCTAAGCAGGGATTATGAGAAATACCTTTAGATTTATAAAAAAAAAAAAAAAATTTCCTGCACGTGTGCGTGTGTAACGTATTCGGAATTCTATAAAAAGAAAGAAGATCTCTTTCTCCGATTACCAAGATTCAGTAGCTCGAAAATATCTTGACGTTGAATTTCCAGCACACGCGTATGGGAAATAATGGATTCAAAAGGCTACGTATCTAATAAACAAATACTACGATGCTAACGAAGTTAATTCGGATTGAGCGAGGTAACACTCCGATTATTATGAAAATAAATACAATAAAATTTTATGATCTAATGCTTTCCTTTATTATATAGTTTTTAATGAAAGACTGACATCAAGTAAAAATATTCTAATTTGAAATCAAGTCCTGAAATTTATAGTAACGAAGTGTAAACGTACCAGTTGCGCAGGCAATCTCCGATAATAAAATGTAGAAATTCAGCCGAATATCAATTGAGAACAATTAAGAACTTATATCTATATAAGTCCTTTTGATTGAAATGATCGAAAAAACGAGTTTTCATAAAAAATCCTTTAGTTAATTTGATTAGTAATAAGTATATTAGGTCTAAGTAATAATAAAAAATTGGCATATCATGAGACTGAAGGAGCCATACATCCGAAGATTACGAAGAATTGATTCCAAGCCTAATTGGACTTGAACCAGAAATGGAATAATTATCTGGCAAAACACGATACTATACGAGTCCACGGCGCTAGAACAGATAAACCAAAGTTTTATACATAATAATGATACAAAGCTTGAAGCGTACAGTGCGTAACACAAGAAAATTTTTACAGTGCGGAAAATAAATATATTCTAAACGCGTGCGCGCGCGCGCGTGGTAACAGGGCGTGTTGCTCAGACCGCACATAAAAATAAGGAGGGTGGTAGGAGAAGAAGAGAGAGAGAGAGAGAGAGAGAGAGAGAGAGAGAGACGTAATATTACATTCATCGAGAGATCTGAGCATATACGTCGGGCGGTTCAAGAACCGAGGGGTGTTGTACCCTACTACATACGGCGAGGGGTTGAGCACAAGGACGACGGACAACAAACGATCGAGGTCGGAATTAATGAGCTCCTAAATCGTTCTTCTAAAACGATTCAATTGACGGCGGCTCGACGCTGCGTCGGTTCTAATATCAATGTGGACTGGTAGGCGGGGCGGAGGGGGGGGGGACGTTGGCACACAACGACAACGGGACAATCAGCCACGCGCAATTTGCTCCGTTTTATCCGTATTTTCTCATAGTGTACGTTGCGCCGATCCTTGCGGCGTGCGGGCTTAAGGCACGAGGGTGAATTTGCTCCAGGGACTGTTTTGGGGAGACTCGCCTGATTTGTTTCTATTTACAGCAGCACGCGAACCCATTGCTACCGGTATTCAAATGAATATCTTGTGGGACATTTGCAGTGAGTGTGCATCCGAAAGAGAGATAAGAGAGAGAGAGAGAGAGAGAGTGAGGGAGGGGAGTGCTGGAGTATATAGAGGTAGTAAGTGAACTTCCGCGTCTCGAGAGTCGAGGTACAATCGGTCAATTGCCGCAATTCAACATATCTAACAAGACCACGGAGACTTTAACAGGCCAAGAGATGTTATTATATAACTCTGATTATCTCCAAAAGGAGCCCTATCATATCTTAGGACCTAATACTCTCCCATTGTCGATATGTAATACTATTTAATTACAAATAGAGTATTTCTTTATAAAATTATAGATATATTGTAGAGTAAAATATTTTTTTAATAAAAATCACGACCGTTGGTATTTGAAAAGAAAGAATAGCGAAGAATAGTGATAACTGGAGTTTTAAACGTAACACGTCAGTTGCAATTGACAATCAAAGTAATAAATATTTTCATCAGTCTTACATTTCTATTATAACCTATAATAAGAAAATATAAAAATATGACAATCACTAAGAAACTCTACATTTAAAGACACATGCTAATCAAAACTTTCATTCTTGTATTCTTACTTTTCTGTTGAATCAGATACCAAAAAAGAATTCTCATACTGCACAGTATATATATTTAATTGAATTAGCGGGAGATACTATCATTGTAAGCAATAAAAGACCAGATCTTGAAAGTGGAAGAGCATTAGGTCCGAAAACTTTACAGAGCTCATTTTGGAAGTTAGTCACAGTTATATCTCACTGAATCTGAAATAAGCCCGTCATCCATATTTAATAGCCTCTTCTTTTGAGATATCGTACAGGATAGTTTCATTGTGTTTTTAACATTTATTGACTTTGTGGAAGTTCCGATAACACATTTATCTACCATTGCAACGTAAATATAACGTTAATTAGAAAAAATTACATTGGCTGTAAAATAGTACGAAACGAGAAAGACGTTTAGTCCAACAAAGCTTTGTTTTTAGGAAATCGTTGTGTGGTCGAAACCCATAGCTCCAAGTGTGGCGTGCACTATTATTTTGCCACGGACCATCTTATTTATGATTAAAAAATATACATAGGTTCGAAAGTACCATATAACGCCACGGAAACGTATCATATAATAATTTCGAAAATATCGTAGTCATCGGAAAAACACAGAGGGTAGATAAATTTAATACAGAGTAATTGGAACTGGAAAGTATCTTTTTAGCGTTATACCCTTGTGCAGTCTGCCCAGTATAAATTTTAGCCGACTTCGGTGAAACATATTAATATATAAATTCACACGCGTTCGACGCGTAGAGAAGCGCGCGGCCTTCCAGAAGCGATCAGATTCTCTAACATATTGCGGACTGCAGTAATAACGCGATCTCATCCCCCTGCCCCTCTGTATGGGAGTACTATTAAATATATATATATATATATATATATATATATATATATATATATATAAAACAGGAGCTGCAGAATTATCCGTTTTGCTCGAAGGAGAGAAAATGCTGTGTTGCGATGCAGCGGCGCACGCGCACCATGTAACCAAGTATATATATATATCATATATATAGAGAGGTACGATTTCTCTGGCGAAGAAAGAGGAAACTGTAGAAATAAAAGAAAGAATGAAAGAATGAAAGAGGGTGGGTGTATATGGGAGAGAGACAGAGAGTATCGGCAGAGACATTATATAGAAAGAGAACATATATTCATTCTATATATATATACATGCACACACACACACACACACACACAGAGAGAGAGAGAGAGAGAGAGAAGCCGAGGACGCAGCGGACGACGGCGTTCGTGTTGCAGTCGCCCGGCTCGGATTACGCGGGCGATGCGGTGTGGTGTGCAACGGAGTGGCCCGCCGCGAGCCCCCGTTAGCTGAAAAAGAGGGGAACAAAAAAAAGAAAAAAAAAAAAAAGAAAGAAAAAGACGAAAAAAAAAAGAACGCGAGATGCGCATCGGACGGGCAGCTTATATGCGTTATTCCAGTGTGCGTATACAGTACGCAGAAGTGGCGCGCGCGCGAGCGCGTAGAGCAGTTATGTATTATACGGCGTGGCGCATCCTGCGCAACGGATGTCGCGCTGTCGTCGCCGCGCGCCGGGTGCCCAGCTATAGTCACCCCCTCTGGCAGGAGCGCGCACACGCACGCAAGCGACACTAGACGCTGCCTAGGCGCGTTACATAGTCGCGCCCCGGCGCGACAGCCAGTCGCCGGAAAAATCGAGCGACGCGCAATGCTGTGCTGCACTCTTGGGCAGTTCAATATATCTATACAGGAGGGTTCGTTACTGCAGCGATCGAGATCCGAGGGTGCAATGCGCACTTCCCCTTTCACCGTCTCTCTCTCTCCTATCTCTCTCTGTTCCCTCTCGTTCTTACTCTTCATCTACGCTAAAGGAAATTTTGTTCGTTATCGTCTTTAGTTTTTGTTGTATATGTATAATATTCTGTATTCTTTGAGCTACTTATAAATTATCTATAACGTCGTTTTACGACTAATTTACTATGAATAATTCTTCGTATTATCAGTCGATAACGGGTAATGTGTATTTAGCTTTATTATCTCTCTAATTAGTAATTATTATTTCTACATTTTTCTACATTCAGTATGTATTCTTGTGAATATATGACAACATTAAGATTTGTATACTAGTATATAGAGAAATCTCTCTCTCTCTCTCTCTCTCTCCCTCTCTCCCTCCCTCCCTCTCTCTCCCACTCATTCTCACCCCTCCGCGGAATGTACCACCAACTATTTTATTGAAGGATGTTTTCGTGAATTTCGTACAAAGCATGTCGGGAATCTTACGCTGGGCAAAACAACGTTTTTTACACTATGCCTTTTTTATCTTCTTATAATATTTTATATATATATATATAGGACAAGAGCTTACACTCGAAAAATAGCCGCGTCCGTATATTACGACGCGTGCGCCACTTATCGATACGAGCGCGTAGCACGCCCGGGCGAAACGCGTACGACGCACTCTAGAAGCACTACACTTGCATTTGCATAGATGGAGTACGCACATTGGTATACACCTGCATCGGTAGTGAGCGATTTCGAAACTGCGGTTTTGCAGGAAATGCGCTCGTTCGATATAGCCCCATCCCCCAACTCTCGTCGGTCACTTTTAAGAAACTGCGATCTATCGATTCTTCTCCTTTCGCCTTTTTATTTTTTCCGAGATAGACACACACACACACACGCACCTATTTATGGTATATATACTCTTTTATATATATACCTGTTTATGGTATATATACTCTTCATATTCGTCAAGGAGAGAATCAGTGAGAATAGTTTTAGGATAAATGTGAAAGCTTTCTCTCTAATTCCAGCATCCATCACTTCAGAGCTCCAAAATGATTGGAATTTTCGGATTAGGTCTGAGGGCCCAGGGGGCTCGAGTGCTCCGTGAGGCTCCAAATTAATCTTTCGAGCTGCGGCAGCGGTTCATCCACCGGTGACTCTCTGATCGCCGAGAGCGTTTCCGCTAGAAACGTCCACCGCATACGTATATACTATAAGCGGCCAACAATTTGAATATATCATATATATATATATATATATATATATATATATATATATATATATATATATATATATATATATATATAAGTAAAAGAATTTTTGATAAACTTCGTCTATAGTAGGCATGAATGAAATTTTTGTGACAGGACGAGAAGGCAACCACCATGGTTGGCTCTTCGACAAGGCGTATAAAGTATTATTTTCCACGAATGAGATATTAATTTATCTAATTTAAGCAGCTGGATGGCGCGCAAGCTTTACGATGAAATATATCGATTGGTGTGGGAGGAGGCTGAGAGAGAAAGAGAGAGAGAGAGAGAGAGAGAGAGAGAGAGAGAGAGAGAGAGAGAGCACGTGCGCGCTTATTATAGAGAAGTTACGAATGATAAAAGCCTTGCCAGGGATTCATATCGTAAAGATATTGCGTTCAAGCTGGGGAAAATCAATTTATTTGATGTTCCCATATCTGATACATATGTAAGTGTGTGCGCGCGCGCGTGCGCGTGTATATGTGTGTGTGTGTGCGCGCGCGTGCGTGTATATATATAGACTAAAACTAACTTCGTGAGGTGGAAATTAATTTAATTTTATATAGGCGCATTTCAATCCTTGTTCAGACGTGCATTGCATAAGATAAATATTTTAAAAATGAAGGCACTGCTGAAAAAGTTGAGAAACGTGCAACTTTTTTAAGCGTACTCTAAACCTTCGACGAATTCCGATTTTCTAAGAGTGGATATGAGGATGATCTTGATGAAAATGACCGAATTCGAGATTTTTTTAATTATCAATATCATCCTACGTGTAATTTTAAGTAAAATTTTCAATCATAAAATTTTTGTCCTTCCGGCACTTTGAACTCTTTGAATCTTCAGAGAACTGAGAATATCTATACTATTATCGATACGAAATATTCAATTTTTGACGAGAGAAAGCTTGTTTTCGGCAATGAGAATTTAGAAGGTTCGATTGGATATTTATTTATAAGCATTGTACAAAAAATAAAATAGAGGAAAAATATCTCATAAGAGAGCCTGAAATTACAATGAACAACATTATTAAAAAAAGAAAAAAAACAGTTGTACTGTAAGTTATGGTAGGCTGTATTTGTATAAAATAACTGTATATTTTAGTTCGGCCTGTGGATGCATTAATATCTGCTATTCACATACGTCGTTGTATACCACGCACCTATAAAAAAAGCAGAGAATATCTCCATACATTTTCCACCGTATACTTTCTTCAAAATAAGTACCCACGTTTACAACTTCCTTCCCCGAAGGCCTTTTCGGCGTTTATTATCGAATTTCCCAAAATAGCCTCGCCATTGACCAGCCAGCGCGTCTCCCAATTCGCCGTGCATTCGCCATACAGGCGTATGGCGTATGTACCGGCGCATGGCGTAAATATTTCCGCGCCCGCGTCCGCGCGTAAAGCGCGCCTATAAAATATTTTTAGATCGCCGCGAGACCGCGCCGCTTCCCCCAGAATAAACCGCTCGATCGCGGGGGAGCTTCCGCGAAAGCGGCCTCGCGCGGGCCCCCGATCGAGCGCGGTCGCGCGGCGAGAAGGTCCGTAAGCGCGGAACGGCGGGCCAGGGAGGACGAGGAGACGGGGGCGCGTGTTCAAGTGCAGAAAGCGCATAAAGTTAATTAAGCAGGGTCGAATAAAGAGATCGAATGGGCGCAAAGGAAACGCGGGGCGAGAGGGCGTGGTGGGACGAAAGACGCGCAACGAGGAGGAGGGAGGGAGGGAGGGAGGGAGGAAGGAGGCCGTCTAGACTACTGCGAAATCCGGCCCTTGCGCACGCGCTTCCAACTTTAGCGCTATAGGTGTAACGACTTTCCGTGAATAACGGAGCGCTGTATGCACATACGACCCGCGGGGAAGGGCGGAGGGGGGGGGGGCAGCGGCGTGAAAGGCGAACGAAAATCGTCTCCGCCGACGCACACATCGCGCATACATACGCACGGGCACTGACTTATACGTATCTACCAGGCCGGTGAACTTCATTAGCTCCCGCTGGCGCATACAATGCGCCCGCCCGCGCGCCTCTCGCGCTCTTTTGCCTACTACATTTTTTTCCTCCACATGTACAGAAGTTTTCTTAGGACTGTGCGAACATGCATGCGCGCGCGTACGTTTATGCGTGTGCGATCGTCAGACGCGAGTGGGAGTTTCTCATTCAGAAAACGCGCGCGTGATTTCCCCTACCCTCCCTCCGCCCCCTCCCCCTCGCGCCAGCTCACTTCTCTATCTTTCTACCTTTCTTTCCATCTTCTAGGGTCGTGTGAGAATCTCTAGCAAAGCCAAGGAGGGGGTGAGAGAGACCGCGCGCGGGTGGCTTCTTACACTCTTATTCTTCTTTCTTGCATTCTTATTCTTCCTCTTATGTACGCAGGCGCACGGGACGCGCGCTAGGCGGCCGCCGCGTCGAGTGCGCTCGCGTTGCTTTATCAGAGAGGGATGGGGAGGGGAGGTGGTGGGGTAGGGAGTATAATAAACGTTAAGTGATGCTGTAACGCCGGCGGGTCGCTCGCCCGACGTAGCCGCGAAGCGCGATGTTTTTTCACGTTTACGCTTTGTACGGTGTAAGTCAAGCGTATCTATATATATACACAATTCTCTGTCATGCTGTGAACGCACACGTTCTCTCTCTCTCTCCCTCTCTCTATCTCTCTCAAGCATTGGTAAAGAGCCTTATACATATATATGTATGTAGTTTAGGTTACGCTGCATCCGTGCCTTAAGAGCAAACATACGGCACAGCAGCCGGGTGATATGCCAACTCTTCTCTCGCTTCTTTCTCTCATTAATTCTTTTGAAGCACCGCCCTGGGTAGCGTTTCATTCATAAACACGTCGCGCGCGTAGAGGAGAGGAGAGGATGGCAAGAATTCGCGACAATTCAAAAAAATCTCGCGGATGCAGGGCATCGTGAGACCTTTGTAAAAATGAATATTCAACATTTTCCTTCGTGCGATATTTTGTTTATTATTATTATTATTATTATTAAAATATCCCATTGTTTAAACTCATTGTGCACAAGCTGTGAAAGCTGTTAAAAATTCGAGATTATATAGCACGCGTAAATTAAGCATATTGTTTTACGAAAATTGGATTAACAACCGTGATGATTAACTTGGGATAACAGAGAGATTTTATATAATGTAAATACAAAAAGCAGTTTATACCCAACGGAGCCATTTATACTGAAAGCCTTCGAAATTATTACATTAATTATAATGATAATTAACGACTGAATTTATGACAGTGTTGACGTTTACAAACCACATGGGAAGTATATATATCATCATGAACATAGCAATAACGTATCTGGCGGCTTTGAATGCAAGTTCAATCGCACGTGCCTTAAATCTTTACTTGGCTTCTCGAAATACAATGAAGTAGCCTATATCAAACGTTCTTAGCTCATAAGGTTTCTAAGAAATTTGGCAATTTTCTACACTACATGTGCACTGAAACGATACGGAAGTAAACAACTAGGTTTGCTAAAAAAAAACCTCAATCCATATACTTAGCTTTATTGACCACACCCGTTTGGTCATGGTCTTGCTCGTTCACGATTTTTTCACCAAAAAGAACGCCGCCATTACAGTTCAGCCAATGCTAACATTCAACTAATTCGCCCGTCTGAGATTCTAGTCTCTTCCCCATAGCCGAAGAGATCAACGAGAGAACGGAGATTTGTAAAAATTGAAATGATAAAAAGAGGATCTTATTAATTTGAGTTAAGTTAAGTAGGCCGATACCATCAAACAGTGCTTATCAGAACGTTTCAGAGGCTTGACAAAAAAAAACCCTTTGCATACAATTGTTTTTTCTTATCCGTCACAGCTTGCTTTCACAAGGTAAAACCGTAAATATCGATGGACACAGGAATTATTTTCTTAAATTAACATCGACCGATCGGTATCGTAAAGTATAGCCAACAAAAGTAGTAATAATACAACCTTTTTAGGCGCATTCTTGAAAAATAATTCTAGCTTTTATAAATAAAGCACAAATTTACTATAGATTAAATCTATTGACCTTTTCTCAAAAAACCACCAAACATTTGTATTTTTTATACATATACAAAACATTATAATATAAATCACAAAAAAATTGTTTAATCATTTCTTTATTCCTTGTAACGATCGATATGCATTCAAAATTCGCAATAGAACAATAGCAGTATTGTGTAATTCGAAATTACTTTTTGATAAAATTAACTTACTTTTTCGACACCTACGTACGTTTAAATTTAAGTAATCGTAACAAAGTTCTTGCGACTAATTAACAGCCATTACGCTAATGTAAATATCAATTAAGAAAAAAAAGCAACTCCATATACAGCCCAACGTATTTTTACGCTCCGCTGATAACAATGAAGGCAAGAGACGCAAGACGCAAGTCAGCATTATACATTTATACATATATACCCAGCCCAACTGATATATAATACATAATATATATTAATTTTCATTCTGTAAGTTGGTATCCGTATTGAATATAATATGTGTATTGCAAATGCTGAAGCCACATACTATAGAAAAGCGGCCTTGTATTCCTAAAACACACTCTCTCTCTTTCTCTCTCTCGTTCTGTCTTACTCTTTCTCTCTCTCAACGTAATATATATCCTCTCGTTACACCATAGGTATTGTCTCAAGCAGAATACATTGCTGAGATTTTTTTCTCTCTGTCTCTCGTTTATCTATCTTATCTTATACTTGGAATGAATCTCTCTCTCTCTCTCTCTCTCTCTCTCTCTCTCTCTCTCTCTCTCTCTCTCTCTCTCTCTCGGTCTCCTTCTGTCTCTCTGACTTTGCTGTGCTTGTTCGATTAACGGTATACTAAGCAAAGGTAAACGCTGCGGTTTTACTTTGAAGCGCGCGCAAAAGAAACACCAGACAGAGAGAGAGAGGGGGGGAGGGGACTTTCCGCTTATTTATACAGTTGAAGCAAAAATTAAAGATCGCTCTTTTTGCGCGCGACGCCACGCGGCCGCGGCCGTTGGCTCTCCTCGTTTTCAACAGATCGCCGTATAAAAATCTAGTATGTAGAGCGGGCGGGGAAAAAGCCGCACGAGCTCGTTTTCTATTTGCCTGAAGCGTAGAGGGGCTATTACAGTTTGGTCCCTTTCTAAGTCTATTAAAGATCTATAGATCTAGGTTAATACAATGTACAACAACAAATTTTATTACGAATAAACAACGTAGGCAAAAAAGGGGTGGGGGTGGTGGTAATGAAAATTCTACCGACACCGAGAGCCGCGTTTTTTTGTTTCTTCTTCTTTTATGTTAAACCGATTTTTACGCCTCAATTCGATATAAATATACGTATTCCAGATACGTTCGAAAGTGCGCATTGAATTTTAATGGCTCGAAACTCTATTACAGCAACGATGCGCTCTGTGTTACGTCAATTCCTAAAGCGAACAGGGGCATCAAACTTAATTATCTAAACGCAGGCTCTCCGCGCTATAATGGTTATAATAAAAGAAGGAAAAAAAAAGCATAAACACCGCGAAGCTCGTGCGCACTTGTAAAGAGTTAAGCGAGACAGTGTGGGCATGAATTAAAGCGAGGAAGGAATGCGATAGAACCTTCCCTTTTCTCAAACTCTCTTAGATCGAGTACATTAAGTATAGCAAAGGTATATAATAGCGAAGTTCATCAATGCGTATACGGATTGCAGACGTGCATGTATACGTACACGTAGTGCTTAGCCGGCATTTTGCCCGGTATTATAATCCCCAGTTGTAACGTACCGTGAATGTAGGTACTTGGGGAGAGAGGATATCGCGTCATTTCTTTTCCACCTTTCGTTTTTTCTCTCCTCCATATATATATATATATATAAAGTACACGCTATCTCTCGCACGCCCATGTACGTGCACGCAAGTTCTCGAGCGTATATAGCACGCATTCATTGAAGCCGAGATTGAAGCACATTTGTGGGGAGATTAAGAGAATGAAAGAGAGAGAGAGAGAGAGAGAGAGAGAGAGAGAGAGAGAGAGAGGAACGGAAAGAAAGGAACTGTATTATATATAGGAAAACCTGTCGGATTCATGAGGCGTGCGTCAGGTGCTCACACCTCAGATCGGTCAGTTCGATACGGAATTCAATAAACTGTGCCATCGAGATTGCACAAACATATATATATATATATATATATATATATATATATATATATATATAAGTTTAGGAATATGCCGCCGAGAAAATAAATAAATTGAGCCCATGGACGAGTAAAATGGTACATAGAAAGGTAATGTTCGGTCAACTATAATACGCATCGATTTTGTCGAGGTAAATTGCGTTAACGATCGGGGAGGCGATGGAATGTATGTACAGGTATATATATACATGAGTGTATATTGTGTGCGCTGCTACGCCGTTGCGCATTTTGTCACATTTAAATACTCCGATAATTTTTTTTTAAATGTACAAGACCGAGATAATAATGTTTTTTCTACACTTATACTCGTCTATTTTACGAGATATTTTACGTCGCAATGACTTCAAAAACAAATTCTTTCATCTTTTAAAATATCGTGTAGGCTGTGCGCGTCCTTGAAATCTTTTTCTTATACTTACATATAAATGATTATGCCTGTAATGTCGAAACAACTTTGACGAATCTCTGGTATCATTATTTTACCCCAATGTTTTTGTGATTTTCTAAGAATTTTTTTTTCGACGTAAGACTAGGAATCGTTAAGAATTTCATCTGCATCGGATGAATTAATTAATAAAAAGACTAGAAAATGTGGCTTGTGAGTTCTTCAAGTTTTCCATTTTCTCGTCCGGACATTAGATGCGAGAAAAATCTAAGGAAAAACTTCGTTCCTCACTTGATCGAGAAGATGAAAGAATTATTAACAAGATTAATAATACTTGAATATGTAGCCAAAAGTAAAAGTGGCTGTACATTTTATGTTGTTTTGTTTTTTTTTTTTAAATAATTTATTAATACTGTTCTACAGGTCAATTCGTCTCAGGTTTACGGGATTAGTTATATTCAGCTCGGCTCTAGCTTATTCCATACAACGAATCAATATTTCCTGAAGAACGCTCCTTTGGTATAAGTCTTTTGATTTATATCCCCCCCCTCCGATGTTTTTCTGATCTAGTATAGATGAATATAAGATGAATGAGGATATTACTTAACGAGTTACTTAATAGCGTCTGAATTGGCATAAGCTAAAGTAAAAATGGGCTTATTATAATATTACCCGAAGTTAATTTACAAGAAATAAATCTACGTTCGTACTGAAGGGCTTGAACAGTTTCTGAACTCCCATAACAATCGATATTGTTTATGTTAATATTGTTGGTATAACAATCCTTTAGAATAAATCCATCATGTTAAAAACATGTTAGGTTTTTATCGAAAATAGAAACAGTATGAATAGAAAGCAAAATAATATTAACGTTCGATTTCTTTAAAATCTCCAAATCGATCATTTATTTTTAACTCGATTGCATACAATACAAATCACCGCTGCCCGGCGCATTTGACTTCATGGCTACTATATATACATATGCGCACTGAACCATTGGATCTGTCCTATATATATATATATATATATATATATATATATATATATATATATATATATACATATATTCGAACTAACCAAGCGTATTATAGACACATTGGGATTTTGGTCACGCTACGTTTGACAAATTATATAGAGAGAAATACACGTATAAAAATCTCACTCACTCTCTGATACAGAATAGCTCAGACAGGCCTGATCCCCTGGCGCTGTGACAGGGCCTGCTGGCAGTATTCCAAAACAATAATCAAGGCAATAGTTCCGGCTCCAGCAATAAATACACGCATTATTTTAATTTATATACATATGAAAGAGACCTTAACAATGAAATTACTATAGAGCAAAAGACAAAATAAAAATTTTTGTTTGTTGTCGTCGGGGGCGTCAAAAGGTATCTGGTATAGCTCTGGTAAAATTCGATATAACTCGACTAATTGTATGAAAAGCCAGAGATTAAGAATTCATGAAAACTTATTGATACCAAACCTAAAAACTGATCTGTTGCCAGCTTTCGAACTAAGGTATCTGAAGACATGTAATTCCATTGAATTATGCTCCCATATTGCCATAAATATAAATAATCAATCTGAAGAATTATTAGAACTTCGAGGCGCAAAAAATTAAAAAGAAATTGTTACAAGAAAAATGTAACAGGTTGTTTTAAAATGAGAGAGGTAGCTTTTCTTAGTTATTGTTCAATTTCGGAATGATTTAGAATTAATTGATTGAAAATTTAAATTCGCAAATCCGTGGGTGAAGAGAGAGAGTGGTGTATAGAAATACGAGACATACACTGTTCCATACTATTGCAAGTATGGTGCAGTGTGCAAAAAATAAATTGCTGAAAAGTAATAATAGCTCGATCTGATTCTCTTATATACAAATGTAATAATATTTCGGTAGTAATGCAATGCCCGTCGTATACCTTGCGCAGTTTTTCAACGAACTTTTATTGACTGCAGAGTTATCGTATACGGATATAATGTACTTCTGGGTACTTATAAACAGCTCTCTCAAAAGACTCTCCTCCTCTTTTAAGCGCTCGAGTATTTCTTCGAACACTGTTATTAAAATATACACCCTTTCGAATGTGCCTGGTAAAAGCATACATTATCTATTCTATTCTTTCAAATCATTGGCGGATCATTGCTTCGTGTCTAACTTAACGATAAATACGTATATATCGAGAGATCACGTTTTGAAATTAACCTCACTCACCGACCAAAGATTTTCTAATTGTAGCCCATCAACGAGAAATCATTAAGAAGAAGAAGAAGAAGAAGAAGAAGAAGAAGAAGAAGAAGAAGAAGAAGAAGAAAAAGAAGATAGTTCGACTCTATTTGATTTGAGGCCTTTATCGACTTAAGTGTATCCCCTATTACGGAGAAGGGATGAAATTGACTTTTGAAGCCTTGCAGCAACTACAGTTAGCCTTGGCGACTATAATCTGCAACTATGCCCCCTGGACAGTGCGCGGAAAATTTCTTCCGTTCGCGTGGCATGAAATAAATCAACCCGAAGCCCGACCACGTTAAAAGTCTTTTAATAATTTTATTCCGATCGAACGACTCCCCCCCCCCTCCTCTCTCTCTGGCATCGAGTTCACCGCGAGCGCAAGACTTATGATCCAGAGGACATTTTCAAAGAATCCCTATTATTACACCTTTCAGCGGTCCCTTCGTACGTATACACGACTTCTGCGCGGCATTATGGGAGCACGAGAGAAAAGTTTATATACACATTTATATATATACCGAGGCGGTCCCTCGAAAAATGTTCTTGTGCAAGTCAGATGGTTATCCTTTATATATATATATATATATATATATATATATATATATATATATATATATATATATATACATACACGTTTATATAGAGGCAGGAGTGATTACACCAACCCCATAATATTTCACGCGCGATAAAATTTGTGCACGCCGCATCGGAGAAGTTAGAGCGCCTTTTGCGGTCGTTTTCACGCGTCCGTATAGGACGAGGATGAAGGTCGAGGCCTATAGGAGCAGGCGAGCAAAAGTAACAACAGCGGCAGCGGGAGCAATAGAAACGGCAGGCGGGATATACGTATAGTGGTTTAGAGTACAGTCAACAGTAACAGCAGCAGCAGCAGCAGCACCAGCACACAGCATCCAGAGGGAGAGAAGTCGCGCGACAAGCGAAGCAGTATCTAAAGAAAGAAACGAGAGGGGGAAGAGAGGAAGGTCGAGTCGCGCAAGCCTCGCGAGAGAGCCTTTATAGCATGGTATACGGGAAGAGAGAGAAAGAGAGAGAGAGAGTGAAAGAGAGAGAGAGAGAGAGAGAGAGAGAGAGAGAGAGAGAGAGAGAGAGAGAGAGAGAGAGACAGAAGGAGGGAGAAGGAGCAGGCCTTGCCGGGGGCGGTCAGTGGCCCCAGCCAGCCAGCATCAGCCGTAGCTCCAGCGGCAGACCGACAGCAAAAGCACCAGCAGCTTGGAGTCTTGGACTATACGAGCCTCGAAGATTCTTTAAGGCCGCTCTCTCTCCCTCTCTCTCTGGTCCATAGCACGAAGCCTCTTTCGATCGCTCTTTATATACCATATATACCTTTTTCTCTCTCTTTCCTTCTATTCTCAATCTTTCTAGGCAGCTCGATCTATTTGGGCCTATATAATACCATATACATATATATATATATATCATACATACATACATACATACCTTGTGAACCAAGTGAGCAGTCTCTGAATTTCGAAATGGAGCGCCTATATATATATATATATATATATATATATATATATATATATATATATATATATATATGCTTTCAAACCGAGGAAGCTATGTATATGAACGGCAGGCTATATTATATAGATTGATTTAGAACTATGAAGAAATAGGACTGAAGTGAAGGGAAGTTTTTAAAAGAGGAGCGCATCAGTGAATTATCAAATGTTTACCTAGTGCAATTCGAAAGCACACTGTGCAGGTAATAAAATATTCACTAATTCACTGCTGAAAAACTTGACTGTTTTAAAACAGCGAGATGATTGCCACAGATTTAACCTTCAAGAGTATAAATATATATGTAGCAGAAGCATGAAAAAAATTTTTATTACACTATGCGTGATATCAATGAATTCTTTGTATAAGAAAATTATGATATATTTAATGTATATAATATTATAAAAGGAAAAATTCGGACTTTTCAAAACTTTTTCATTTAAAATTTTACTGTTTCATATAGAGTAAATCTATTTTCTCTTATAATTGAAAATATGATATACTCTCATAATTTCAATTTTTCAATTGATTATGAGATTGTGCCACTGCAATGAAGAAAGGAATGAAGAAATAAAAGACATTTGATTTATTGGCTTCATAAACAATATTTTGCAGGATTCTTTTAAAGAAGATTTTTGCGATCCCATAAAGTGAGTCACGGTCAAAACGCTGCAGTAAAAAATGAAAAAAAAATGTTCTTGTGGTTATACGATGCTCGGTCGGCTTATTGCCCTGCAAAGAGAGACACAGACAGACAGAATCAGAGAGAGAGAGAGAGAGAGAGAGAGATAGAGAAAGGCCAAAGATTGTGACGTTAGGGTTTAAGAATGTTCCTGAGATCCAAAATGAACTTCTGGAGTTTCGTAATTTGCTTTGTATTTTATACTGAACACGAAGTCTTTGTTATGCACACCCATAGATCTAGTTTTCTTGATTTCTTTTTTTGTGAGAACTATTTTCCGAATCGGATCTATACCACGCATATATATATATATCTGTAAAATTTGAAATAGAAGAGTCATAAAAATTCATTGGCTAGTCAACCATCAACGATGCTTGGAGATGCGATGTTTCGTTGTTGTTGCTTCATTTTGAAAATTGCCTTGTAATTTTTGTTCTACTTCTGCTTTTCCGGTAGACCCATTTTCATTATTACCAAAACGACTTGGCAATACGCATTTCAAATACATTTCCATCTATAGGTATACATTATGTATACGATAGCAAAGATACATAGCCTAACTAGTGAAACGCATCGTTATAACCGTTTTAGAATCTCGGTCCAAGGGACGACGCGCCATTATTCGCGATCGCGATACCGAAATGGTAACCTATTGAATTTTCATAAAAGTATGTTGTGCTGTTTCGTTGTATATACTACACGCATATAATAATATATAGGCAAACCAGGCAACCGCGCAACACTTTGTCGAAAGCCAAAAACCTTTCTCACCACGCGCGCGCTCGCGCCGACAAGGGAATTTCCGGTGCGCCCGCCGTCAAGAATCGCTAAACACACGTGCGCAGGCACACATACACACACGTGCGCGCGCGCACACACACACACACACACACACACACACACACACACACAAAATCGTAGAAAGCGAGGAGGAGAGAAGGAGGAGGAAGCGGCTCTTAATCGACAAAGGCATTCCTTAAAAAAAAATTTCTCTTGCATCCGTAATTACTCGTCGAATCGTTCCCCTTCGCCCTCCTATACTTGAGTGGGTCGATCTTAAAACCGACATTATATACACACCGATTCCGCGCACGATAAAAAACACCAAGTCGTTTCGTATAGCGCATCACAGGCATTACACACACATGCGCGCACGAAACACACACACACACACGTAGTCACAGGGTCAATCTCGAGGATATACCTCTGACACATTCCCATCGAGGCGGTCGAGGGTGCGCGTTCGCACGGGTTTCACGCACAAGACCAGGCGGATGAACTTGCGGCGCCTATATACATATATATATATATATATATATATATATATATATATATATATATATATATATATATAAACAGCACGCACGTTGGGACGTTACGCACCGCGACGACGACAATTACCTGGATATACCTCCTTGCGGCTGATGCGGCCACGGAATAAATATATCCAGTGTGCGCAGAGGGAGAAAAGTAGCTTGCCCACCTATGCGAAAGAAAGAGTGAGAGAGAATGAGAGGGGGGAGAGACAATGGCCGGAAAGCCGGAATTATCCTCCCGCGCTGTGGTACCCGCACCACGTCGTCGTCTGACGAGGAGAACCACGATGTATGTATTATAAACGGAGCAGGAGCGAGGGAGAAAGAGAGCCTTCTGTCTTGGTTCTACAGTAATTATTATATGAGGTCTTACGGACTTACTCAATGAGCGCAGCTATAACATCCTTTAAGACCGTTCTACAAACCGCGACTGTATTTCTATATGATGAGTTAATACCCAAACAGTATACATAAATTCCATAATAACCAAACGCAAATGAATAATGGGAGAAATATCTAAGGACCGAGTAGCACTGATCTGCGCGTGGTTCAATTTATAAAAGGCTAAACTCTCGACTGTTATAACACATGGAACACCAGCAGTGCAAAATTCGACATAATTGATCAAGTTATTATAGTCACATTTTCACATCGATACAGTCTTTCCAATATTTTGCTCCAACATGGATGATGGGCCATTCTTATTAAAACAATTTGTTCTCGGCTTAAAATTCTATAGGCTTCAGTTGTAAATAGAAAATCGATATTGCAGACGAATATTTTTCCTGCATTCTACTGCTTTCTGTGACAGATCAGACCAGATATGTAAAATTAAGAGGTTGTGCAATTACATCTTTTCAATCCACCAGTCTCTCTTTAACAGCTGATCAATTTATTTTCTTAATATCGTCAACCCATCGATCCACGCAATATGGCACATTTCTTTAACAAACTCTTCCTTCAGAAGAATGCCGATGAAAATAATTCCGTGCATATTTCCAAAATTTAGGAGACCACAAACTCGTTTTTGCTGACAATTGAGTCTTCAAACGCATTGTCCGCCTTTGCCCCTTTTTTTTACCACCCGGCTGGCATTCTTTTCGACTCCGGCGTATAATGATAGAGATCCATAAGTTTCATCCATTGTTGCAAGTATCGACAACGCAAAATATTCTTTTTATCGCGCGTAAACAGATGGGAACAACGCCGCGAATACCTACGTTCTTATTTCTGTTCCACTGTGAGCAAGGACGATATGCCGTTGGGAGAAATTTTTTTTTCATAGCTAAATTTTCATGCACCATTTTAGAAAAACACTTTTTCGATAACTTTACAATATTTAGCATCTCTTGAAACGTCAGTTTTTGATAGAAAAAACTTTTCAGAAGTTTTTTAAGCATAGTCACCTTGGTTGGAAGGCCTGATAAGATAAATTATACCTTCAATGATTGTTCAATCGCTTTTAAAATCTACATACTATCGGCACATAGTTCAAGCCATAACCGAAGAGCTTTTTTCAAATTGTTCTTTTATTTCTTTTTTTTATAATAATAATATTAAAACGATCGGCATGTCTTGGGATGAGTGCCGAGAAGATTTGGCGATGTAAACCCGTCGCTGTGTGAAATAAATCAAGTGTCAAATTTGTATGGAAAAAAGAACAAATTTTAATTCGTCTAAAACATATCCGTATTTTTCATAACTGACCTGAAAAAGTTTCTGATTGACACATTACTTCTTTACATTCACATATTTTTCAATGCCGATTTTTTTTTGTTTATCGAACCGAAAATTGATATAATAATCCGTATATATTTATTTCTTTGTGCCTTCTCTTTCTCTGCCTCTCATTTCCCTCGACTGATTTGTGCGCGCGCCCTCTTTTATAAACCGTTAATTCAGATAGAGGGGAGGCCGAGGATGGTAGAGAGCAAGCGAGAAATCGGTGCAGTCCTCGCGCTCCCGGAGAACTTGATCGAATTACGGCCCCTGGGATCGCATACGCAGAATTTCTGATGCGCGCGCCAGTGCGCTACGGAAGGGAGTGGGCGATCGCGCGCGCACACACGCGCACACACACACACGATTAAAAAGAAGATTTGTAAGAGACGGAGACGGTAATTGTGGGCTACCGCGGTGCGCATCCTCTTTCTCTTTGAACAAACGAGAGAGGAACACTTTTGACAACTGCGTTCTGCCCCGATGCTCCCGTCGCCGCGGCGGACGGTTGGTCAGGAATAATCTCGTAAAGTCAGAATTGCATCTCGTTATGATATGGTTTTACGAGCGCTCGAAGGCGACGTGTTATGATATGCGTTTGGTTTCGGGGAGCGACGCTGGCAGCCGTTGTATATTTTCAGTTCGCGCCGGCAAACGCTTCTAATGTGCTCGCAATTGTCGCGTGACGTTTTAATGTCTGTACTTGGTCATGTACGTATGTCTATATTACATTATGGCCGCAATTACTGTGTTCGAACAAATAAAATATAGGCTAGTAATCGCGATTTCATTCTACATAACAGTATACATAGAGCTGACAAAAAAAAAAATTATCGAGCAATAATAATTTGATTTTGTCATAAATAATTATGCTCTTATAAGAATTGTTTGAAATTGAATTATAGATGATGAAATTGCGATTGTTGAACCAGTGTAGATGAGACATATCACATTCGGACTATAACTTCCAGATTTTGTTACCGCCATCAGATATATAGAAAAACGTCACTTCTAAACAATTTACTTCAGGCCGGATGATAAAATTGGATATTGAGTATTCACGTAAATATCCAGTAAAGTGATTCACTACTGATTGTAATTCTATTTCTTTGCAAACTCGTTTTTGTACATTATATTTACAGTTGATGGAAAAGATCTTTTTTATACAAAAAAGTTATAGTGAAATAAATAATTAACAGATTTGTCGCTATGCATGACCTCTATGCACGGGTTTTTCTATATATATATATATATATATATATATATATATATATATATATATATATATATATATTAAGGCAAAAATTATATATAATTTGGAGAGAGAAAAGACGTCAAATTCTTATCTCACATGATCACGCAATGAAGGCGATTCATTCGTATGTATACAGTTTAACGAAATGCTAAGAAACCATACCTTCCTTTGTCCGGAGAGAGCGAGAGAGAGAGAGGGGGGGGGGAGAAAAGGAGAATATTTCATGAAAAATAATTTAATATCATCTAAAAACTGCATAAAATCCACACACCTCACTCACGCGTTCCTTTTTACTCTCTTTCTCTTTGAAGCATTCAATTATTCGGCATGTCTATTCATAGAAAAAGCAAAATACACACCTCCTAAACACTATGTTCTGTTCTGCACATACCTAAACGACTATGCCGGGAAAGCGCCAGAAGAAAACGTAGAAACGTTGAATCTTGTAAGTGGTAAGGGGGCGGGGGAAGGAGATAGAATGGTCAGACCTATATAGTTTTAGTATCGATTTTTCATACTACTACTACTACGCATCGCGGCCGTGCGTAGATACATGGTCGATACATTCTGGAGAAAAACGCGGCAGAAAATATGCGCAACACACCGACATACACAAACAAACAGAAACACACACGCACAATACCGAGTGGTCGGACATTCCCCGCGCAAGCGCGCCTGATCCTGTCCTGCACTGCAGCATCAGCATCGGAAACTGGTAGATCTGCTTACTTATATATATATATATATATATATATATATATATATATATATATATATATATATATATATATGTATATATAATAGAAAAAAATGAATCGAAAAAGAAGATAAACGATTGATGTCCGCCTGAGACTTGTGGGGAATTCCTTTTGACCCTGCTGTCGTCATCGGGAATGATAATTGATTTTGTTAAATTTTTCTGCATGAACTCGTTTCTATCTATTATTGATAGGTTTATAAATTGTTTTATAAAAAATTCATTGTTGATCGTAATTTAATGGAATGATATATGGTTGTATATATCATAAGATTAATTTTATAGCTAGTATCGGGAATATTATTCGTGTGTGCACGCGCGCGTGTATATCAAATCTTTAAATAAATAATATACACTGGCCGAATGACGTTTAATTTTAAAATCTAATGTAAAATAAGTTATTTCTCTTTTTAATTTATTTTAATGACGAATTGTCATAATAGAATAATACGCCATATGTAGACATACATAACAATATATATATAAATGAGTTTAGTTTAGGCATATTTCAAAGCATACAAATTACATATATTAGCTAATTATGTACATATATATGAATGAAAATTGACTTTACACAAAATATAATTTTCACGGGCCCGTGTTCTTACTTTTTTCCAATTCCCATCCTTGTATTATTACTGTAATCTCAAAACTAATCAGCGAATTACCGCCTGTAATAACCATCCTCGAGCAAATTTGTTCGGAGAATAAGAGACTCGCCCTCCTATCTGATTTAATAATAGACGTCGAATCGGCCAAAAAATCATTGACTACATTTATGGTACAAAAAAAAAGGACGAGAAAACAGGGACAAACTGCGCACGCATCCTTTTCGTGCCCAATCTCCGCCGCTTCGATGTATAATTCTTCGATCGAAAAATACTTACCTTATTGCACTAATCGCCGGAGATAATATATTGGAACGAGACCGTGAAAATCTCTCTGACACGCTCCCATTTCCACGGAAAATCCTTTTCCCCTATGAGCCGGGGTGGAGCTAGCACGGAGGGATAGATAGTATAATACAGTGCAAAGAAATAGCGCACGAAACAGGAAAGATGCAAATAAAATACGAAAGGGAAATAACGAAAGAGAGAGAGAGAGAGAGAGAGAGAGAGAGAGAGAGAGAGAGAATATTATAATGAAGACGATGCAATTGCTGTTGCTTCAGCCACCGCTGCTATTGCGGGTAAGCTCGAAATTACGGCGAGGGATGGAAAGGGAGGAAGGGGGGGGCTAGAGCATCCGGTCATAATCTTCACGACTGCGCGGCGAGTTGTAGAACGCGCGCAAGTGTTGGTCCGCGCCTTCGCGCGAGAAAACGGCTATAATATAATATATAAGTGCAGCAGCAGCAGCAGCAACAGCAGCAGTACTACCGTGGTCACGTGTGCGTGGAGAGAGAGACAGAGAGAGAGAGAGAGAGAGAGAGAGAGAGAGAGAGGTGACGAGAAAATTGCTGCTAGTGCCCACGGTTCTTAGTATATATATATATATATATATATATATATATATATATATATATATATATATATATATATATATATAAGAGAAACGAACGAGACAAAACGACGCTCTGCTATCTCTCTCTCGCTCTCACTCTTTCTCTTTTTCTGCTCTGTTTTACGCACGTACAACCTCCTCTTCTGTCATTATTATTATAGCTTCGCTAATACTTTTAGTTGTCAGCCAGAGGCAACAGCCGTATGCATCTTAAAGCTTAGGTGTTAATATGTCTGCAAGAGACAAAGAGAGAGAAAGAGAGTCCCTTACTAAACCCAGCCCTGCAGTAGTGTTGTTTTACAAGGCAACGTGTAGGATAATGAACTCCAGTCAGTATGTGTGTGTGTGTAATATGCGCGTGCACGATCACACGCATTTGTGTGAAGTGTGTGCACCTCTCAAACGAGTGCTGTCAACGGAGCTTCCTTTTTTTTATCATGTCTCCGTTTTTCCAAAAAAAAAGTAGGTGAGGAGAGAAAGACATAGAAAAACGGAGCACATTTTCGAATTCGTCCAGTATGAAATTGTGCCTTTGTTTTTTGTGTTTGTAGGCGAGAACAGAGAGAGAGAGAGAGAGAGAGAGAGAGAAAGAGTATATTTTTATATACGCAAAACACCGCTATGATAATTATTCAGTGCCGGTTTTTTTCATAAATACAGCGCGTGCTCAGTCCCGGTCGCCGTTTATTCACGACGCATTAGCCGACGAAGATAACCAGAGATAATGCGCAACGGTAGTATGCGTATGTAATGTGTTTATCGTAGCACATCTGAGACCGGGGAGGGGGCAAGCAAATGAATGAAAATAACCTTCAACTCTTTTTCATAAAAGAATAATAAATACAGAATTAGTGGTAATGAATTCGACGTGCCAGTAAAATGCGCCAGATTCTGAAGCAGTAAATCCAATGGAGGAGAGTAGGAAAAGACGCGAGATAAAGAGTCGGTGTTCCAATGGTACCATTTTTTCCCGTTAATATCGAGGGTTCCCGATATCTTGAATTCAAAGTTAGCTATGTTGGTAATGTACGGTAAGCTAATTTCTGTATTATAGGGGGAAAAACTCTCAATTTTTTTCATTATATACCGTTTTCGAGGCACTGGGTACATATTGGTGTTTTGCCACGAGCCGAAAAAGACCTCCTGCAGTCTTTGCCTCATGGATTTCATATTTATTTGTTAAACCTCTTTTAATTAATTAAATATAAATTTTAGATATTCTGTCATTCTAATGTTGGGACGCTAGGCGACAGTGCACCCCCACTGCCCCCATCTAAATTCCACCACTGTCCACTTATATTTTCTTTTACGAAGTATACACATAGTTGCAAGAGTGCACAACACGCTTACGTGCATATTAAATTCGCGTTTGAGATGAAAAAAAACAAATGTCGATCTTTTTTGTACATGACAACTAATACAATAACATAGTCTAAAATAGAACTGATGAGATTTTTGGCTTTCACAAAGAATTTACGCTTTAATTCTGTAAATATCTATATGTTTTACGTGAATAAAGATGTCCTAATTTCATTACACTTTTTTTTTAAAGAGTACTTACACGTACATTAAAACAATATGCACAAGTGAAAATTCATTAATTATGCTTATGTCAACTGTTTTTAGATAAATTAATAAATATTTCAATTGGTCTTACAGTTCAATTAAACAAATTAAAATTAAAACATAAGAATATCAATATATATTTATACCAATACTAATACACATCAATATACAGTTAATTGAAAATTATAATGACAGTCAGACTGTCGTTGTTAAAAGTCACCCCTGTAGATTAATCTAAAATAAAGATATATTAGCTGAAAAAAAAATTTTATTTTAAAGTGCAATCTGACTGTCCCCAAATAAGTAAAAATTGTTTGAATATCGGGCATTTTAAGGAGAATCTTCATCGTGAGAACAGCGTTTAAAAAAAAAAAAAAAAAAAAAAAGCAAGCAAAAGAAAATCAACTGCACTTTTCTCTATCGCCGATAATGATCGTTCTAGAGGTCCGTCCCTCTCCCCTGAAAATTTTTCTAAAAATATTTAAATTCATATTCTGTATACAATATATGTATGTTGCATGTCTCGTTGCACGTACAGCTAACGTTTACCGGCACACAACCTGTAAGCCTTTTTCGAGCACGCATACTACATTGAAATATAAAAAAGGGTATGGGACTCGCTGTAGATAAACCATCCCATGACACATATATACACACGTGCGCGCGCACACACACACACACACACAAAAGTACAGGTGTCGGTTCCTTCGAGCTTAACGTATACGAGGGACGGAAGATCTCTTTCGAGAGGGTCTCGCTCTCGCGCATATATAGCAGTCACCTCTCCGCTTTCTTTCTCAGTTTTCCCCTCGCCCTATGCGCTCCCTTTGTGTAACCTGTGCGCTATGTTGTGCATACTGTAGTAGGAGAGAGAGAGAAGAGAGAGAGAGAAGAGAGAGAGAGAGAGAGAGAGAGAGAGAGAGAGAGAGAGAGAGAGAGAGAGAGGATGCACCGGTAAATAGACACCTTTCGACCCGCGCTTCGGCACTAAACTGGTACACCTATGCACACAGAACACATACACGCACCTGGCACAGACGTCCTTTGCCCCTTATGTCGAATCTATATCTGATCATATTATTCTACCTTTTTCCATTTTCAGTCTCAGCTTCTTCATTCTCTTCGCCATCTGTTGTTATTGTGTTCGTCGCCCTCGCTCTCTCTCTCTCTCTCTCTCTCTCTCTCTCTCTCTCGCTCTCTCTCTCCCTCTCTTACACACACACGCGCGCGCGGGCGCGCGCACGCATATATATATATATATATATATATATATATATATATATATATATATATATATAAGTCCTTACAGTGCATGGACGTCGCGCCCTATTACCTCATTTATATTATTGTCGATGGCGAACGAAGACAATGACCTTGCCAGCGCTGCTGCACAACCCTGATGAAGCACAAGAAAAGAAGTGCGAAGAAAATCTATTTTCACCATATATAGTTTTACGAGAAAATACTCGCGTGCTTAGCCCGCATGTATAGTTTTAAATGGACGGAGAGAGAGAGAGAGAGAGAGAGAGAGAGAGAGAGAGAGAGAGAGACAGCATCATCTCAGTGCCCGTCCCTCTGTCATTCTTTTTTGTAGAACTGGCCGATTTTCCTAAACGCGCATGTAACAGAGACCATGAGGCTCGGCTCTTCGCACACATCTATTATATATTATACTACCAAATATGCGCGTGTTTCTTTTTTCCACGTACCTTCCCTTTATGGACCATTCACTGTCTTTCTTTCTCTCCACCCCTCTCTGAATGTTTATGCTTTTAGTTATATTTTGCCGAATTTGGACTTTCCAAGGTTTATTGTGAAAAAGATGATTTGTGAAAAATAATGGAAGATCATTCAGGCTATGGAAAATGGGAAAACCACGAACTCGACTAAACGTGGACAGTTGCTAAAACCAGCGTACATATATGACAACGACTTGTCAATTATAACAGAAAAGTTGAGTGTAAAATTTCATTCAAACGGAATCATTTTCACATACTACATTTCTCGAGCAGTAAAATTCGTAAATATTTAAAAATAAAAACACTTTTATCAATATTTATAAATTCGTTAAAAAATACTCCCCTCCGATAAAGACAACGCATTTATAGTCTAAGATCTATATTTGATCAGTAGCATAATCGAATGTAACAATAAGTAGTGTATCTAATTGTCCTGTGCCTATATATATATACATGTATGTATAATCAATGACACAGCAGAACGTATGCTACACTTAAAAGCGCTTATACCTATATATGTAATACCACTTAATATACCTATAATGAATCCAAGAGTGAAAACGTCACTCGGGAACGAATTCTGCTGTTTTTATTGTTGCCCGTATAATATATAGGCGCAGCTGTACCGAGCAAGACACTCGTGTAAATGTACATCTTCATATACATATAGAGATTAAACATTTTTTACGCTTTGGCTAGTTCTAAAAAATAGCATTTTTTTATATTTGAAATGTCAATAGGAGACAGAGAGAATTATATTTATGCCCATTGCTTCATTCGGCTCCGTTAATTCCTTTAAAATATAAAATCCATTCTACGAGCGCCTTCCCCGCCTACCAAAAGAATTCGTTTTTTTTTCTTTTTAAATCATCGGTTCGATTTTTTTAACCCCTGGACCATAAAACTATTATAACATTTTCACAACAAAAAAAGATAAACAAAAAACTCTTCAATTTTATATTAAATAAATACACAACATCTAGTTTGCTCGGTGCACCAAATAATTGAGGCTGTTCAAATTTGTTTTTTTCAGCTACTTTCTCTTCAATAACTTGTTAACACAGAAAAGGAGAGCGCGCGACACGGAACCTTTATCTCATATTCATGCTGACAACCAACGTGCTCGTAAAAAAAACTTGGTGCCATTCATTCATCCGGTTTTTCAAAAGCGCTTGGATGATTCGTGTTCAGGTAACGAGAATTTCAATAACTAAGAAACGCGTATTTCTATAAATTTTTTTACAAAGTTTTTACTTTCAATTTTCTTAGGAAAAATTTAAAGATTTTTTTTTAAAGCAAGCATCCTTTTTATACGATTTTATACGGCCTGTCCAGATGAATTACCCCTTGTGGTGTCCATTTTCGACACCATTTTCGAATATCGGGAACCGATCTTTTCACTTGCAAGATCTTGAACTCGAGCTAATTCATTTTGGCTTTTACGATTTCCACACAATTTTCACTGTTCCTAAAAAAAAGATCATCCCAGGATATTGAGAAAGAATTTTCTAGAAGATTTCCAGAGAATTGTCTTATATTTTCAGTTTTTCCAGAATTTCTGAATAATCTGCAGTATATTTTCGACGTAGTATTCTTAAAGCAAAAATTATTTATATTTTATTGGCTTTAAACGCCGTCGACTTATTTATGGATTTGCAGCATTGTGCCCATATTGACATACACCGCGCGCAACACCATGATTATGAAACTATATAGTTTTGTCAATAATTTCGAAATGAAATTATTTCAAAATTTCAATCTCTCATCCATGATCAAACGTCAAATCGACTGACATTTTCCATCATTATGCGTTATACAATAATCCCAACTGCGCTGTACGCTAATTGTGTTCGAGATTACAGGAACTCCCGTGGACGTAATAAAGGTTACGCGGACGACGCATCAGACACAAAGGAATCGATCGAATGTTGTGGATCGGTCGGGCTAAAACAGAAAAAAAAAATCTTAATCGATGGAGTCGCAACGTCTGCATTTGCATTCGATGTGGAGTGTTATAGTAACAACGCGCAATTATTTTAAACGAAGCTTAAGGGAACCGTACAACCGCAGAGGCGATATTTACTTAATTCGTTGTCTCCAAGACCGCACCTATATATATATATATATACGCGCAGGGCTACAGGAGGGATTCTTTTCTCTTTTATCCTTATACGCATATGGCGCGGTTTTTTTCTCTGCCACATATATTCGTATATGTATAATAAATATTGGCAGCGCGCGCGGGAAATAAAAGAGGTGCATTCGTGCTCACGCGCTTTACGATCGGTACAGCGTGCATTTAACACAGGTATTATATATATATATATATATATATATATATATATATATATATATAATATATATACACATATATATATAAGACCGGCTATAGGTATATGCATTTATGAAACTCCTGTCAGAGCGCAAGAGAGCACGTAACCTCTTTGTCCGTTCGAAAAGAGAAACTGTATTTCTCATTCTCACTCACATCGTTCTTTCGGCAACGTAACCTATGAGGACTGGCGGGACCTTTACTAGTTTTCCGGCAGAGATGATGGAGAGGGAGAGAGAGAGAGAGAGAGAGAGAGAGAGAGAGAGAGAGAGAGAGAGAGAGAGAGAGAGAGCTAGAGCTTCTCAGTCTCTTTACCTGTTTCTGATCCGCTCCCAGGTACTTTGGCAACAGCCATTATTAATTCTTGGATTTCTTTACAATAATACAACGGAAGCGTCAATGACCTCAATTTTGGGCACAAATGAAAAGAATCTTTGTTATTGTCTGAGAAAGAGAGAGAAAGAGAGGGAGTGAGAGTGAAATACGCGCAATAGCGTGATAAGTACGTAGAGTAATACGCGTATGAATTTAAATATATATTTTATACAATAAAAATTTAAATTACACTAGTAAATGAGAACTCTTATGTCCATAATAATACTCGCATTTTATTGAAATGCAAACTTACTCGTGTCTATAAAAGAAGAATTATCAACAAAAGCTTGTCAATACGCCCGTGTTAAAAGCCAAAATTTTCGTTACAAAGATCCTTTATACAATTTTTAAACGATAATTTGCGGATGACCGTACGGGTATATGCAGATGAGCGATAGAAACAACATTTGCCACCGAGCATCTTGCAAACGTTGAATAAAAACTAGAATCACCCACTACTCCACGATTAAATCCCCAGGGGCTGTCAAGTGTCCATTTACAAGTATTTTTTATTTCAAGCACTGTCTGGTTTACCCTCCCCTCTCCTCTACCATCCCTGACGTATAAGCCCCTCCGAACGTGCAGTGTTCGCAATCACAAGAGTGGGCCAGTAGAAGGGCTGTGGCGGACGGAGAAGGGGATGGTTGCGCGCTGCGCCTAAAATGCAGTAGTCGCGACGAACCCTGCACCCCTCCTCTCTCTATCTCTCTCTCTCTCTCTCTCTCTACAGAAACGGGCTACGACAGGGGTGGGGGCAGTGCGCAGCCATTCGGCGCTAACGGTATTACGTATATATCTCTGAGGAGACGAGTCAGAAAGACCTCGATTGCCCGCTGCAGCGTTCTGACGAACGCGTATTTTATTGGGGTTGAGCAGGGAGGGGGGGGGGATGGAAGTATGCTCAAACTTACGCGGTTGACGACACTGCGAGCATCGACGCCCCGCCCTCTCCCCCTCCTAGCGAAATTAATCACGCTCGTCGCGCTTATGCAAGTGTTTATGAAGTGAACAGAGTGCGTTAGCCGCGCTCGCAATTATCATTAATTCCCTCTCTGATTTCGCTGTGCTCGTATATATGCCGGCTTCGTCCCGCTCTCTCTCTCTCTCTCTCTCTCTCTCTCTCTCTCTCTCTCTCTCTCTCTGTGTTTCTCCGCCCCGAAACTCACAACCTCGATCTCCTTCTCTTTCGCATATGCGCCGCGGAAGAAACCCCGCCGCTCTGGCGATATACCGTCATTGCAGGTAATCCACGCGTATGGACTTCCGCGACTTAGGCGGTCTTCTCGATTCTCTATTACAGTGATGCTCGGCTATTTCTTTGACATCATTGTTTTCCCCCAATGTCGAAATCGAAGGACGATTGATCGTAGCGACGGAGAAATATTGCCTGTACGCGAAAAATGTAATAGAAAGATGTATTGTAGGATAATTTGTACGGATACCTACGAAATATAAAGTATGGGTATTATTTTGTAAAAGTGAAATTAAAAATCAAGGAATATCAAAGTAATAGTATCGTTTGTAATAAAGAAACTGTAATTTATCTCCCACGGTTGAGAAACAATTAATAACGAGACGTAAACGGTAATACCTGGATTTAGAGAAAAAAAATCTATTTGAACAATGTTATATAATTAAAACTGCTATATGTCAACTTTACCAAAAAGGCTATAACATTGAACTTTATTTAGCGTAGTATTTTATAATAATACGTACATACAGCAGTTGGGTAAAAATTCGGATAAAATATAGAAATTGATAAATAAGTGTAAAAAGTAGGCTTGAATGTACACGAGAGGCGGTCCACTATACAGAGTCCAGTCAGTGAGATAAAATTGTGTGTGTTGCGCACGCGCGCGCGTGTGTGTATGTAAAATAATAAAAAAAAACTGTATCCTCAATTTTAGTCTCTGTGAAATACCGATGTGCAATATAGATCCTGCAGAATGGCGTCTTTGATCAAAGATCAGATATTGCCACCTTCCCAGAAAATAAGAGCGAATTCGCGATGAGTGCGAATGACCGTAACAAATCCAATTTCGTTCAATCGACGTCTTGAAGGCCACTTTGAATATGCCAATTGATATAGCTTACTTGACCCCTTCCCCGCGTTAATTATTTTCAATTGATATACTTCGTGCAATACGGAGAAACGGATAAAACTCTTGGCAATTAACTCGACAATTTGAAGACGAAACGCGAATAAACACGTAATTAGAAAATATGTATGTATTGAACATTGTAACTTTTCAAGGCGTCCATATTGGGAAATAATTTCATCCGTGACGCAACCATTAATAACTGTCGCAGGACTGACCGTCCATGAAAAATGTCTCGGAAAAACGTAGCTATTGCAAACTTGTCCGGCGAACAGAAAAATAGACAAATTAAAAAAAAAAAGAAAGAAGACCTCCTCATCTCCGAGCCTCATAGACAAATGGCTGATCATATAGTTACAGACGCGTTGTTATAAGAAACAAGTAGCGAGAGTAACGACGAGGAGCGATGGGGGGGGGGGGAGAGCACTGGGCTCTGCACGATCGGAATCGACGCGCTCGTGTCAATTTTCATTTTGCTGCGCTCCCGCCACGTATGCGGACACATACCGCGAATACTTGCGCGTGGTCACAGTGCCAAGGGTGAGAAAAAGAGGGAGGCGAGGAACCGTCCGCGCGCTGCAAGTATATATATATATATATATATATATATATATATATATATATATCCTCGAGTGGCGGCACTTTTGCAATTTGGCAGCCCTTACGGCTGCATCGTGCGCGCTCGGGCGGAACGAAAGAGGTAGAGGTAGAGGTAGAGGTAGAGGTAGAGAGAGAGAGAGAGAGAGAGAGAGAGCGTCTTTCCTCGATCGTAGCAATTTTTTCTCTCCCATTCGCTCTCTTTCTCCCCCTTGCTCTATTGTATATACGTGCCCGATGTGTTCCCTTGTTCGCCTCTACTCCCCCTCCCCCCGCCTGTCTGAAGCACTTTTGGCAAGCCTTTCGACACAGTGAAACAGTGAAAGAGAGGGAGAAAATCGACCGGAGGGAATTAATTGGGTTCTCCGAGAGTCGGAGGCTGAGTCAATTCGCCGCGCTCGGTACGTTATATACGTCTCAAGAGCAGCCGCCCGCGTGCGTGGGGATAGCGAGAGAGAGAGAGAGAGAGAGAGAGAGAGAGAGAGAGAGAGAGAGAGATGGAGGGAGAAAGAAGAATCAATTGCCTCGTTTTAAATTGAGACTGATTTTAGCAATGATTTCGGTATCATCTCTGTCTCGCGCGCAGCCGAGCGGCCCACGAGAGACGATTCTCTCGTTATCTTTTGTCACCCTTTTCCTTCGCCTCTCAGCACGCACGCACACTGCTTTATTTACCATATTACTATATATCATACTCAATATCAGGGCCTCTACTCCGTAGGAGGAGAGCCTGTTACGTCAATTTTACGAGCCCCATGACCTCGATCGACTTTTTTCAACGAACGTTACTTCATAAATGTTACATATAGTATTGCGTTTTGTCCAATTCGGGATCGCTCGGTATTATGCGAAAACTGTGATTAATAGCCTATCACGGCATTGTACAAAGTTCGCGCGTGAGCGAAAACGATATTTCAATTCGATTGGCATTTCATGCTAACGGTGAATAATGAACTAAAGCGAGAGTATTTTAAGTTGGCGTTGAGACTCCTTGCCAAAAGTCAACGATGTATTTCCAGCCTCGGCTTTCTAGCGCTCCATCGCATTAAACTATAATAATTACTCAGGCCCTTCGGTCTTACGTCTCTTTTTTTTAAACAAATTTCTCATACATATGCAGTAATGCAAAACTTGTTGGAGCATTCTTCATCATCTGCAGAAATCGAATATTTTGTACATATTTATCGAATAATTTGTACGAAATTTGAAGATTATTCGTCAATTTTTACTTATAACATAACGAATAAATAGGAAAAAATCTATCATTTGTTTATCATTGTAAATTGACAAATTTTTTTAATTACTCTTTTAATCCTCTTAGTACGATTTAGTAGATATTTCCCAATATGATCGTTCAATTTAATTCTAATATACTCTTCTTATACGTACGTAATAAATGATTATTTTCTCGAGAAGTAATATTCTCTTTTTAATGCAAACATCTAAGTATCTATTAGAGTCGCGTCTATTAAATTAATTAAAAATACTGCACCATTATAATATGAAAATAAGTTATTTCAATATGAAAATAAGCCATTACAGTAGGAAGCATTTCCTATTATCGGCATTACAGTACTATAATATATTTTAATCTAAGCACTTATCAGGTACAGGCATAGTTACAATTTTTCAATGATATCTTTATCACGAATCAAGCACTAATTGAAATCGAGTTATTTCGTTCTCTACAAACAAATTCCGTAATATAATAAGCGAAGATAGCTGAATTTATATGTAACAAAAAAAAAAAAAAAAAAAAAAAAAATAGACCAAACACATTGCACTCAAAGTCAAACGTTGTAGTATAGACGAATGAACATTGAGCGCCGTGCAAATTCATCGACGCTGCGACGCCCGCACGCGATCGTCATTATAAATGTAAATAAACAATCGCCAGGTGTACATTCGAGCGCAAGCCGAATAATCGCATATACTAACCGGTTGCGCAGGCAGGACAGACGAGGCAGCAAACGACGCCAGCGATGACGAGGAGGTGGCCGGTCAAAGACGCCAACGGGGCCCCGCAAAATCCTCCCGGTGGCCGCGACCCCGGGAGAGGTTCGCGCTTCTTCCCCATAATCTTCACGCCATGCGACGACGCATTCGCGCACTTGTAATATTATGTCTCGCGCGCAGCACTTGCACCGGGACACACTTTTCACCACTATCAATACTGTATATACATATATAAATATATCTATTATATACGTTCGCCAACCCTGCTTATGACCCTCTATTGCCTCATATATATATGTGTGTTGGTGTTTGTGTGTGTGTGTGTGTGTACAGGATAATATACTTCGAAAACCTGATTGTAATCACAACGCACTACACAGGCTCGAGCGCGGCCGCGTGCTGCACAGACACTAGATCGAGTCGCAAAAATCCGTTGAAAAACTCACGTCGCACTTACCGCGGGACAGATGCGATGGCAGCAGGAACCACCGATCTGCAATCTCCCCCGGCACTTCCCAAGCGAGAACCAAGGCATTCTCGCTTTTATTCACCGACCTCGAGAGACAGATTCAGATAGAAAGAACGAGAGAGAGAGAGAGAGAGAGAGAGAGAGAGAGAGAGCGAGAGCGTCCGACGATCGGTACGCGAGGCGACCGTGTCTCTCTTTCTCTCTCGGCTATCCTTTCGGTTTCTTTTCTTTCCACCGAGCACTTTACCTTTAACCACTGATGGATATTATCGTACCCACACACACATACACATGCACGCACTCACTTGTAGTCAACAATCGATCGGTCGAAGGCGCGGATTTGTCCAAAGGTCGCTTTCGTTGCCACTTCTATACATGCAAAATTCGTATTTTTATTACTATCCAATCCTCGCGCGTCCGATCGCAGAGCAACACGAGAGAATAATATCGAGGGACAACAAATCGAACTCTATTATTACACGGTATAAGAAAGCAATGCACTGGTACAACAGCGCGTTACCGCGGCGTTCGTGTTTGGCCTGCAAAGGTACGAAGGTACGGCGAGCGACTGGAGCGGCGGAGCCCGCAGGTAAAGCGAAAGGCGAGGAGAGCGAGTCAGCTCAGCGAGCGAGCGAACTCACCTGGTGCCCGTGTGCGCGCGACCTGGCAACCCTGCTGGCCCGCGATTCGCCTTTTCTAAACTATATGTATACACACGCGGGGCCTCATTCGTCCTTATATATATATATATATATATATATATATATATATATATATATATATATATGTATGTATGTATGTATGTATGTATGTATATATACAAATTGGTATTTACGCTTTGTTTTCTCGCGCAAGACCATGCGGGAATCGTTGCCGTAACTTATCTGTTCGCGAATTTTTCCCGCATTTTCACGTAGAATGTTATATTAGAACGAGAAAAACGTTATTTATTACGGGACGCGCGCACGTTCACTGGTATTACGCTGTCCAAATCAGCTGCAGAGCAACGGTTCGGTTCGCGCGCACGTACGAGGCAGTCCGTAACTCCGTACTCCGCGCGTAATATTAGTTGAATTGAGTCGAGAATCGAGGAGAGAAATCTCCATCCCAGCGGCTAACAGAGATGCCCCTGGAATGCAACACTCGAAATCGGGTCTACGCGCATGAGCGAGAAAGAAGCGTCGCGCCCAATGGCGGGACGCGGCTTTTACAATTGTCGGCTGGCGGAGGGGGGGGGGTAGTGTTTTGGTGACCGACAGGAGACGCGTATTCATGAAAACCTAATGTCCTTTTAAAATAATAACAATTAAATCAAAGAAAATTACCACCCAATGCAACCAGATGCAACTATATAAATATATAGAGGCTATGTGCAACAAGGATGCAAGATGAAAGATGCAATAATGCAGTGGCTCCAGTAGCTCACTGCTGGCTCGAGAAAAATTTAACTGTAGTGACATCTAGAAGTAGCAGTCTGTACTTTGAAGTCGGAGTTTTAAAAACCGGCTATTTTATACCGGTTCTTATTATTTAAATTACAGTTCTGTTCGGGATATGTACTTAATAACAATTAAGAAGTTCTACACATTGTAAAACACTGAAAGTATTGTACAACAAATGGTTTTTAAACATTATTTTACGGTAGCTTTGCTGCAATCGTCAATTAATTACTATTATCAAATTGAATATTCAAATACTTGTTTAATTAATTCACAGATCGTTTATCTACTAGTCTACTAAATTTCTTTTAAGTGCTACGTACTTAAGATTCAAATTGTACTTATGTCGACTGTTTTGAATTAAATTAATAAATATTTTTATCGGTCTTACAGTCTTTATATTATATATTAACTAAAATAATGATAGTCGAACTATCCTTGTTTATTCTCACTCCAGAAGAATCTGAAATAAAACTTATTACTAAATTTAGTTAGATTACAAATTAAAACCAATGAATTAAAATAATAATAAAATAAAAATAAAAATAATAAACTATATTCTATGTTAGCAAAGGACAATCTGACTGCCCCCACCACCTTATTTTCTCCTTTGATATTCGACGTTTCGAACTGCTACGGTTCAATTTCAGGAACGAAACTCATTAGTTAATAAATTATATTTTATTTTAGTTAATATATTATATTATAAGGACTGAAATATCGATAAAAATATTTATTAATATACTTATTTATGAATGAAAAAAGATAAAATAATTAAAAATTCTTTCCGTTTCTACTTTGGTCAAATTTTGAACTTCTTTTACAAAAATAAATAAATACTATTTATTACTTGTTTTTAATGTCGATTAATGTTTATAAGTAATTCTATATATCCAAAGGGCACTTTTCTACATTAAACATGTTTCAGTTGAAAAAACTCAATCTGAATATGACCAAATTCAATTGATTAAGAAGTAGATCAAATTGCCAAAATATAATCTTCAGATATCTTTATTCTTCTTTTTTAAGTAAGTTGAGTAAGTAAAATAATAAATTTTTAAACTTATCTATAATATTATTATTGCACAAGCAAATAATTGTAGAATCAAACACATCATAAATTTGTTAAAATATATTTTTTAATTAAATAATATATTAAAAATTAAAACAATTTATACTCTTCTTTGAAACAAATTAATATTTGAATTAATGAAAATCGTTTACATATGAAGCTGGAAATTTTAACTATTTATTCTTCTTATTTTCATAAATACTATTTTCTTTAATGCTATAAATCAATATCAAATGTTAACTATTTTGAGATTTTATTTTATATGACAAAAACTGAATAGTAAAAAATAAAAATACATTAAATTATATTAGTAATTAAATATACATATGGTTTTGTAAATAAAACGCAGTTTTCATGCATTGATATTTATTTAAGTTGCATTCAACACCTTAATTATCAATGCAGTTTTTCTTTTTTATTACAATATTAACTTAAAAGAAGAATCCAAGAATTTTGCCTCCTAGATGTTTCCTCCTAGCTTCTTCGTGATCCATTATTCCTCCACTTGTCGTTAGAACCACATATCTATACATAAATTTAATTAAGGAAAGTTAGAAATTTCATACAACATAAAATAGTCATAATTTTTTTAGTAAATAATTTTAAACTCACCCGAACTGACGACTTGGAAGCAAATTATTTGTCCACTTTTCAATATCTGAAATGGGGACATCAAACCTTGGTGAAATAACTCCACATTTGTTTAACCTTCCAGTAAGGTTTACAACAACCTTTCCACTTCTGTGATCATCAACAATTTCAAATTCTCCAATGTAACCTATATTAAAAAAATAGAAATATATATTAAAACAAAATTTATTAAAAACTTAATAAGCAATATTTATTCTATTAATTAAAAAAAAAAAAACTAAATCTAATTACAATAAATTATAAACCATACGAAGTAATTTTCTTCTAGAAAATATATATTTGTAATCAACAATTAAAGATTAATATCCTTAAAACATACAGAAAACAATTATTTTTTCCTATCAGAATGTATTTTATGTCTTATATTTAATAAGTAGTTTGTCGATTGAAAATAGTGTCTACATTATATTTTACCATATCTTGTAATTTAAAATGTAACGCAAGTATATATCAGAAAATATATGATTTTATAATTGTTTTAAATTAATTACATATAGCAAATATTTCTCATTTAGACTAAAAGGTTTATAAAAAATATTTAAACACTTACCATGCTTCATCATTACTGTGAGGAATTTGATAATTACTTTGGAGCAAGGTCGAAGCAATACTTGCCTCTTGCCTCGCTTTTCAGCATTGTTGATGGACTTGAGAGCATCACTCAATACATTCATGCGCACCATGGCTATATACATAAATAATATACTCTTTAATAACAATAAACATTTTTATAATTTTATGCTTAAAATTAATTTGTAATATAAGGTAAACACAATTTTCCAGCAGAGTATCACAAAAATTATTCAAAATTTTAATTTTCACTAAAAAAAATATATGCTATTACTTTTGAACTTTATTTATCTTCACTACTTTTGATAATAAAGTTGAAATCATAATTATTAATATAATAATAAATAAAAAAAACACTATTTCACCGTCAGATTAACCTTACTTATTCAACAATCGTATGTCAGTAACAGGTGAAGAATTTACAAAAATAAGTTTAATACAGTGCAATCAAAGGTTCAACTCTTTTTTAAACATATGTGTCTTCTTTACTAAATCGTTGATTTTGTAGATTACCTGCGATTAAAAAATTATTTATCACAGCGACATACACGCCCGATTGTAATCCGACGTAAAAGAGGGCCTTTCGTTTTTTTTGTGCTTTCTTAGGTTTGTTCCAAATCGACTAATCGAAATCGAAGTTGTCGAAGTTTATCGTTATGACTAGAAAATGACAAGAAAGAATACCGATTTCTGACAGATATAGGTCAGTGACTGCAGACAAACTCAGATCTGACCAGACAAAGCAATGGCTGGCAATGGCCTTTAATGTTTATTCATAGGACTTGAAACTAAGTTTTAAAAATTTTAAATAATTCTGAATATATTTCAATCTATTTCTATGTTTACTTCTTGTAATAATATTCTTCTAAAAGTATTATTGAAGAATCTTATAATAGATATTTATAAGTATAATCTGGTATAATCAGGGATAGCTGATACTGACTGTCACAAAGTATTAATGTTTTAGTTGGTTTTAGCCAAATCATGAATAATTATATTAATTATTTAGATTAAAGTTGGCTCATAATTTAAAATAATATAAGAATTAAAATTTAGTACAGTTACTGTAATTTATATTTTATATTATTTTATCTTAAATAGAGCGTCAACAGTATGTGAGTTTGAAACTTTTAAAATGCTTTTCATATATAATAAGATTAATAAAATTAAACATATATACGAAAATAAGAATAAATATTTAAATTATTAAATATGACACTGGTTTAAAATATTAAAATTTAATTTTCTTCAATTATGAACATCGCTACTTCGAAAAAATATGAGATTACTGAATATAAGAAATATTCTTTTATAGCATTAATAAATACTGTTTTTTACTCATCGTTGATTTAAATTATAAAAGTATTTGATGAACATTGAATAATATTCTTAAGCATTGTTTTTATGTCGAAAGTGGAATAGATTCCGATTACATACATGAAATCTTATTTCAAAATCTCAAGCTTTGTAAAATATAATTATAGTAAAACTTGAGCAGCAAAATGATATTATTTGGCTATTTATATAAATATCTCACTATTATGTTCATATATGTAATTAATGACTGATGGTCGCATTTTGAGCGAATCATATAATGCATCATATAGGTATGCACGTGGTATAAATGTATGATTAATTATTATTTTCAGAGGGTCATTTTTTATATAATTAAAAAATGGATATATTACGAATATTATAATTTTTTTGTCGATTTTGATACATTAAATTTTTAATATCATTTATGATTTCTTAATTTATTTAAGGGGTTTATTTGTTTTTGAATAAAAGATAATATTCTAGAACTTTATAAATGGAAAATGGACACAAGTATTAAAAATGAATCAGGCGTACTTTTGGACTAAGGTGTTTTCACACATTTGGTTACGAATATAATTTTCAACTTCATCTGCTAATTCCAGTCGAATACATACATACATATACATATATATATATATATATATATATATATATATATATATATATATATATATATATATATATAGCATTTGCACAAGAAGAAACTTTTGTATAAGAATCAAAAACTTCTACTTTTTATGTTTTTTTTTTTATGACCTATCGGTAATAAACACACAAAGCGTATAGAGAAATATGTTGCATATTTTATATTTACAACTTCCCACTGTCTGAAAAGCTAGTGCGTGCTTAAAAGTGATGAAGCATACATCAATTCGATTAGTTATAACGAATTATTATTTATTATAAGCAACATTATTTAGTAAAGGATTAGTTCTCAAATTTAGACGGATAGATTGGGAATGTAGACATAGGTGTCATGACCTATACTGAAATCTTTTCTTGAGAATATATTAATAACAATATAATATACTGTGTGATGGCAAGGAGTATTTGCAACGACAAAGACAGAAAGGTATCGAAATAAGGTCTGCATTCTTTCGACTAAAAAGAAAGAGAGAGAAAGAACGATGGATATATATCATAGTCAAAGACAGGCAGTGACCTTGAGCCGTAATCGCGCACCCTGTGGATCGTTTGGGAAATTTCGCAACATACATGACCCACTTCTAATGGTCAGTCCGAGAGTACCAAAAGTCTCTCACTATTTCTAATGAAATCATTTGCAAAAATATGGAAATTAGAAATTGAAAACTTGTATTATACAATATGTAAGTGGAATCAATTTCTATAATGTAATAAACAAAAAATTTTAATAAAATTCTGTATTGAAAAGCCAGCTAAAGTGGCTGTCCCGCTCGGTAAAGCAGACGCTCATGAACACACACATGCAATAAATGCTCTTGCGCTGATATGTATATACTGATAATATATATATGTTGTGCCTTGTTGGAGCTGCTTGATCCAGCGAATCGTACGTCGACCGTCGACGTAGACAAAGATACCTATATATATATATAGATATATAGATATATATATATATATCTATATAATATAATATAAAGAGGAGAATAGCTAAAGGGTCAGGTAGCGAGGAAGGGACGAAGATAGCACTCGCGTAAATCTGTAATAGAGAAAGAGAAGGAAAAAGTGATAGGGGAGCAGCGCCAGAGAGGAACGAACTGACGAGGCTCGAATGGGTCCGCGACTCCGTGTTTCCGTATAATATAATATCCTCGCTCCGGTTGCAGCTCGCATCAGCCCCGTCTTATGTTGCGTGCTTTATCTCATCTTCGTATGTTTATAATTATGTACTTTTCTACATGGCATATTTGGATTGATCAGTGTTGTTCGTCGTGTAGTGGGTATAGTGATCAGCGTCTGCGTAGCTGATCGTCGATCACTCAATCCGTGGAGTGTGGTTTCTCTTGTACCCAGGCAAGATATACGCGTTTAGCGGAACATTCTATATCCCAACTCTGTAAATTTGCACACTGTTCAGAACGGAGACAGAACACTGTTCGCAGTGTCCATATATACATCTATATATATATATATATAAAGACGGGCAAACGTGCGAAAGAGAAAAAGACATTACAGGAGGGCAAGGAAGAGATAGAGAGAGAGACAGAGGGAGAGGTAGCAGCCCCCTCCGAAGACTGCAGCTTTGCCGTCTGTGACTCTGTGAGTGCCCGCGGCTGCTAGCAGGTCCCTCGTTCAGAAGTGTGAAGTTCGCGAGCCACCAAAGACATATATAGAGCTAGTGAACCCGCATTATACATCCCTCCTGTACATCATCGTCAGTTTTTCTCGCAGACGTACACACCGCACAATAAGCCAAATAGGCAAAGTACACGCGCGCCCGCGCGCGTGGAAATATTGCAGAAAGAATTCGGGAGGAAAGACAGCCTAAAAATCCAACGAGTCGTCTCCTTCGTCGCCGTCATGTTACGGTCGCCGCTGCTGTCGCGAGGCCAAGGACTGAGGACGGCCGATGACCTTCATTAAAATGGGGTTCGCGGAGGTTCCTCTGCTCCGCGGGCTGACAGCTCCGTGAGCCTACTAGCTTTATTACCAAAAAAGGTTCATTTACCTCTTCACTTATCTCTCTCTCTCTCTCCCTCCCTTCCTCTTTCTCTCTCATTCTTTCTCTCTCTGTCTCTCTTTCTCCCTCCCTCCCTCCATGATCGCTGATCGTCTAGTCGAGTGCTAGTGTTGTTCCATATCTCCCTGCTCCGAAAATCCCCGTAACTGGCGAGTCAAGCAACGTCAAGGTCCTCTACTTGGACACTGTGCAAGGCACGATGGCATCGACGACGGAGAGCACATCGGCCCAGGTGCTTATGAATAAGGGTAAACGAGGCGCTGCCGCCTACATACACGCAGAGTGCAGTAATACCGCCCTGGACACCGATCTACCCCATCATCTGAACGAAGTTTTGGATATTCTGCTAAATCCAAGCAAGCCCATTGATGATTGGGAAACCATTGACTGGTGCAAATGGCTTATGGCTGGTGGTCGCACGCTGGATGAATTTGCTAATACAGGTGTGCTTACTCTTCCATTTTCAGTTTTTATTGGTTAAGAGCTACATTGTTAATTAGTTATTAGTGTTCAAGAGTTTTATTTGACAATGAAAAGTTCAAAGTTTTGGAACTTTACCAAAAAAATTTCTTCTTCTCGATTATACTGCTGATAATGATATTTTCTTTGTTTGCATATTATCGTGAAAAGTTCATTAATATGGTGCAATAGGTGTAATCTTATTTGATACAATATTTGGAAGTAAATAATTCTTTTCTTTTACTTCTAGTGAGAAGTTATGACAACGCAACAACGTGTGGCCTTGTTTGGACACCAAATTTTGTGGCATATCGGTGCCGTACTTGTGGAATTTCACCATGCATGTCCCTATGTACAGAATGCTTTAAAAAAGGAAATCATCATAGACATGATTTTAATATGTTCCTGAGTCAAGCTGGTGGAGCTTGTGACTGTGGCGATACTGCTGTTATGAAAGAAATAGGGTGCGACTTATACTCTTAAAACATTGGTTAGGTGTAATGAATATTTTTTATATGAAAACTTTTGCTATAGGTTTTGTGACAGACATGGTCCAAAGGCTGCTGTTGAAAATTCAGCAGCACCGTCTGATTTGATGTGTGTTGCTGAAGCAATGATGCCACGGATAATATTGAGACTTATACAACATTTACGAGAGACATGGTAAAACTTCTAATGATTGATGCATAATTGAATTCTATTTGTAATTATTAAAATGTTTGACTTTGTTCTCTAAAGGTTATTAATTCTTACGAAATTCTATTGGTAAAAAAGTTTTGTTTGCAAATAAAATGGTAGTTACTAATTTGTATAATTGAAGTGTTGAAATTTTTTAAAACTAAAAATATATTATTTTATATATATTATTTTAGTCAATACATGCAATGAATACAATTGTTCTCAAGAGTATTAAAATAATAATGATAAACATTTGATAAATTTTCTTGCACAAAATTTAATTTTAATTTCAAATTACTTTTATTATAGCAATATTAATCTTCCTTACAACAAGAATGCAATTCAAGATGCTGACTCTTTCATCCAAATGTTAGTTGATCTGAATAAAATGGGAGCTTCAATGAGGCGTGTAATGACAACAGCCTTAACAAATCCACAAAAGTACCGTGGCCTTATGGATCCTGCAAGTATTACTGGTCAATCAGAATATAATACCTATTTTCAACATAGTCATCAAATTTATCAAATTGCAATTAAAGCTTTGCCTAATCCAGAACCTCCTGATCAGTATAAAGGTAAGATAAGCAAATTATATTCGTATTAAAGTAATTAAATTCAGAACTGAACTCATTTTTATGAAACAAATTTATGAAATTAATATTTTGAATAGAATGTGCATCTTTGCAAGAACATTTGGAGCATACAACATTTTTAGAAGAACTTGTATTTTGGACAGTGGCATATGAGTTTCCTCAAAAGCTGGTTTGCTTGTTGCTAAATATGTTGCCTGATCGAGATTATAAAGAAGCACTTACTCGGGCTTTTGTTTTACATTATAGTAGAATTTCTATGATGCTAGAACGTTCTGCTGATCCAGACACTTTGAGCAATAGAGTTGTTCACGTTAGTGTACAGGTAAAAATTCCATATTGAAATATTCATTCTTGATATTTGGTATTACTATATTATACTGTTTAAAAGTAATTTAATATATTTTTATAATCTATAATTAATATAAGATCAAATGTTAAAATGATCACTGCTTAAAACGACATATTTTTTCAAATCAGAACATAATTTAATTTTTATTATTTATCATTTTTTTAAAGTTAAAAATAGAAATAAAATCAGAGGCATGCAAATTCTTTATTTTAATATCACTTATATTTATTTTAATAACAGCTTATTGAAATATATCCTGTAAGTTTGTATTTAAATTATTAATAATAGATAATACTACTTATAATTTTGTATATATTTAGAGATTTTTAATTAACACATATAACTTTTTATGTTTTTCCATAACAATTTATCTCTATATATAAAATTTTTATTATACATAAAATGTAAGGTAATGATGACATATAAGACAATCAAAGTTATCATTTAAAAAAAATTTTCTGATATAAAATAAGTATTTTTTTGTATTAAGTATCAATTAGATGCTATTTTATATTCCTGATTGTATTATACAAACATGAATCATCAAAAAGTATTAAAAGTATTATTGTATTTTTAAAACAAGATTCTAACATTTGAATGTAAAGAATCTGCACCGTCTTAACATTATCATTGTTTTATATTTGCTATATTGCATAAAATTATTATCACCAACTGCTGATAATTTCTTTAACTATTTAAAGTTTGTTCTACAATCTGAAAGATAAAATTTATTTATTGAAGAGACAAATAAAAAAGAGACCTACAATAAACTCCTGTATAACATGAGTTTATACAAGTCAATAAAAAGTATCATAACTAATTCATGTAACATGGTTTCCATAAAAGAAGTTAAAGATTTATTTTATTCGCGATTAACAAATTTTCTCCTTGTTCAATAAGATTTCATTAAACGTTTAAATTCACTTATTAATCATATTACACAAGGACAAGTGTTTATTGATTATTAAAATGAGTAAAATGATTTTAAATACGATTGAGTTTGATATGATAAATAAATTATGGTATAATTATATTAAACTTGATAGATTAAAAACTGCATAATTGTAATTAATGATATAAATTTAGTTTTTTAATCTCTTTAGTTGAATTCCTAGATAATTTTACTCTATCATTTAAAGACTTATTTATCATTTCAAAATAAGATTCTCTAATAATGTGGATTTTTAATTAAAAAATAAACTAATTGATTCTAGAGCTCCATGTTATTAAAAACTTTGTTAAAGATGTATAGTTATTTTAACGGTTTTAAACCAATATAAACGTCAGTTATAATTACAAGATTACAAAGTTGTTGACTTGCTTTAAAAATTCTGTACTTTCTAAATAATGGATTAGCTTTGCTTTCCTGTGTTTAACTTATCTTTTTCTTGTAAATAATTAAGTAAGTTTATAAATTTATTACTTAAGTTAAATATTTTTAAATAAATATGTAGCTGATACTTTAATAATAATAATAATAATAATAATAATAATAATAATAATAATAATAATAAGAACAATAAATTTATAATCAATAAATTAATTTTTATGTTAGAAGAAACATTATATAAAGCTAAAAGACTATTAAAAGAATAAAACTTAATAAAAAATGTGTATTTAAAAGAAGATTATATTAAGAGTTTTAAGATTTTATAAAGAGTTTTATCCAGAATAGATTATATATATATATATATATATATATATATATATATATATATATATATATATATTCCGAGAGACTTAGTAGTCTAGTAATTCGTAATTTCTGAATAAAAGTTATTTCATCACTATTAGAAAACAATTTTATATTGATAAATAAGTATACTCTCTAGAATAAAAAAGAATAATTATTGGTTATTTTTAAAAATAATATTTGTTATAATTTAATTGATAATTAAATTTTAATTCTTCAAACTATAAACTAAATAAGTAACTAGAAACTTTTTTTATATTTTGTTTTGATTAATAATAGATGTAGTTATGGCTTATAGTGCAAATAATTGATGAAAAGATGAGAATGAAAAAAATAAAAAGCATAGTTAATAATTTATGTCTAATTTAAGGAAGAATAGCTTATATTGTAATGGAATTTTACAAAATAAAAGCTGCATTTCCAAAGTTTGACAATAATAGAATGTATCAGTTAAAAATATCAATATACCGATTGTTATATAAAATTCCTTTCATTTTCATCATAGTAGTAAAAATGCGAAAGAACTATATGCATTGATCAAATTTAAATGCAGATATACACAAAAAATGATATATATTTATAGATATATGCTATAAAAAAATTTATATTCTTTTTATCCCTTTCCACGGTTTGAATTCCGTTCTAAGCTTTAAAATAACTACAGAAAATCACAGCATTTCACGAAAATTTAAAATTTGTTTTTTAAAAGTAAGAAGAGCTGCTGGTGCACGTGACGTAAAGACGTTCTAATGTGTACACGACTTGAATTATGGATACAGTACAAAAAAACGCATTTAATTAAAAGAAATCTAACAAAAATGAACAATTTAATCTTATGCTAACTAATAAATATCGAATGTATAGCTTCATGAAATCATATAATCATATTTTATAAGAGAGATGAAAGAGATATTAAAACTATTAGAAGTACAAGCATACAGAAATTTTACTTATGTGATGTTAAATTTATTAATATCATCTGTACGATTTACATGAAAATCTGTATGCCTTATTAATCTGCCTTATTAAATATAAATGTCTGTAAAATTTCTTCTTAAGAAATGACAAAAGATATATTTTAAAATTCTTAATACATATGAAAAAAGTTAAAATTACATAATAAAGACATAAATAACATTGTTAATGTAACAATTTTTCAAGTTTTACCTGTATAGGTTTATTTTAGATAAACAGTGTTACATAGCTTTATTACGAAAAATAATAAATAAAAAATAAAGCCTAAAACTCAAAATAATAAAAAATAATAAAATCTTGATCACAAAAATAATTAATAAATAAAAAGTATAAATATATTTACAATATTCTTTAGTATTTATTTAATATTATATTTCAGTATATTTAATATCAATTTCATTATTTATTTGTGACAGTTATTTAGCAATCAAAGTCTTGCCCTAAGAATGGTAGAACAGTTAAAGCTACTACATGTGATGGTAATCAGTTTAAAGTATATGATGAGCAAAATTCTTATTCAGAACACTCTTCATGGTAAGTTTTTTTTTACGCTACTTTAAAGATTATGATCAACGTTAATAAAATATTATATTTCAGATCCAGATAAAAACTTCCATTATGTGGTAGATTGTGGTCGACAAGTGATGAAAGAACATTGTTATTGGCCCGTTGTCTCTGATTTAAATAATGTTTTATCTCATAAACCTGTTGCTTATACGTTTATGACTGACCTTTATTTATTAGAAATGTGGTTTGATTTCCTTGCTATGTTTCAAGGTATGTAATTTCAAAAGATTATTTGCAGCACATTAACTTCATACGGTTTAGTTCATAATAACGAAATTTATTTTATGAATTTCAGGAATGAATGTCAATCAAAGGGAATTAAGTCAACACGTTGATTTTGAACCTAATACGTATTATGCAGCTTTCAGTGCTGAACTAGAAGCGAGTGCTTATCCAATGTGGGCTCTTGTTTCACATTTACAAGAAGCCGAAAGTGCTCACCTTACCAATCGAGTTGTAAATTTTGTCCGTGGTGCTCTGCAAGATTGGTTAGATGCTATCAATTTTATTAATCCAGATGTGGTAAGCTTGCTTTGAAGTTTGAGAACAATACTAGTTTCTATAAATAATTAAATCGTTAATAATAACTTTTTAAGATTTAGAAGAAAAAATACCACTCGAAACATAATTAAATGAATTAGTGGATAATAGAAAAAGTATAAACAATCGAATTTTTGACAATTATTGATTAGTTATTGATTCGTTTTCGATATTATTTCGTGTTTAGATGCATAAATATAAGTGTATGTGGCGCGCTTATCTCTATTGAAATATATATATATATATATATATATATATATATATATATATATATATAAAGAAAAACTACACCTACTATTATTTCATAACTTTTACAAACAATTGTTGATTTAAATTGATATAACATTTTAAATAGACAAAAGAACTCGCCCAGTTAGAACTTCGATTATTACCTATGCGTTACCCATTGATACAACTTTAACATTTATAACAAATTTACATGAATTTTAATTATTTACAAAACAAATACACGGTCTTTGATTAATACTATATTAAGTATTTGATTTAACTATTTTAACGAATTAGAAAAACTTTTTCGAAAACACAACTTACGACATCGATCGTCGTTTTTTATCACCGAAATGAATCATAAAATGTCCATGGAAATTTCAAATTGATAGGGAATTGAATTCAGGCATTTGGTCAGCCTCGATTTAAAAATGTAAACCAACAGATGACATTACCATCTAAGCTAAAAAATATTCTAATATCAAAAATAATTAAACAAAAGTTTATCTCGCATTTGCGTTAGCAGCAGATTAGTAAAAACAATAAATTTTTATAAAAATATTATGTTATATAACATTTACATTGCAAATTAATGATGATATTTACTTTACAGAACGACAATCTTAAAGTATCGTTCCATCTACCACTGCATCGATACTTTGCAGTATTTGTATGCCAAGCAGTTCGACAAGGTGAGCAGTTATCACAATTGCTACCACACAATGATTTTCTTGACTTGATGATGATGCATCCCCTAAGAGTTCAGGTAAGGAAATCTATATAATTTTTACCCAGTACAATTGATGTACCTCGAATTGATATAACTAGTATCATTGAATAAATATGGAATCGTAATTCTGTGGTATTTAAAACGATTAGTATTTTTTGTATATTGTTTTTTAAAATATCGTGGCTTTAAAAGAAAGTAAGAGAGAATGTATTTTTCTATTACAAAAGGTTTTATTCATGTAGTACAAATACAATGTATATCATCTTTCTAATTAACGAGTGGCACATACGTTTTTTATTAAAGTAAAATCACAGTACATTCAAATGCTTTTCGCAGAAAGAAATAGATTCCAACGTATTTTCTGAAACAAGCGCAATGTTAATTATATATAGATAGATCAGAAGAAAAAATTGTACATTATTGAAAATAACAAAATTGTTTTTTTTTTTTTAGAATTATAACTATAATTACATAAAAACAGAGAGGAATAATTGCGTCAATTGCAACAAATATGAAGGAAATTGAAAATTGATCGTTGTTAAATACAATATCTATATATCGTAACACTAAAGCACCATAACGGCGTCGAGGAGGATTTATATAATTTTAATCCTTATTCTTTGGATCGCTGATAAACTATTATAATCTAATCGTAGAAAATTGTCTCTCTCTCTCTCTCTCTCTCTCTCTCTCTCTCTCTCTTGTTCTCCGTTGGTTTTGTTATTGTTCGTTCCTCTTGCTCTGCGTTCTCCTCCCTCCTGCACCTCGCCGTCTCCAGGGCTGTGGGAGTTACTTCGTCTGAATGTCATTGCTCAGCCCGGCGACGGGCGCCGAGTACGGCAGCTCGGCGCGCAATTGCGGTTCGAAGTCGTAGGTGAAGAGCTTGAGGGCAAGGAAGCCACCGTAGCCGTCGCGGCCCTTGTGATAGATACCCGCGCCGGATATGGGAGTAGCCGGCTTGGGCTCGATCGGCTGCAGGTCGAGGAACGGCACCGTGCTCTGGGCCGCGTCCTTGTCGAGATCCGAGGGCGAGAGCAACAGGTACTGATTGGTCTGCGAGTCGGGCACGGACTGCACGACGGACCGCGTCGGTATGTCGGGTTTGTTGAGCTTCAGTTCGGTCCTGTTGCGGGGTGAAAAAAGAAAGAGGATAAAGTTATATGTATCACGTACGTATCGCGATGGAAAGTTCATTAATACTTGCCTCTTGCTTGTCGGGACGGGTTCGCCGTTAGCGTTGTACATCTCGCCGGTCTCGGTCGTGTCCTCCGAAACCCAGGTGCTCTTGTCCTTGTCTAGGACGCCGCTCGTGAAATTGAACGGGGTCACGCGAATCTCGAGATTGAGATGCATGCCGACCACACGCAACCTGATTCCGGTGACGAGATGCTCGTCATAGGCTTGCAGATCGTCGAGGTCGACCGCTCTCTTCTCCCACATTATCGTATGATAGTCGACGCCCTCCTTCACGTTCGCATCCAATATCGTGTAGTTGTCGATCTTCTTCCAGGCTATGGTCTGGGCGTCAATTCCGCCCCTCGGCAGCAGTTTGCCCTGCTTTATCTGTATATGAACTATTTGATTTACCTTCTGTATCCGCAGTCCCGTTACGACTCTACATTCGCAAGAGAAAGAAACTAAGATAAAGTACGAGTACGTATATAATATCATATGGGTAATTTCTGCGAGCCATCAATCACGACGGAGGCCGTAATTGTATTATATTATGTTTGAGGCGGGTGGAGGGGGGTGTGTACTAGCTACGTGACTCACTTGTTATCCTCAATGTCCGAGGTGACGTCCCGCAGATTAAAGAAACGCTCGGACATGGAGTTGTGCTCGTCGCAGAAGCACATGCAGTAGCTGCAGTGCCAGAAGAGCCAGCGCCACCAGCTGTCGACCTTCGTCGTTCCGCGCTTGCACGTGTCCTTCTTCCCATACACTTTGCCGTTCTCGTACTCGATGTACTCGTACCGGCGAGAGCTGCTCTTGTCCTGTTTGTTCGATCATTCGTTCGTTCGTTCGTTAGCTTTTATCATTTACGATCCAGCATGCACGCACTTATTACAGTTTTGTATTAGTATAATGAGAGACTCACCGACGGGCAGATCCACATGTCCGAGTCGACGTACTGGCAGTTGATCAGCTTGCCGTTGCAGCGACGCTGCTGCGAGCAAAACATATCCTTGTAGCAGTTGTAAACCTTGGCGTAACTGTAGTAGCCGCAGTTCTCGCGACAGGTGTTGTGGTTGTTCATGTCCACCTCGTTGACGATGTAGCCTTGGAAGACGTGCTTTAGCTCCGTGTACGTGACCTCTGTACGTGAATCGGATCGACGAGGAAAAGAGTTAATGGGTGGGTTATTAAAAAAAATTTCCTTTTGCACCTCGTGGTCATGGTAAGTTTATAGAAATATGATAGTAGGCTTTTGAAAACTAACCAGGTTTGTGCTTTGGCGGATCACAGGTCCAGATTTCTCTCGGGGCTAATTTCATGGCTGACTTGACCGCTCTCAGTGTCTCCGACGTCCTTATGGCGTATTCCTGCTTCAGCTGCTCCATTTCACGCGTGAAATTTCCTGAAATATTCAATTTTCTTGATAAAAATCAATATAAATCTCGTATCTCGTAGACAAATTGACAATGTTTACTCTTTACAAAGTATATCTATCTACGTATTCTATCCATATAGAGATATTATATCCATAATAATTCTATATAATTGTTTATAATTGTATATAATCGTTATATAATTGTATCACCTTTGTCGTATAGCTTCAGCAGGGTGAAAGAGAATTGCATCATCGTGTAGCCTTTGATCTCGGTGAGGGCAATGGTATTGTAGAGATTAAAGAGCAGTTGCTGGGCAGATTGTTGAGTATTGCATATTTGCGTGGAGGCTTCCTGGATACAAAAACAAACACACACACACACACACATATATATGCAACAAATTTCTTTATATATTCATTGGGGGAAAACATCGAAGGATTCATCATAGGTTATTTGCGTTCGAATGTTTCTGAATGAATTTTCTTTTCATTCAATATCTGTATATATATAGAGTCAAGATTTAACGAATGCGTACAATTTTTACAAAGTTATGACTGCTTTGCAACGTGTAGGCCCAGAAGAGAGCGGGAGAGAATGTTACAATTCTATTCACATAGATCATCAAAGACCAGGTTTTCAGACCATTATAGCCGTCAATAAATACCTGATAAGCGGAAACGAACATATTCTCCTTCACGATGAAATCGGCGATGCGCTCGAGGGCGGCCGGTATCGAGGCCTTCGGATCGCTCAGCACCGTCGTCGCGAAGTTGAGCCACTGGGGCAGATCGATCGCCGGGTCGTTATTGCGCTGCTGCCGCTGCATCGCCCGGAAGGTCGCGTAGATGCCGTCGACGGCGCGCAGCTCGGTCTGGCAGCGAGCCCAGAGCCAGAGGCTGCCGAGGGCCTCGAGGTGCGGCTCGAGGCTCGCCGGGAACTGGCGCTCGATCTCGTCGCCGAGGCTCGCGTACAGCTTGACCAGGCCCGAGTGGCCGCCCGAGCGATAGGCCGACCTGGCCGCGGCACGCCCGTCCTCGCCGTCCAGGCGCATCACCGTTCGGCGCAGCTGGTCGATGCGCGTGTACTCGTCGTGCCGGTTCTTGGCCGGCTCGGCGCCCGGCACTCGGAGGAGGAGCGTCGTCAGCGACAGCTGAATCAGCGCGGCGGCGACGAGGTTCGTCGCGCGAGGTAGCTTCGTACGCATGGTCGTCGTCGGTCGTGCGTGCGCGCTAGCCTGCGTGCCTGCGTGCGAGTGCTCGATGATGGCGTTGGGCGCGCGGCCGATTGGTTTTTTTTTTTAGCCTCGCCCTTGTTGTTTGTCTTTGTTACCGTGGGTGTGGGAAACGTCGTCGACGCTTTAAAGCCGCCGCTCTACGTTGACATAGTTTTATTTTTATTTCTTGATTGGAAAAGAAAAAAATATATTTTTTCAGACCTTTTTAGTAAAGCAAGTTAGGACAGTGTTACTTGTATTTGTTTTTTAATTTAAACTTTTCATGATTTACTATTTTCTTATTTTTATGGAGATCAATTTAAGATTGTTGCTATTGTAAAGAAATTTATATTTTACTATTTTTCGCGTTATAAAATGCTATAATTATTCATAAAATAGCTACATGTAAATACATAAGCAGATCTCAGTTGTACGGTTTTCACAAAATTCTTAAAAAAATTAAAGTAATAAAATATAAATATGCTCAGTTTGCTTATACAGTTGGAATAAAGTATTTTTTTTTTTTTTTTTGTTAATCAATCGAGTAATTTCTGCTTACAAATTTATGTCTTGTTTTCGTCAACAACAGAGACCGTACAAATAACAACAGTGCCGCCAACGATTTTTATTTAAAATTTTTCAAATTTTTAGCACTTGCATTACGGCACGACACAGTGTAATAACGTGCAAAGCCAATGTCGCCATTGTGAACCGATGATATGCATGTTTCGCTTAAAATTATATCCTGTTTGATATAACCTATTTGAATTTTGAGAAATGTTATGTTTTGTTAAAGGAGAGGAGAGTTCGCGAGCGCGCGCCGAAAGTATGTCAGAAGGTGTATATATGTATATGTGTATGTATGCGTATGTGTTAATATGTATTCGTCACACTCGACGAATCTGACTCGGTATATATAAAATTCCTCGCGTCACTATCTATATACTGTCGAATTGCACAAATAAGCTTTCGAACACACTAATTTACTTTACACGACCGTCCATCTATACAGATATACATACTTTGAAATGGCGAATCGCCTTGAAAATATTCATCGAGGGCCTTGAACCGCACCGTGGCTACGCGCGATTTTGTCTTTCGACTACCACGATGCTCATCCTAATGATTTATACACTTACAAAGTAGGTACCCGAAAGAAATTCGTAAAAATAAGTATGCTATTTACGCCAACTGCAAAACCACCAATGGCTCCTTCGGAGTAGTTCAGTGGTTCAAATATATATATGTACACACATACACATAGTCTAACAAGCGATTAATGTCAATTTCCGAGCGCGGGGATAGATATATTAATATATATGGGACAAGGAGAATATAAAAAAAAACTAGAATGCAGTGGCGTTGCGGTTAATTAAACGCGGCGTTAAAGTCTAGTTCAGGATGATAATAATAATAATAATAATAATAATAATAATAATAATAATAATAATAATAATAATAATAAATCGTTACGGCAGGGGGAAGTACAGAACGGAAGACTTAAAGAAAAAAAGAAGAAAATACAGTCATTGAAATTTCTCGAGCAAACAGAAAAATTAACGCGGCACGGATGTACAATATATAATGTCACGAGAAAACGAATACCTCGCCCCGGTATAAACCTTTATAGCGTCGGAAAAGAATCGATAACATGTTATAAATATTCGCCGGCCCGACCGACCTTTCCGCGACCGAGATCAGCTGGTTGTATGTAAAGCCTAAAAACTCCCCCCCCCCCGCCCATGGACGGAGAGGGTAGTGGCGCCGCTGCTCGAGGATTGTAGAATCGACTCTTCCCATCCGTAACAGAAGAAGCGTCGAAGTTCGGCGCCCATCGCCTTCACAATGAGCTTTATATATAATGGATTTCACAATAATACAGCTGCTTCTTCTGCCACGCGCTATGTATGCTTGACGTGCCATACATTAACTACACGAAGATCTCTAAAATACATACATACATACATACATACATACAGGGTACATATGTATGTATGCATGTATGCGGAAACGTCTATAGAATAAACTCTCCTCCCCTCTTCATTGATGCGCGGCTCACAACGCACTGCTGTTACTACTTAACGCGATAGGATAACGTCGAGTTGTGCAATTAGAAAAAACACACCCTCACACAGACCAACAAACTTTTCTGAAAATACTTGCCGAAACTTCCAGTGTCAAAGAGAAAGATAGAGATAAAGAGAGAGAGAGAGAGAAAGGGCCACTGACCGCTCCAAAAGCGCGCGCGTCGGTATTGCAATTCCGGAGCGGGACTGCACCCTTGGAAAAGGTGGTCCGACACCTCAGCGTGGCGAAATTTCACTATTAAATTTATTTTTATATTAAACGCACTAATGAACGGCTGACGTTCGCCGATGTTTACTGCGCGCACGGACCGGCTTTACTTCCCTTTGACAACGTTCACATATATATGCATTAGCGGAGCGGTGTGTCGCGGGAACGGCGACTGACGCGGTAGTGCGCGCGCGACTCGCGGGGAGTGTTATACGAGGGAATTCCGGTACTGTACAGTCTGTCCCACCTCCTTTTTCTCCCTCCCCCCTCCTGCGCCTCTTTGCTCGACCGCCGCGCGCGCCGCACTTTGCCTCTCTTGCACTTACGCGCACGCGACTTAAGTGCATCAGTGTACGCGGGTGCCTCTATTGTTTATGCAGTACACGCACACACGTGCGCGCGCGCGCGCTGAGAGAGAGAGAGAGAGAGAGAGAGAGTACGCCCGCACCTTCTCCCCGCGCAACTCCCCGATGATGCTGGAGGTCTCGAGTATCTTTGACGGATCTTTTTGTCTGATGCACGTCGAAACAACGCGGATACAACGCAATTGGCGGTTTCGTGTATGGAACTGTATATGGACGCGTGTCCTTCCAGCGCCTTCCAATGTATTGCATATACGGTCGTTTGCCCTGTCCTCCCCTCCTCCGACACACCTACCCCACCTTTTTGCTTTTTCTCCCTGTCAGTCCTCGACAACCTCTCTTTCTCCCTCGTTCTCCCTCCTACCGTTTTCCAAATGTAATTTATAAGCGTCATGTTCTGTTTCCTTCATTTTCTAGACATATATACACCGTGGCACTTTCTTCTTTTTCACGAATTCCGTTTTATTTTCATTTGTTTTATTATGCATACACATACGTAGATGCGCATATATATCTATATAGATAATACATACTTGTCCGTTGGCAACAGAAAGAAAGCTTGGATTTTTTGCACGATTTTTATTCATATTTTAGGGAAATTCCCATAACTGCGCGGCTCTATGCTTGTTATTTTAAGAACTCGTTTACATTTTTAAAATTTTCATTTCAATTCGTCAGTGAAGCTTCGAACTAAATTCATTCAAGTGTGCACATGTGCACAAACAGTAAGCTTCTCTGATTATTTGAAAAGAATAAACTGTTCAAACTGTAGGTATTTATTATGCACACATATATTCCTTACAAAGATTATTTGAAGAGTTGAAATATTCATATACTAGGAATGTTCAATATTTATTTTTAGAAATGAAGACATATTCTGATATATATATATATATATATATATATATATATATTTCTGGAATTTCCCTTAAAAATAATATCGAATATAATGAATCTAATACGATAGACAATACGAAAAACGAGGCTTTGTCTTCAAATTATAAGTTCTGACGGTACACTTATTATTACTTTTTTATTATTTACATAATTATTAAAATTCCATAAAATAACGATATGAAATAGAGCATTCCAGTGATAATAGAAAGGTCAATTAGATTAAGCGCTATAGTATTCAGGTATCAACAAATATAGCAGCGCTCCACAAGCATCTTTCTTATTCTGTGACAGAAATCGATCTTGCGAATCTTTATATACAACATACATAGTCTTTGTGACTTGCTGAATCCGCGGAATGAAAGAACACATACACTTGTTGGGGCGAGGGGAGGGGGCAGACCTTGCATATTTGTAGAATGTCTGGTTCTACGCGAATGAGCACATATATTTACTTGTGTGTATATGTGCATGAGTAACATTAACACGTAACGTGGGAGCGTAAAAGTTTATATATATTTTTCGATATATAGCTGCAGAACCTTAAAAGTTTATTGTTTGCGTCAATTATCGTAGATAAAGCGATGCTTCGAACTATTATCATATATATGATGCAGACATATACCTAGAATGGACTCTGCGTACATTCGGCTCGATGAATGAATATATTTTTCATCGTCTTTGAAATTTAATGCCAAACCTGTACATATTAGACTACAGTGTGAATTGTTTCTTTATTACTGCATTAGCCATAAAACAGTATAATTGTGTTATATATATATATATATATATATATATATATATATATATATATATATAAAGCAATACACATAAATAAAGCAACGTCCTCCTGTTCTTTATACCAGTATAATAAATAATAATCATTGATGCCGGTCAATGCACTCCCGATTGTTCGCAAAGTCCTATTGCCCGAGACGACGTTTTTTTTTTCATACGTAAGCGGCATTGCTTGAATGGGGATATTTATTGGCTGTAAGGCAATATGTCACGTTCAATCGTCGTACGCTCGTTTATTAGCACGTGTGTATTGTTACAGAACACCGGCTATATCCACTGCGGATTGACAAGAAATGATTTTTACTTAAATTTTACTTTATATATTGAAACTATAGTAAGTAAATAAAAGCCGCGACACACGTCGAATATAATAGATTAAAAGGCAAGAGTAGGATTTAATAGATTAATAATTTTAATTTACTGTACAATAATTCTCGTTTTCTTTGAACATATTTTTTATGTAACGAAACCATCAAACAGTTTACGTTTTCCTCGAAGATGTTCTAGCATTTATTATTGTTACTTTTATATATATACGGCGGAACGGTACTATACTTCTAATAACTGTTGAGTTGCATCGGCATTTCTATGTACGTTTTCTAACATGAAATCGAATTTTTTTTGAAAGAAAAAAAAAATTAATAATTAATAAACCAAACCTGACAACGAGGCACGACTCTCGAACACCAGATCTTCTATAAATTTGCGTATATCTCGGTTTTCTTACAAAATTTGGACTGGAAGAATTTCAACTTTCCTTACTTTATAATCTCTCGGGTTTTTTTCCCCTCTTTGTTACGCTCCGACGATGCGATAAAACGTTATGTAAAAAATTAATTGACCCATCATTATAGAGTACACTAAAATATAGACCCGAATTATATATATACATATCTAGATCTCTGGTACGGCCGGTTATAACAAAGAGAAAAACTAATGGGACAGATTTCGTGTACTGGATTTCGTCACTATTATTATGTCTTGCAAAAGCGAATTGGCACAGATTATACTGTAATACGCGCGTGTATATATATATATATATATATTGTATGTATCAAGTATAGGAGAGCGGAATAAAAAGCCTCATCACTCGGTATAATATACGGATAAAATCAGGAAGAGATGGCGAATCTTTAAGTTGCATATACCGCGCACGTGTATGCACATATATCCACACGTATCTGTTGATTTAAACTTCCGCTTTCGCGGTGTCTGTGTGTGTGTGTGTGCGCGCGCGCGCGCAAACTGTGCTGCGCGAGCGGACGCGATGGTGCGAACGACGGACAGATTAAAAACAATCACACGAGCAGAAATCCCCAGAGATTCTTATTGAATTCCTTTTTATATGTTCAGTAATTAATTATCTGTTGTCGAATAGTCGAAAAATATAACTGAAAGATGGGCTCTCTAGCCGGGGCGTGCACATACATTAACAGTAGCGTTCGTTTAAAAAGTATACAGTCCCGTTCGATTTTCGAGGATAATGCTTTTAATACACTACAAATATACAATAACTTATAATTATCTGTTTTTTAATTTTATATTTGGAAAAGTGTGGCGACTCGAGCGTCGATGTACGATACGAACTTCGATTTTCACTCGAACCAGTACATCGTGGAGGGTTACAAAGAATTTCCAATTGGATTATTATTTATGATAATTTATTTTAAATCTAAATCTTATAATTTCGAAGAAATTTCTGTTGAAATTAATGTCAAATCTTAATCCTCGCAATTTTTTTTATTCGAAAATTATCGCAAGAAGTCCAAACGATCTCAAAATAATTCTCTAACGATTATCCAACGATTTCCAAATAGAAAAAGCTTGGATCAACGATGCGAAGATATCGTAGAGGCCCTTTTATTCCAAGCCCGTCAATAATGCTTGCACGGTCTCCAATTCTGGTATTGGTCATACCATCTGCCGCCATAATTATAACCATAGATGTTCTTCAAGGCTCGAACCGATTGATTATTATCGCGCGTTTTGCAACTCGGCACGACCGAGTCATTATATAGTTTGCCATGTTTGTCGGATTGAAGGGGGGGAGGGGGGGAATGCCAAAGCTGGCAATCCGAGAGTTGAAAACTTGTTTCTTTCGAGGCAGATAAGAGCGAAAAAATGCCGATAAGGTATAAATGTACCAATGGATATAACTGTATAATTGTATAGAGCAGCAGTCAATAGAATTGCCTCGAGTGCAGTCTTTATTTTATAATTAGATTTTAAGTGAGCAAAATCGCGATTATAATTATTACACGGTATCTAGATTGGCCTGTACTTGTAGAATATTAAAGAATGGCGTACTTTTGTTTTGATCAAACTGGAACTTCCCAGTGATATTATATAATTATTTGAACAACATTTTTAACGGTTTACATAGCACCAGTTATATCTATTCGGAGATCTGGACGTTATAAAATGATGTATACTTCTGTCCTGTAATTTTAATCCAGTTATCAATTCCCATTTATCCAGAGTGAAAGTATTGCTAGTTTTTACGACCTATAAGTCGACTTAGTTAAACATATTAAAAAATATTAACTAAATATAATTCCGAATTAATTTAAGCAAAGCCAGGTATCCGGTTCATGTATAAACTGACTGATATTTGGAAACATACTATTTCGTTACCATAACGTCCAACGATTTCAACGAACTGTTCGACAAGTATGAAAGATCGAGGTTAATGTATCATTTGAGTTTTTCCGTTCATTCGTTGTCCTATTTAGATACTAATCCTCGACATTAAATGACCCTATTCGAATGCAACGCACTTGACTTGTCTAATTTTTCAAAATCGTTCTTGAAAATATTTTATAGCGTTGTCCATAATAAACGTATAAGCTTCACATTTTTATTAATTTATATCAATATTTCAAATAGCACGATATATATATATGTAGAAGGTAAACTCTTTTTATGTTCGCATGTATGATACTATGCATCCCTTATAGCTAAATTTATGTTATTAAATATCTCATAACTAAACATAAAATTCACCAAAATCAATTGTGATATGTTATACTAGGTATTTATAAATAATAAAATAAAAACAGAAAGAAAGAAAGAAAGAAAGAAAGAAAGTAAGAACGAACCAAAAAGCAAAAGAATTTAACTCAGTTCAACCCTTCTGATTTATCTGTTGATTCACCTCGATCATATTTTTCTTTGTTTACTTTTCTTTTTCATCAGTCGTACCCTTCTTACCGTACACACTCGATGGACGTTATTGCATTCTTCAAAAAGTCATTTGTTTTGGCACACATTTTTAACTTTTACTTTTATTCCTCGGCGTCTCTATAAAACTTTATCACCGACAATAAAAACCGCGACACCGAAATTATATAGTAAATTTAAATAATACAGTTGATTCTAAGCGCGAGGCTTCGTTCGATCGGGCTTTCACCCGAGAGAGCCTCCTTCCATCTTCTCCCCCTCCCCCTCTTCATCGAGTGTCAAGCGCGTCCCGTTATCCGTTATAAACGTCGTGGGGCCGGAATACCTATCACATCCACGTGTAGCGTGCGCGGATCCGAGACATTCCGTTTGTCCGCATTACGTACACACACACACGCACACATGCGCGCGGAGTCGTGTTCTTTCTCACATTATTCTTTTTTACTTACACGCGTAACAATGCAGGCGTGCATCAACTTTGCATACATAGCTATACGTGCGAGAGTAATAGAGACGACACGGGGAAGAGGACGGAGGGGATTGCGTGCTCGCCCCCCTGCTGCCGATGAATCCGATGCATCGTATTGTTGTGGCGCGCGTGCCACGCGCGCTCTATAATGTTGATAATAATACGTCGTTGGCGACGGCAGTCTTTATCGATTGCTGCTCTAAGCGCGCGCGAGACGAGTTTTACAAGAGCCATTGCTGCACATCGGAAACGATTGGAAAGCGCGCAAAAATTCGATCGCGACATGTGTTCGCGGATGGGATGCGAGCAGCTCTTGTTTCACTTGCACTCGCACGTCTGACGGCCGTGATTCACGACCGCGATGAATTCGAGCCGCGTCCTAGCAACTTCTTATTTATATATAGTTTTCAGTGGTAAGGCGCACTGAAAACTATTTTTTTTTTAAAAATGATTCAACAATAGTAAGCGAAGTATTTTACCTCCGCAAGTGATGAAATTGAATAAATTTTGAGCATAATCTTGGCAATGCATATGTAAATCACTTCGCCCAGTGCTCTTAATAATTTCTTTGAAAATTATTTTCTGAATAATTTTTGCACGAGAAGCTATAAATAAAAGTTGCTCCAATGTTATTCAACTCGTGTAGTTACGAAAGAGCTGTCGGACACGTCCAGTTGCAACTAATACGAGCTTCCAATCGAAACTAATCCCTGGTGATTTGCGCGTTTGCCCATTTTTCGCGTAAAGTCCTTCATGCATTTTTAGTATTAATATTTCTGCAGTTTTTGCCCTCTCCCTTACTCATTCTTTCACTTTCCTTTTCTCCGAGCAGATCGGGGACGGAGGACGAAAATGCATATACCCATATGCGGTCTTGACAATGTGCAATATACTCGTTTTTGCTCGTGCGACTTTCCGTCCAGTCGTTTTACGAGCGTCGAAACCGCGACCAGCCATATATCTATAGTATAACACGGAAATATTTGTAATTTTCCAGGGAATGTTTATAATGCACATAATGGCGGTAAATATTCCAAGCTTATATTGACATTTTTTCTGTGAAAATATTCATATTTATACGTTTATAAAAAGGGGTTCGGAAATTCGATTTTAAACATGCCAAGGATGCAGTAGGTCAGTCGTCTGACGAGTGACTTGGTATAAACCATCGGCAAAACAAAGTAAATGTAAACAAATAACTTACCGCAGTTGAAAGTTTTCTTATCCCATTGCAGCACCTCGAGTACCCGTTACACTAGTCAATGTATTATATATATATATATATAAAATACTGGTGAAACTGGAAAAGTAACCTCTCTTTTTCTCTCCGGTCAACGGAAAAAAGCAACCGAGACAAGTATACAGGCATATAATACAGATATAAAATAAATAAAGCTTGACCATTCGAACGCAATGAACCTGGGCGACGCGGGGGGAGAAGACGGGGAGGGGACGCCGTATCCCCGGCCGCCCTTCGGCTAAACCTTATACCTGCATGTTCCTGGCCAGCAGCCGGAGGATGCTCCGATGAAAGACGTCCGCGTGCGAGTTCTGCGGCACCACCAGCCGATGTATCATCTTGAGGACGTCCGGCAGCGCGTTCAGCCCCGAGGTCACCGCGTTCCTCGCGAAATCCTCCATCGTGTACTGCTCGAACTGATTCGGCGATTTGGCGTAATAGACGAAGCTCTGATAGCTGCTCTCGACCTGGCCGACGTACTTCCACAGGTCGTGCATCGCCTGCTCGAGCATCTCGCGCTCGGGGATCTTGGCGAGGACCGCGTCCAGGATCGCCTCGGTCCTGTGCTCGAGGCGCTCGGCGTGCCGGTCGATCTTCCAGGAGACCCGCTTGATGTCGCCCATCAGCCGCTTCTCCACGGTGTTGACGAATGGCGGCTGCAGCTCGTCGCCACCGTCGCCCGACGGCTTCTTCGGCTGAATCATGTGGTAGGTCTCGAGGACGTCGGTGACGACCTCGCGGCTGAACCTGAGCACCTCGCGTATGTCGCCGAAGTCGAAGTTCCAGGAGTGGGCGCCGGGCTGGGCGGCCAGCTGCAGCAGCAGCAGCAGCAGCAGCAGCAGGCCGCGGGTGCTCGCGGGTGGCGGCATGGCCGTGGCTCTCGTTCCTCCTGCCCTCGTTGTCGCTGCGTTGTTATTGCCGCGAAAAGCGGAGAGGCGAGCGCCTTTGTCTGACTCTCCCCGTTCCGCGCACGAGCTGCAGGCTGCACCAGCCGCGCGCCTGACTTCCCGTTGCCAATTTCGCCTTCAACCCCACCCTGCCGATGGCGCGCTCCTCCGCCTACTCCTCCTCCTCCTCCTCCTCCTCGAGAGGCGAATCTGCGTATACGGACAAAGACGATGGAGCGTCGGGCGATTTTGGTAATAATTATTTGTTAGTCCGTGGATGCTTCTTCTGCGTCCGATGTAGGGGTACGACGGCTGCGACGATATGGTCCGACGTTACGAGGACAGACCGAGACTGACTGACTGACTGAGCTGCGTTGCTTTGCTGCGCGCGCGCGCGCGCGCACGACGCGCGGAGAAAGGAATGGAAAAGAGAGAGACGGAGCGAGAGTCAGGCTCTCCGAGGAGCAGAGAAGAACATCAGCAACAGCAGAAAGAGAAATACCAGGAAATACTAAATATTGTACATATCAGTAGTATACGGGTAGCCTTTTCTCTATCTCTCTTTCTCCCCTTCTGATTGACGATGTATACGTAAACGCGCTCTATCTCTCTCTCTCTCTCAGTCGCTATCTCTTTTTCACCTCGTCGAGTCACGCACACAGCGCACATTCTTATCCCTCGCTCGCTCGCTCCCTCTCTCTAGCTGTTTCCATGGGAGGCATCGCACGAGTGCTGTCAGAGGGAGCGAGTCCGCACGAGACTCGTTGTTTTAACGCGAACGCCTATATATGAGAAAGCGAGAGAGAGAGAGAGAAGAGAGAGAGAGAGAGAGAGAGAGAGAGAGAGAAGAGAGAGAGAGAGAGAGAGAGAGAGAGAGAGAGAGAGAGAGAGAGAGAAAGAGAGAGAGCGAGTGAGGGAGAGACGAAGGCAGAGATGATCGGAAATTGAGAGACATGATTGGTCAAAGTATGCGTGTATGTGTCTATTCGAGCGCGCGTTGTATGCGTGTGTGTGTGATATTATGTGTCCTCAAGGGACCCTCTTTCCGTTCAACGCGGTCAATTAGGACAGGTTCAATCTGCATATTAAAGCATCTTATAAATTGAACCTCTTTTCTATATATATATATATATATATATATATATATATATATATATATATATATATATATATAAATTACTCTCATTGCAAATCAGCTGCACGGGCGGTATCAGGTGGTATTGCAGACCTCGTATTTTCACAATTGCCAGCCTTTTGTTTTTAGCATATAAATAATACGCGTTCGACTCCGAACGGAGCACGGACCGGATTTTATATACTTTTTCCAGCTCGATTCTTTCGTGGCAATTGACACCGGGTCAAGGTTGACGAATGAAAAATTTCGCGTTTATAACTTGCCCAGCCCCATTTCCGCATGAGATAAAAATATAACCATCTGCAAAAAATTCACTTAGGATCTTTATGCAGAACGCAATTATCTCAAACAATGAACCACATGAAATCTATTCTATACGGGTTCCGCAATTGTCTTTTAAATCGTCGTGTTGATTGAAAGTTTCTATATTCATATATATATATATATATATTTATATAGGTATGTATATATTCTGCTCCTAGAATATTACATTCGGTTATATTTCAGATTTTTTATGGATTATTGTTTTCTATATCAGCAGAATATCCAGACGTATTGAATACTAACAGGCTTTTACCTACTTGTAGATTTACTGTCAATTTTTTAAATGTATTTTATATTATTGTATTGTCTTATTGCCAATTGAAATTTGTCTAAGTTACTTTTATGTCGTCTCTTTCACGATGAATAATTGTTATGTATAATATATATTTAAATTAAATATAAAATTAGTAGATAATAAAAATTTCGATAAACTGATTAGCGTTGTTTTAATTGTATATTTTATAGTGATTTTTGTTAAACGCTTAATTGAAATAAATAATATTATTTGATTGTAAATCCTTAACTGAATATTTAGTTGAATTTACTAAATTTTTCTTGTCATAAACACTGTACATAAATTATTTTTAGTGTTATTATTATATATCATCAAAACATAATTAAGCGTTTGCAGTTTCCGGGCCTTATTTTAAGTATCGAAGTCCGTGTAAGGAATGAGAAATTCAAAAAGTTCTTGAAGTGAACTGAAGAAAATTAGAAAAATATTATTCTACAGAACTAGTCGATCAATTTTATTAATAAAATTATAACATAAGGCGAAGCCTATAATAAAAAAGTTAATACTTGAAATAATTTAACACATAAGTTAACACAATAAGTTAACACATGAATATAATAATAGAAAAAAGTAATAATGAATTGGAAACACGTTATATACACTTGGCTTTTTTAAGGGGGTAGAATTTAATTATTTAAATATTAACCACATATATTTTGAAATATTGCTATAATATTTAAGTGGTTTCGATAATTAATCGAAGCTACATAGTTTAACGGAGTTTTATAAATATTTTTAGCGTATATACTTTTCAAGAGACTGCTTTTGCGTTATAAAAACAATCAATTCGTATACTTTTTATCGTATCCGTTTTATGCGAGTTGAGTCAAATAAGAATGTAAGTGAAATGTATACTTCTGAAACTGTCAATAAAATATAAGAATATCTTTCTCTCTTACGTATAAAGTTTTTGCGTTAATTCTCAGGTTATAATACTCATTATAATTATGAAATTTGTAAAAATCTAAATACCGATAAAACTACAAAACATTATTATATATTTAAATAAAGTAAATCCGTTTGTTTCAGCGGTAACTTTGAAACCTCAAGTATTATGGTCGAAATTCAGAACGATAAATGTCTCACCAATATATTTTTAAATGATATATTATTATAAATTTGCTTAGAACTGAATTCCAAATATATTCTTAAAACATAATTATCAGAGCAATTCAATATCGTATATATTATAAAAAGTTTTGTTAAAAATAATGTTCAACTTTTAAACATTACCTATACAACATAAAATATACAAATATAATAAGTTAAAAGTAAATAATGTAAAGTTTGAAGAAAATGTTAAGAGTTTTAAATATTTATGTGTACTTGTAAATTATTTATTTAATAGTGATTTTCAGAAAAACACCCAAGAACGTTTTATATAATGGTACATTATCTTAGAAGTATATATAATAATTTTATTCGCGTTCTATATGATTTTTAGTGTCTACAGTCTATTATGCATCTCTATTTTTATTACATTCGCATGGTCTTGCTTAAGATACTCAATCAATTTTTGAAAAATATGTCTTAATTTAATAAAACTTCTTAAATTTACAATTGACTTAATATTATTAGAAAAAATTTTCTTCTGCATTTGAATCTTTAGAATGTAAAATCAAAGTTAGATTTATTAGTCGTCGAGATAAATCGATGTATGGCGATTCAAATCAAAACCTTCTATTTAAGAAATATAAGACAATTGTTTATTCCGAAGTAACGGTAAGCTATCATATGTTAAAATTATGAAGGTGTTGACGATTTTCATTTTTTTTTATTTCTAGTTTTTTACTATTTCCTTACGACACTTGGTTCTACCACCATCGGATAATGTTACATGTATACTTATGAAAAGGAGAATATGTAAATCTAATAGGCATTTAATCGCATCAGTTGTTTCTTAGTTGTGTAACATGTATGCAGATTTTAGTAGAAAATCTACTCGATATGCGTACTGGTTTGAAAAATATTCTAAGCGATCTATCGGTGTTTTCGTTAATTTTATTTACTTATAATTAAATATTATACGAATAATTAAAATATTCAATAATTTTAATTAATAATTCCAAATAACAAGGAAAGGTTTATCCAATCCGAACTCATTAACTTATTTATATTATAAAACATACGAAAAAAAAACAAAATACTCATATATCAGTTATGATACATTAGCTTGAAAAATGTACATAAAATGATTATCCAAATTAACCCGTAACAAGTATTTGTTTAATATATCAACTTCAAGATTCATTATATGAATGTTAATTTTGTTGGATTAAAAACAAAATCAAGTTGCCTAGAATATTCTCTAAACTGCAAGTATTTCAAATTTTGTAAAGATATTAGATTAATTTAGACGCTGAAAAAATTTCAACTTAAGTGATAAAAATTCAGTGTATTTATGAAGAAATATTGTACACAACAAAATTATATATTTAACATATCGGCACAGTTCCTTATGGTTAATAAAATTCAATTTATAATAATGTAAAGAAGATCTTTTAATAATTAATTTTAGTTTATTATTTATACAATAAAGAACTACTGACTTCAGAATATATTTATAAAACATGCCAATTTTAAAACGTTTCAATATTTAATGAATAATGGTTACAGTTTCGTCTGAATGTAGATTCTTCTTCTTCTTCTGTGTTTTTCATTTTTGGACGTGGTTTTGAAATTACCAATGGACTTTATTTCTTTACCAGTCTTTATTTCTATTGTACTTATAGTATAAGCTGTAATCATTGTTAATGTTTATAATAACCACAGAATACTTTTGTATTGTTTACGTCAACATTGTTTTATAGATATCAAATGATTAAAAATGCACAATATCTATTTACAGGTGTCATTTTACGAAATTCTTCACAACTTGTGGGTTCGTAATGGTTTACAAATAAGAGGACAAGCAATGACCTATATCCAATGTAACTTCTGCAATTCGATGGTTGATGCTGATCTGTACTTGTTACAATTGTGTGCTATCAGGCTTGGACCGGATTTCTATTTGAAAACTATTATCGACAAGTAATGATCATAAACATTCTTTATTATTCTGAATTACATTATAACAAACGAAAGTATTGACCTCTGATCAATTAAAATTCTTTCAGATTCCACGTGAAAGAGTGGATGAGTTTAAGCCGCTATCATGCACCGAAAAATGAGTATCTCGAAGGAGAGCAGCACACTGCTATGTTGGAGAGTTGTTTGACCTTCTTGGCAACCATTGTTAATGTCCGCACTAATTTAGGTACGCCGAATACTTTGAGATTCTAGTTTTTATCACAAAGCATATAACGTATATCCGAGCTTTGTCGAAACAACAGTTGATCGTACGATGTATTAATGTTATATAATTACATAATATTTTTTTTACAGGCCTTACGGATCCTGAAATATCCCGTCTGGAGATGGTGACATTGTTGTGCATAGGTGACAAAACTCACAGTCAATTAATGGAGCTGATGCCTGAGCGTTGCGGTACTACTCAAAATCGTGACTTTGAGTCAGTCTTATCGGAGGTCCGACGCTATTATTTTAAACATTTGCGATTTTCTTCTGTATGTTGCATTCTGATTCAAATATATACTAATTTGGTTTTTTTTTTATTATCCAGGTTGCCCATTACAGAGCGCCAAATCTCGAGGCCAGCGGCAACATGCAGCAAGGAATGTACGGGCCAAAGCCGCGCGTCTGGGAGGAACTGTTCGATCCGCTTCACGTTTTGCTGAGAGCAGTGCAGCGAAGGGATTTCCAAGCATCGATGGATCGATTTACTGCATAGTGAGCATTTCGTGCTTTTCCATTAACATTGCCTTCGTAGTTGGAGATATGTGTGATTATTGCTTTCCTTATTCAATTTTTAGTGTAAATCAATCTGGAAAATTAAAGGCAAATGCGACACCATGGCCTCCGTTCCGTCACCCTGCCCCTGTAGCACCTGCCTACGAAGATCCGCGCATTGTATTATCGTCAAAAGTTTTTCACGCAATGATTTTTGTTATACTTTATAAAGCTGTGAACGGTCAAAATATATCAGAGCATATAATGGCCTTAGCTGTGTACCTACTGGAAATGGCAGTAGTGACCGCAAAGGTTCCCAGCAAATCTGTAAGTCAATTCATTTGATTTCATATTGAACTGTCATTTAACACATTCAAATAATAAATTTCCAGGACCAGCCCTTGTGTCAATATACTAGTGGAAGAGCACCTCGTATATTTAAGGACATGGATTTGGAAGGATGGTTCAGCAGTGATAATTTGTCTGAAAATTTAAGGACACTCATACCAAGAGTAGTATTGACTCAGGAACCCGAACAAAGCAGCTCTGATAGTATAAAATTTTTTGCTCAATATATTAATATATTCTATAGTTTTTTGTACGACACAGATGACTTATTGTATAAATGATATTTTTACAGGCGAGTTCGAGTGGGAAATTCAAGGTGAAATGACTGAAGTTGCTATGTTGAACGATAGTGCGGATGAAAGTTCAAGTAGGGTATTGGCTCTGCCTTCGTCAACTGACCATATCGATGTATCCGACGACACTAGTATGAATGCAGCATCCCTGCCAGCTCTACCTACAAGTAACGGTACGCATCCCAAAGCATAGCCATCATTTATCTATATGTATGATATAACGAATATATTTAGTCCTCTGCTTGTTCACTTTTATGATACCCATCCTTGACATATTCGGAATAGTTTAACAAAGCTCCGTCATCCTTATTTGCCTTAGATAATAATCTAAAAGACATTGTAAATTTTATTTTGAATTTTATTACTTTTTTTATTGTAGTCGAATACGATATGAATTATGTACCTGAAGACGGGGTAGTCGTAATTCCGCGTAATGACAACGAAGGCGAATTAGTACCTCTTTCAAGAGCATTGCCGCCATCTGCTGAGGATTCAACAGTCTTAGCCCTCGAAACACTTCCTACAGCAAACAGTAGGTTTACAATGCTAAATTTTTTCTAAACTAGCATCTATCACAATTTACTCATACTTATGATTCAGTTTTCTCATTCTCTGCTTCAGTGTAACGTTGACTAAATACAAAATATCTCACTACTATTTTTTACGTTTTTATTTATTTAATTATGCATTTATTTAAACAATTTTATGAGCCTTTTTACAAGATATAACACAGCTCTTTTACACACGTAACCAATCTCGCTTTGTGAGACGAAAAATTCCTCGAAAAATATTATCAGATTCTATTATTATTTTTAACATTTGAATCTTTTATGTTTTAAATTTTTACCTTATGCATTATTTTTAATATAGTAGACGGGGTTAATAGACAACAGCCTGCTCTGCCACCGGTAGTTTCCCGTCCTGCTGTAATGGCCGGTAACGAAATGGTTTTCGTGAATTCCTTCATTTCAAGGCTTACTGGTTCAATGTCAACTGAAATAGTTCCATCAACTTCAAATTCACATAAACGTCTCCGGAGAAGAGACCCTCAAGTATGATCTTCCGAATTTCTAAATTTTAAACAATATGAATTATTTTATTTGATGCTCATAATCGATCTCACGTTTCCATAGACCGGAGCCAAACAACCTCAGATGGTTCGAGTAGGAGAAAGCATTATTTCCCTGTTGTTGAAATTACATTCACAGTTGTCAGGAACACCAGACAGTTATAATCCAGATCAAGTATTTGAAGCTGAAGCTAGTAGTAGTATGGACACGTCAAGTGATAAAACTGAATCGCGAATTGGTGATGGGCCATTCTTTACCTCGCAGCTGTTGAAAAAGATAGCGAACTTGGATTCGATGTGTAAAGAGTGTATCATCGAAACCAGAAACAGGTTGTGGCCACGGATGCAAGATTGTGAAGATGAACAAAGGGAGAGGGAAAATCGTGAGAAAGAAGAAAGACGAAAACGAGCTAGGGAGCGACAACAGAAGCTCATGGCTGAGTTTGCTAATAAACAAAAGCAATTTATGGAAAAGGCTATGGAATCTGGTTGGTAACATTTTTTTTTTAATTTATAAATGAATTTTTCAATGATTCATGTGAAAATTAATCGTATTTCATAGACGAAGCAGGGGTATCTGGTATGGACTGGGACTCGGACGAAGGACAAACAAAAATGGCGAGTAAAAAAGAATATGATTGTGTTATTTGTAATCAAACTACGTCCAGCACCGAAGAGAAACCAATGGGTCTAGTAGTTTTAGTGCAGGTAAAACTGATACAAGTTAAATTTATTCAGTAGTTTTTCTCTCTATTTTAGACATAATTAAACATTTCTTACAATTTCAGGCAACTAGTGTAATAGGACATGAACGTCAGCATCCAGAACGTTTAATGCTGCCTACTTCAGACGATGATCCACCAATCCGGCATCCAAACGACGATACGCGTAGAGCTCATTTCGATTACAGGATAGATGAATTAAATCGATCGTTTGATACTGTAAGTATAAATAGGATAATTTTCTGTAGAAATCACGTTCATCCAGATGTCAAGCTTCATCGTTAATATGTTTAATATTTATAAACAGCTTTCTTGGTTACTGTCATTAAATTTGGGATGGGAAGGAGGAGTTCATGTGCAAACATGCGGACACCATTTGCATTTAGACTGCCTTAAATCGTACTTAGAGTCGTTATGTGCATCGCAAAGGCAACAAAATCTTGCAGTAGATAGAGGCGAATACAATTGTCCGTTATGTAGGCAATTGGCTAATTCTGTTCTACCTTTGTCACCTCAATTAGGAGAATGTTCAGCCATAGTGCGATCTCGTCATTCATCACCTGAAACAATACTCGTGGAGCTCAATAATTTCTTAAAAGAAATCCAGCGCAGCCCGGTAGTTACACACACTTTAATTTATAAATTAAGCATTAGAAAATAATGATACATAATGCGTCATATTTATAAAAAAATAATAATGGTTCCAGGTGACATCTAATTTAGCGCTTGCAATGGGAAAAGCGATGGAAGACATGACAAGTTCTACATATTTAAAATACAAACAAAAGAATTGGAATCCTAGTCATCAAAGTCTGTTTCTTTTTGTTACTTCAGTTGCGCGCACTAATTTCGAGGTTGAACTTGTACAGCGTGGTGGTTCACTTTGCGTTTCAGCACCGGCAACAATTCCTCTCACACCAAAGCGTGATTGTATAGGTATGTAAGGAAAATGAATTAAAAATTTATCCTAAAAATAATATATTAATATTCGTGAATATTTTGCAGTTGCTTTGCTCCATGTGTTGGCAGTACATGCAAGGGTACTGACAACATGGACAGTTCATCACACGTGGCAGCAATTGACAGGTTTACCCTTGGAACCTGTACCTCGATTAGCTCTTACACATGAAGGAGAAGTTCCTTTACTTTTAAGGGATCCAACTGCTTTACTAATTCAGTTTATACTTTTACTTCCACTTCATTTGGATCAAAGTAAATACAATTACTTTATAAATAATGAAAAGTGAAATATTGATAAAAAATAAAAATTTCTAATCTGTAATAAAATCTTTCAGCTTACTTCTCTTCAGTGGTTAAAGTTTTGTATAATTTATTGTATTATCAAGTGGCAGTGCAAATTAGTTGTGGTTTATCTCAAGCTGAAAGAAATGCTATAATTGGCAGAGGAATGTTAAACGACCGATCAAGCCCGATTACATCGGAAACTATTTTAAGGACTGTGATCACTTATTTCCGCGGAAGTGAACTTTATCGTAATGACGATGCAGCGTCAACGTCGTCGACGAATCATGCTAGGATTAGAAGTCACGTGATAGAGCAACAAGTAAATAAACATACAATATTATTATATAAAAATTGTGTTTAAAGTACCATAAAATTTCAAGCCGTAAAAATTTTTATAGATTCAGTCATTGTGTTTGCCCTTTTTACGGGTGGCCGCACTTCTTCGACATCATTTATATGAGCAGCCTATACCTTTGATTCGTTCTTCAGAGACTGAATTTGTAAGACTTGTTTACTACTTGGAATTAGTGACAGAGGGTATGGACTGGAACTGTTTTAATGCAGCCGTTGCACTGAACTGGCAAAACGAGGAAGTTTCGGTTTCTGTACCGCAATTGTGGTGTGATCAATTCGGTACCTTTGTCAGTCAAAGTGAAATTGCCGCTAGAAATTTAATAGTTAATCAGCATATATCCTGGCAGATGCCAAAATTACTTAGTCTTCCAAGAGAGTATGAAAAAATCTTTACGGTATATAACTATTCCGTATTTCAAAAATTTCTATATTAATTCATAACGTGTTATTTAAATAATTAACTATTTTTAGTACTATCACGAACGCCAATGCCGCCAATGCCATTCTGTACCTCAAGAAATTAGTGTATGCTTATTATGTGGTACAATTGTTTGTTTGAAACAAAATTGTTGTATACAATCTAGTGTTTGCGAAGCAGTTCAGGTAAGGCAAAATTTATTTTATACTGAAAACAAAATAATACATTGAACAATTAAGCTTTTACATGTTTGTTATAAATCGGTGTCACTAATGGCAGGATTTATTTTTATATGAATATTGAATATGTTAATTACTACGCTTAAGTTTCATATATTTTTTATTATGCTTTTAAAGCAGAAATTTGATTTATTCATTAAATTTTTCTAATCATAAGGGAGTAACTTGTAATTTTTTTTTAATTTTGAAAGAAAAATAGTATTTTGTCCTTCGAGAAGCAAAAAATGATTAAGAAATTTTCCTTTTTATTCAATTAATAACTTAATACGCCACATGTACTGTCATGTCATGAAGCAAACATTGTAAATCAGAAAAAAATGTTGCGCTTACTTATTTAATATATTGTATGTATTTTACTTTATAACATAACATTAAATTGGTTAGTCATGTTCTATAAAACAACGGAAAGAAATATTTTAGAAATGCAATAAAAAATGTACTTAAAATTAAATACTTTATTTACTTTAAACCTACAGCATTCTATAGACTGTGGTGGTGGAACTGGCATATTTTTAGTAGTAACATCAACATACGTTATTGTAATTCGAGGAAGAAGAGCTTGTTTATGGGGATCCCTATATCTCGATGATTTCGAAGAAGAAGACAGGGATTTAAAGTATGCATATAATAATTATTAAATTAAATTTGTTTTTCTTAGTTGTTTTAAAACATCGCATTAGGTCTCCATTTAATATAAACTAACGTTAATATTAAACATCTAATTTTGAATTCGTTGAAGACCTAATGGGATTCTAATTCAGTAATTAATAGATCTAAACGTTTTCTAATCAAATAATTGTTTCATTAGGCGCGGAAAACCACTGTATTTATGTCAAGACAGATACCAATTGTTGGAACAACAATGGCTAGCTCATAGATTCGATCACACAAAGAAAACTTGGGTTTGGCATCGTGATGCACTGTAATCTTTTACGATGAAAAACGTTATTCCATCCGGTATTGAATTCTAGAGCTACCCTCAAGGGTTGATGCCTCGCCAATGTTCACAATGCTTTAAAAGTTTATTAATCCCTCTGATGGCATATAGATATTATATTTATTCTGAGGAAAACAATAGGTAAAATATTAAATATAGGATTAATCTTAATTGAAAGTATTAATTGCGATGAAATTTTTATAATAACGCCTTTCGAAACCGTGTCTAGCGCTGAATTTGTAATTTCAATCGAACACCATTTTGTTTAAATCTTCATACATTTCAATCCCAATAAATAACACTTACATAGTACGTAGTGCTTTTATTTTATATTTAAACATGCATACAGGACTTGTACAGTAAAGTTCAATGGCTAGACATTTTGATTTATTGTTTTCTTTTTGTCTTGCAGATTGCTAATATAAATTTAAACTTGCTTTTTCATTTATGATTACTTTGTAAAATAACTGAACACTTATTACAGACAATACTATATTTTGTAAAGATTATGCTATTGTAACAATGAAAGGAACAGACTGATGTCTTACATTTTGTTAATTGTTAAGTGAATTGTGAGATCTTTATAAATTATAAAGCGTTCTAACTTCAAACCTATAATTAAATACTCTGATCAAAAAGTTAAAGTATTACTTGAAGAGTTTAATGTTTTGTGAAAAACTTATTAAATACATTTAGATTGATTTTAAAGTTTTTATTTTTCCAAACCTCAATTAATTGTGTAAGTGGAATTTAATCTGTTAAAAACACGTATATCATATTATCAGTTATAAGTTTAGTACGAATTTATTCATGTTTGCATAATTAAAAAAAGACAAAAGAAAGGACCACTGAAGAAAAAAAATGAAAAGGGCTGTGTACGTATGACTTAAAGGTATTGGACAAGAAAATATATATATATTACCGTCATAATGTAAAAGAGGAAAAATTACACTATACTTTTCAAATTTTCGTCATATAAATTTAAATGATCCAACAGAATTATATACACGCTTTATTTTTGCGCAAAAAAGTTCTTAAAGAACAATTACGACTAATGATTCGAGATTGTAAATATGTATAGGCGCAAATACCACCGGGCAGATTATACGTTCGGTCAGTTGCGAATTAATCGATTTGTACATAACTTACACAGTTATTCCCGATTTTTTTTAATTTAGAAATGTTTTATCTAAGTATATCATATTTTATCATTAAAAAATTTGTAATGGATTTGCTAATTAATTGAACGATACAATGAAATAAATATTATGTTGAAAACTTAAAAAAATAAAACGCTATTGTACCAAAAGTATAATATTGGCTATTTATTTATTGTAATAAATATACCCTCAATAACAAAGAACTTTTAGATATTAACTATTAATTAAGTATTAATAAATAAAAATAGACTTGTTTTGTCCAGCATTTATTATTTTTAATTTTTTTAGAGATAAATACAATGTAAGCTTAATCTATCTGGCATATACACAATCTTTTTTAGAAAAATTTTAAATATTAGATTATAAACTTAAACGTTGTTAAAACTTTGGTACTGAAGTTGTTACACCATAAGAATCATTAAAGTTAAACATTTTATAACTGAATATTGTATTTACTTACATGGTTTATCAACTTTTACAATATCAGGTTTATGATTTGAAGTGGTTATTCTGAGCAAAAAGAAACAAATAGTATATAACAAAAGTAAACATACATATGCAGTCTGGACAAAAATGTAAGTTAATAAATTGTTACATTACACATAAATTTAATGTAACATTTTACATTTTGTAAAAAAGAAAAAATTATACGACTGTAAACATAGATTTTTAAAGTTGCACGGGTATAAGAACCGGTAAAAGAAATGCTCATATTTAATTCACTGTTAAAATTAAAAATATTATAAGAAAAAAGATAGATTTATTTTGTTGAGTTTATAATCTGAATGCAACATTTTTCTTTCAGCTGGTTCACATTATGAACTAATTGCTGTTTTTTTCAATACAACGAATGTTTAATTATTAAAAGAAAATCTTTTGAATAATTCATAAACTTAAATCTACAAATGCGCAGTATTAATTTACGTTAGTAGTCTACCATCAATAAGTACACATTGGTAAACTACGTAGTGGTTTTAATGATTTTTTAACGATTACCAATGTAGACATATCAAGGGAAGATTCTCAAAAATATTTCAAGTACAACCGTGGAAAGGATTAAAAAATGTTTTGTGTGAAGTTGATATTCCACTATTTTTTCCTTTTTATCTTCTTCTTTTTTAATGATGAATGAATGTTTATGTTTTATGAAATCAGTGGTTATGATCCATTTGTATATAATGGGAATGTAAAACACCACGTCCAGATTACTTATAAGAAATGCAAATTACATTAAAATTTTTTTTTAAATATATCTAATGAAAAAATGTTTCCTTTTCCATATTTAGCTTGATATCAGCCACTTTCACTTTTAGAAAATAATAGAACCAAAATATATGGCCTTTTATTGTTATTCCAGTTTAAGGTTTCAAGTGTTTACCACCTGTCTGTTCTTGATAAACTTCGATTACATCGTCATTTTCCATTTCCAGCTGAAATTAATTTTTTTAATTAGGAAAATTTTTCCGACAAGAATTTATATAAATGTTTTCTTTAAACTAAGTCTAGATTTATTATAAAATATTATTTTGATGTTTAAACAAATATTGCTATTATTGTGCAATAATATACCATAATCTACTGTTTTGTTTAAAACTAATTTTATAAATAATTAAAATTTATATGTATTAAAAATTACAATCTAGAAACATCTAATGTAGAAATTAACATTTATAAAAAATAATTTTAAAACTCAATCATATATAGTTTATGAAAATTTATTAGAATGCTTTAATATTTTTAACTAATTACCTATTTTTTCAACACTTTAATATTTGAAATGTTAAATGAAATATTTAAGTCGTAGATAGATTGTAATCTATTAATTTTTTTATTAAAATATTGATTAAAAATTTCTGTAAAATATTTTATTTTAAAAAAATATAAGTAATTTATATTTGATATAAATACTAATCTAAGATTTTTAATAAGTTCCAAATGCGAATAAAACTAAATTACTTTATTATTTATTAAAGGCTATACCTTTATTATTTTGATTTTTTGTAGTTAAAATTATTTGATTTGGCATATAACAAAAAATTTATTAAAAAATTGAAAACGTTATAAAAGAAAATGAAGCTATAGAATTATCAAAATATTTACGATTAATTACATATTTAAAAAAATAATATAAAATATTTGTTACTATTATTAAGTCTTATTAAAAAATTTTAATTATAGTAGTTAAGAAAAAAAAAACATAAATTACCTGCTTTGGTGTTTCCTCATCGTTGATCCTTTTGCCATCAAACAGAAACCTAAGTGATGTCATAGGAACACCCTAAGAAGGAAAAATAACTAAATTGTATTCTTTTCACCTTTTAAAGAAAACTAAAATTCGCTCATTTGAACCACTGCTTTGAAAAGTACGCAAAACACTGCACGCTATATACATACAACAGCAAATAAAACGTATAATACTCACCACGCGATCGCTGTATGATTTCTTGAGTTTGCCCATTTGAGTGGTCATTTTTACCCTAAAATGAATTTCATTGCTGTCCTGAATTGAAAAAAAAAGAAAATTTTTAATGAAAGAGAGGTCCGGCAAAGTGTTCAACAACGAATTATCGAAAAAACTAAATAAAAAGATAAAAAGCGGAAAGATCGTAAAAAAATAATCTCTACTCACGTTTCCTACGACTTTGAGCTTGATGTACTCAGAATTCGCGTCGCCTGGGCCGGAATCGGGTTTCTGTTCCTGCACACACGCACAAAGGTTATAAAGATAATAGCAATGGTAATACGCCGGGCGGAGTATCGCTTGTCGGCGTAACAGCAAGCGACCATCTCCGCTGGTGCATAATCACCGGGACTTACCTGGTTATCGCCCATTATTCTGTATTAAGATGAAACTTGTCGAGCACGCGCCACAACGACAACCAAACACAAGCAGGCAATATGGCGCTATGCTTTTGTCAGTTTCATAAGCTATTCGAAATTAAAGTAACAATGTGCGTGCGCGTGTGCGATTTAACGGCGGTATATACACGGCGCGGCGGCGGTATGCGTATCAACGCTGGCTTGCTGGCGGGCTGCGGGCGTTGCGAGTATATATTATATATTCCCGTGTTCGTGCGAGTCTTCCGCTGCTCCAGAGTATAGCCGCGCGGCGAGAGATCAGCGAGTAGTTCCTTTTCTCCGGCGTGCGGCGGCGACGGCGGCGACGACGGCGAGCGGAGCGCGAACAAGATATCCGATCCTGAGCACGAGCACACTTAACTGTATAAGTATATATACATATGCATATATATTGACTATGTAGAGTACGGAGAGAAACGGAGGCGTTTTGCTGGCGAGACGGCGTCTACACGGCACGGCGGATTCGCGTTGTTCTTCCAAGTTCTGACTTGCTTTCTGTATACTTCAGTGCTTTGCTACTGCTGCTGCTGCTGCTGTTACGGCGGTGGCGGCCTTTTGCGCTTGCTCCGCCGGCCCCGGCGTTCAGAAAAGTACCGCCGCCTTTGCCAACCGGAAATAATCGATGATTTGCTCATTTGCGCGCCATTTGGATTTGTCCACTTTTTAAAATTCGACCGTTAAGCTATTTGTCCAGTTTTTTCTTTGTCCGATCTAGACAATTTTCGGCGTTCTTGCAACTCAATTTTTTTTCTCGGTGATTTTTCGCTGTTGATTTCTACTTTATTGTTCGTTTATTTGTCGATTAAAGATATTTACCATTGATGCAATTCATTTATAAGGGATAAATTATATATTTTTGATCAATCTTATAATAAGAAGTAGGCGTCTGTCATGCTATACGGTCCATTTGTATTACGTAAGAAAGTCGCATCATTGCGTAATATAACGTAACCACCAGGAGTAACGCCATTTTATCTTACTAAAAGATTTACGGAGATTTACGGACTTTTGGAATAGGTGTAGGTATATAAATGGTAATTTGTAGAATATGCAAAAATGAGCTTATCACGGTCGGTTTTTGTTATTTTTTTTAACAATTATATATTTATAAAGATTCGTTTTAAACTTTGTGCAAGATTATTTACATTATAAATACGAACTACAAAGTAATCGTATTTAATACTTTCGTTAGCATTTGTTAATTATCATAACTTTTTAAATAATTATATTGTTAAAAGTCTGAACTTTACTGCAAGCGATTAATCTGAAGATGACATGACGATTTAAAAGTTAAGAAAAATGGTCCTTCTTGGCCTGGCAAGTATGTTGATGGAATTACATTGTAAGTGCCTGCAGGCACATCTTCTAATTCCAAATAAACAAATCCAGATCTACAATTTTATAAACAATTCTTTTGTAAATTAATCATGTCAAATATTTAACATAACTATTAAGAAAATTAAGTTACCGAAAAGGGCCAGAGCTTTTATTTTTAAAGGCGGTGGGAGCTTCTGTATCATTCAAAACCACTGTTAAAATTTCAAAACCAATTTGATATTCTTTAGGACCTTTTAAAATAATTAGAAGCCAATTATTGTTGTTTGAATTTTCTAAAACTAATTGATATCTGGGATTATTCACATAGGTTGTAATGTGATTCGCACATCCACCTGCAGTGTTTCCTTTCCATTGACCATCCGTAATCTATAAATTAATAAAATTGTATAGAAAATCATTATAAAATATCAGTATAAAATTATTACTTTCAATTCTATATAAAATAAGAATAAGTTATTTAAATTACCTCTTTTTCAAATCTGTATGGTTCTGCTATTTTGCGAAGAGTAAATGGTGAGGTTCCATAAGCTCGTAGAGTATAATATATAGTATTTGTTTTTTCATATTGTGATATTACTAGTGTGTATCGCTTGTCAGAATTTTGACCAAGTTTAATTTTACATAAATAATGTGGGCTATTTATTCTTACTCCATCGATGTAAGGAGGAGGATCATCTAGATACAAGTATTTTATATTATTTTATTTAATTAATAAAGATTATATTAATAATTGTATTAAGGAAGATGATAAAGATAATATTTATTATATTTCATACACTAAAACGTTTTAAACTAAGATTTTATCAATCCGTTCATTTAAACTGATCATATTTTCTTCGATTCATTTCACTTACGTATGATATTCGATACCAATGTCTTTGAATTATATTTAGAAAAAATGGTTGATGATATAAATATTTCTCAATAATATTTGAAATAAAGTTATTAAATTGTGTTCTTTTTAAGGGTAATGATAGTAAATAAGAAAAATTTATCAAACAACGTAGTATTTGCTAGTTTGTTTCGTTATGCTAAAGAAAACGTAATAATAATGAATAATAAAGATTAATTTATAAAAATATTAAATTAAATTAGAATTTTTAGCAATAAGAATAATTTTGACTGATTAGCATCATTATTTGACAGCATAAATACAGCAACCTTAAGAGAAAAAAAAACGGAAATCATTTGATAAAATGACTTGAAGTGATTTTCGAGAAAACCGTATTCTATAAATACTTAAAATTTATGTAACAAAAAACATTGGCTTCTAAATTCCATTTTTAAGATAAATATGAGTGTAAAGCGACGGTAAAGTGAAAAAAATAGTATATTTATTATTTCATTCATCATTCGATATTTCTTATGCGCATGTCCGAAAATTTGGCAACAGCGCGCTAATAAGAGCATTGCCTGTACTTTCTGCAGCTATATTTGTACTATGTTGAAAAAGTAATAGTAAATGTATGATATTAATGCCGATGACTTCGGTTCTCCGAATATATCGCCAATATCGCGTTAAGCGATCAAGCTCACTGCCGGGAGAGGGCGATGTAAAAGTGAATTTGAAGCAGATGTGAAGTCATTAGATTTTCTTGTATTTAGCTAATCTTTGCAGGTATTTGTTGCGATTGAATTTAGAGTAAGGAAATTAAATAGCTATTGCTAATTAAATAGCTATTGCTAATTAATTAATATCATTTAATCTCTTCAGTTAAACGTGTTCCTTTGTAACAGAACAAATATATATATTTTTTTATGAAACGCTAGGGTGTTTACTTAATGTTTACTTTATAACAATCTCGCATCCATGAACCAAACCCTTTATTAAATACTTAATTACAAAGTATTTGAAAAAACGAAAATGTGAAAGATATAAATACTATCCACTATATTCTTTATCCCTTCATTGCTTTAAGGGATTTTATCAAACATTTCAATTGAGTTTAAATTACTTGAACGTTATGTCATAAGAAATATAAAAAATACCAGGGGATGCAGGGGCGTATTCGTATCATATTTTCAGATGGTCGGCGAAGATTTTTCTCATAAATATCATAAGTACACGTTGTAACAAAAATTATAAATATTGATATGTATGTACAATAGGCGAAGAATTCTAAGAATTAAATAACTAAAATAGGAAGGAAAATCAAAGAGCATGCAAAAGAAAGTATATTAGAAATGGAAAGGCTCTGAATGTATAGTTTGTATTCTATATATATTATAATCCTTTAAAAATTCTCGTTGTATGAAAATCCGTGATTAGAGTACAGAAGATAAACTGCGAATGCTTCGGGGGACAGAGAGGCGAAGAAAAATATCTATAAAAATTACAGACTTAAAACATATGTCCGGTCATTATTACAATACAGCCACGAGCCATCAATGTTCGAGGGCACTCCGAAGTAATAATGGTTGCAGAATTGCCCTTGCATCATGTTGATGACCACGCTGAAAATGCCTTTTGCTCGCCCTAACGAGGAGTCGAAGTGGCAAAAGGACGAAGGAACGCTGGACGAAACAGATACGCAGACTCGGTGAATTTGGTGGTGGGGGCAGTTAGATTATCCTCATTGGCTAACAATAGTATTATTATTATTTTTATTTTAATTATTTTTTAGTAGCAGTGCTTACATTTCAGATTCTGCAAAAGTCATCGTAAGCAAGAAGTCCGACTGCCATTTTAATACTTTATATTGTTTTATAACGACTGTAAGACCGATAAAAATACTTAAGTTAAAAATTTATAAATTTGTGTTTTGCTCGCAAAAATTGTTTATGTAAATAATTTAACATTAATATCTGGATTTTAATCAAATACACCACTTAGAAGGGTAAAAAAGGGATAAATTTTAGGTTTTTATCATAAAGGACCCCGCACAACATCACAAGGATTTGGAGTTCGGTAGAATGATCTATAACTTTTCTATATGCTTTAGTTTATCACTCTTTAATCAATAATTCTCATATGGACAGAAGACTGAAGCATGAACAGATTTTTCAAAATTCATGTTAGAAGTTTACGGGCCGCTTATGTAAATTAATAATTACTATTATTATTATAAATAATTAAAATTAATTATTACTATTATTAATATTAATTATACAAATGTGCAAGGCAGACGTACATACTAACCTTTGAGGAACAAAATATGTATTTATATTTTTACATAAGCGACTGATGAACTTCTAACATCGATTTTGAAAAATCAATTAATTTTTCAGTCTTGCGCTCATGAAAAACAAAAAGTTAAAGACAATTCAGCAGAAAAATTACAGACGGTTGTAGACATATTTGATTAAAGATCTTTACAATTTTAACGAACAAATTCTCTTATACAACGGATTGAAAAGAGATGCATAAGTTTTTACGTTTTATCGAAAACTTCAGATTTCAGAAAGTTACTGCGAGTATAGGTGATGCATATTGATTATTTTTGTGACGGAAACCAGGATAAGATGAAGTAATACAGACGAAGAAATACCGTTAAATCTTTTATTAGCGATTCGTCTATACTTCGACTGCGTGGCTTATTATACAGTTTCACCAGCTGGCTTTACTGACATATCTTCTCTGTGCACCCTCGCAGTTTCATACATTCTCCCACGCGTGCGCGCTCTGGCGCTCGTTTAATTTTTTTTCCTTCAAACTTTCAAATTTGATTAAAAATAAACTATGAAATTATCATAAACTTAATAAAATAACAATTACGTTATTCTTCTTTTTTCACCTACGAAATTAGGTATAGGAACTCTTTTGGAAAAAAATCCAGAAATTATTCGTTAATTTTTTATTAGTTTATATATTTTAATATTATTTATAATTTTGTCCTGATTTCAATTTAAAGATATAATTTAATTGTTTTATTATATAAATAAGAAAATAAAGAATAAAATCACGAAATATATTCGTATCGTATAGTAAGATTTAAAGAATTTCATAGAATTCATACAGAAACGCGATTATGTATAACAACTATTCTGGGCTTTTTAAATTTCATCAACCTTTGGGATGAAAAGAGACGACTTTTTCCCTCTCTTGATAGTTTCCATTAAATAAATAATTTAAATTTAAATGAGGCAATACTTAAAGTGTTGAGTAAATAATTTTCTCGATTGAATAATTTCGAAGCAATGTGGATAGCTAAATATTGTTTAGTGAGGTAGCTGCCACCAAGAAAAAATTCTACTGTGGCAGTTGTTGCAAAACGCAATTGCGTGGTGAAAGTTGTAAGATACGATGCTAGGCAGTGACGCCACTTGACTACGAGTAATCCCCTTGACCGTCCCACATAATTTTCGTTGCTTTTCGTTCTCCTCTAGCCAGTATTTTTTCTGAATCTCCTACATTTTTACACTTTCCCGATATCCATGTGTATTTCCTTCTGTACGTTTATTCTTCAAATAGTAAGGTAGTTCTTTGTCTATTAATTCTTTATACCTTTTATTCTATTTTCATTCATTTATTTTGGTTCTGTTTATTTATTTACCGACATCTCTCAGCCTAATTCATTTCTTTCCTTTCTAGTTGCACCTATGGCTTCTATGCGCAAGCCTATTTGGTTTGGCGATATTCTTTTTTCTATATATATTGTCTCTTTCCTTTTAATTTAATTTTAATCCCGAGGAAGAAAAGTAAAATTCTCCGTCCTGATTAGCGGAGAAAGAGTAGGAAAAAACATGTATTATGAGCATAATACATAATAAATTAAAATCTAAATTCATGTTATTTTGGGTCGTCAATACGTAAGAATAATAGACGACATACAAGCTAAAATTTTCCTTCTATTATACTTGTTCGAGGTGCTCCAGCTTACAACTTTATTACGCAGCCAATATTTTTTGTATTAAAATAAAGGATGTTGTTTATATAATATAAGCCCAATTAATAATAATGACTATTACTGAAGAAAAATTAGGCCATCTGTTAACTACGAACAAATATCTTAGTACTATACATTTATTTTATATATTTTTCATGTACCATTTGTCATAAAAATAGAATGTAAATTTTTAGGTAAATGTAAATTCTTTGACTTAATACTGAATCATATTTGATAGTCTTTAAATAATATTCAAAAATTGTATATGCATTCCAACAAATTTAACAGATTTTCTGATTTACATGTTGAGCAAAAATTATGAAAATATGAAATTGGTGATAAAAATTTTAATATAAATACTGTTATTAATGATTGTGACAGTAAACTTAAAATAATTTTAAATAACAAAATGGTTTTAGAAACAAAATTATATATCATATATTATAGGAAATATTGAAAACAATGAAAATAATGTGCCACTATGAACAAAAGATACAGGCAAAGATTCTTATTTTAATCAACTTGAAGATTATTCATTTCATTTCAATAATTATTTGAAAATGGCTTTTGTTTCGACGTAATTAAAAAATATGAAATAATAATTGCCAAAAAATATTATAAATCGAAAAATTATATTTCTTTAAGAACTAAACTCTTACAATTACATAAAAAACAGCATACCAAAAAATAAAAAATACTATATCCAGAAAAATAAATTTATAGTAACTTAATAAAACAAAAAGATTTTTAAAGAAAAGTAAAGATTTGTTTATTACAGTAATGTTCTATAAAAATGACTACATACAAAAAATTAAATCTTTGTTAAGCAACAAAAAATATCAAAAAATTCCAAAAAACCGTTTATCTAAATTAGAGGAAGAAATAGAGAATAAAATAAAAAATTGAATAAGTCAGATTTATTAAATGGAATTTACATATCTTATATTATGAAAGTTAATTTATCCAAATGTTATGGTTTATTATACTTATCGAAAATAAATAAGTTGAAAATTTTTATAAAAGTATTTTATTTTTACCTTCGTTCATTGAATGCTATTAGAAGATTGATTCACGTTTCTAAGCTATGAAATATGTGGATTATTCCTTTTTGCCTTATATATACATATATATATATATATATATATATATATATATATATATATATCATATCATATCATCATACTTCATATCATAGTTCATATCATATTATATCATATCATATCATACTAATTTATAAAGCAAAGCGTGTTTTTGTTTGTATACGATAACCGAAAAAACTACTGAACCATTTGTTCTGTAATTTGACATATAGATTCTATAGTATCTTGGGAAGGACATCAGTTTCACCAGCGGCCACTAGGTGGCGTCTTGAATCACGAACATCAATTCAAAGTAGCCGGCTTAAAGTATTAATACCAGGCCAGCTCAAACGAATGCCCCCCCCGCAAGGCACTAACAATAACCTCCCCGACGGTATTCTGAAGCTAATTAAGCAAAAGAATAGAATCCGGAAGAAATGGCAACATCTTACTCCACCTCTCAAAACCCAACTCAACTCCTTACAAAGGAATATCCACACTCGGATAGACGAGCTCAGAAACAGCCATTTCAACGATTTCATCACTGAAGCCGAAACTCACCCCAAAAACGTCTGGAAGGTGATAAAATCTATATGAGGCAGTCGCCCCTGCCTCCCACCACTCAAGCAAAATGGCTAAACCTTCTCAATCGATGAAGAAAAGGCCGAGATCTTTGCATCATCTCTCAGCAATCAGTGCTCACCTCTACCCAGCCCACCAGAACTCTCACCCTTTCATGAGTATGTCACCCAGACAGCTCAAAATTTCTTCCCTTCAAACAGGGACATCACCCCTACCTCCCCCAAAGAGATAAACGACATCATTCGCAGTTTCAAAAACAAGAAAGCCCCTGGCGCTGACAAAATCAATAACAACACACTGAAAACCTCCCCCATAAACACATCATATCCATCTGCAATATCATAAACGCAATGATGAGACATCAATACTTTCCCAAGGCCTGGAAAACGGCCATAGTGGTCTGTCTTCTAAAAGACGGGAAGTCTCTCAACGACCCCTCAAGTTATCATCCCATCAGTCTTCTAAACTCCCTAGGCAAAGTGGCCGAAAGGGTTATCCTAAAACGCCTCTCCACCGCGGTCACCGGCAAAAATCTCATACCTGGCTGTCAACATGGGTTCCGCACAGGGCACAAGATCTGTCACCAACTTTTCAGAGTTACGTAACTCATAGCCGACAACATGAACAGACGGCGACACACAACTATGTTGCTGCTAGATATCCAGCAAGCCTTCGAAAGAGTATGGCATGATGGGCTTATCTGCAAGCTCATTGCCAATGATATCCCCCACTATCTGATCAGGACAATAAAGTCGTTCGTATCAGACCGATTTATTCGAGTTAGGGTAGGCAACTCCCTCTCCGCTCCAAAGGCCATCTCAGCCGGCGTCCCTCAAGGGTCTAAGTTCTCCCCCCTACTCTTTACATTTTTCTGCCACGATTTTCCCACACAAGATACAATTACTGCGGCACTCTATGCGGACGATATTGCCCTTATAGACGCCACTAAAACAATATGCCACAGCACCTTAAGGATAAACAAATTTCTCCCATACCTCATCAGCTGGTACTCACGGTGGAGACTCACCATCAACGAGAGCAAGTCCAGTGCAATCTTTATCTCCCGTAGAAACCGCACCCTATAAACATAACGATCCAAGGCTCCTCCATCCCGTGGAGCCAATCGGTCAAGTACCTCGGAGTGATGTTCAACAAGAACCTATCCTGGAACAAACACCCCCGCCTCACCAGGAGCAAAATGTTAGGAGCCTTCTTAAAGCTCAAACCTTTCTTCCATAGCAAAACCATGTCACCCAGAACAATGGCCAGAGCCTTCTCCGTCATCATCAGGAGCATTGCCACATATACCATCCCCATCTGGGGTCCACCCCCCCCCAGACAGACTTCAGCGACTCCAAGGCACCTACATGAGGCTGCTACGCTCTTCCCTCAACATCCCTTGGTACTTAAGGAACATTCTAGTACTTAAGGAAACTAACCTTCTTGCTCTCAATGATTACGTGAATAAATTCGTCAAAAATCTGAGAGAATCAATTAAACAGCACCCGAACTCAGGAATCCAATCCCTGAGTAATATTCTTCCTAAATCGACGGATCGATACAGGAGGCCTTGCAACCTGATCAACGATCCGTAACCCCATCAGCCACCATCGGCCACCCCTGCTTGGTTTTCGTACGCAAGCCTCTGCCCCCATGAATGCAGAGCCCCTTAACTCACCAATTTCTTCCCCTTATCCACATCCCACTTCTGCTCCCCCACCCCCACACAGTTCCATCAATAATTTTTATCCCAACAGATAAAGGGAATGATACCTCCGGGTATCTTTGGGAGAGGTGTCTTTAAAAGATTTTTTAAAAAAAAAACAAAAAAAAACGAATGTTCATATCCAACTTTGGGATTCGTATCCTAAAGGTCAGACGTTAGTCGGTATTACCCTTTTTGTTCTTCAGGTAAATCTGACACTACTTTCGCACCTTATGGATATCTTTTGATTTTGTAAATTTTATTTTCTCTTACGTGGGAAAATTTCTTTAATAAATGAAATTCTAAATTCTAATTCTAAATTCTCTCTCTCTTTCTTTCTCCTTCTCTTATAAATTGGTTCTGTATGCCAAATCATACTGAATATAGTTTGTCATGGCAAATTATATTTTTGATTTTATACATTATTAACTTCAGAATGGTGACAAGACACTATATTTTTTTTAGTTTGAACAAAAGAAATGTAGCAAAATAGGATTCTTTATCAATAATCTCGAAATTATATATATATATATATATATATATATATATATATATATATATATGTGTGTGCATATTTACGGCTTCAATGGAAAAAATTGTACTTTCGAGTTCGAGCGGTAGAAAAAGATTTGCAAGTGTCTCGAGACAATGTTTACAGAGAGCATCATATTCGGACTATAGGAAATATCTCGGGTCGACTGCTATATAGAGTTTTGCGTTGGGCAGGTAGAATACAATGTCCAGGTATCCCCGGACGACTCTTACTGGGAATGTGCATGTTCGAATGATAGAATTCGAATCTCTTCATAGAAATCGTACTGACATACCTGGACATTGTTTCCCACCAACTATACACGACACTCCCCGTAGAAGTAGTTCCTATTAATCTGGAAATCGCATTCTATCATCCAAACATGAAACTCCTCGTATAAGTCGTCCCGTCATACCTTGACATTCTCTTCTACCGTCCGAACACAAATTCCCCGTACAAGTCGTTCCAAAAAACCTGGAAGTCGTATTCTACCGTTCCAACACGAAACTCCTCGTAGAAGTTGACCCGACATACCTGAACATTGTTTCCTACCAACTAAATACGATAATCCCAGTAGAAGTCGTCCCGAGAACGCTAGCTTCGCTTCCTAACGACTAAACACAATACTCCCCGTAGAACTCGTTCAGAAACACTTAGATATTGTATTTTACCGTCCCAACACGAATCTTCCCATAGAAGTTGATTTCCTTATGCCTGGACGTCGTTTTCTATGAACTAAATACAATATTCCTTGTAGAAATCGCCCAGAGACACCTGGACATCGCATTCTATCCGAACACACAACTGCCTATAGAAATCGTCTTAAAGCAACAGAATATCGTAATCAACCACCCGTACACGCCAATACAATATTTCTCAGTAGAAATCGTATTTACGGGCAATCCCCTGGGCTCAACTTTAATAAATATTGTTATGGAGGACTTAGCAATATCAGCTCTAAAGAAATTGTTTTAATTTTCCATTTTACGCTAGATATGTGTATGACATCCGAATTTTTGTTCCCTAACCTTTAATAAGTTATATTAAAGATACTGTTAATAGTATACACAACAATGTACTGTCCACAACAGAAGAAATAAAAAATAATCAATTATTGGGTGTACAAACAAGTTTCTGCCGTTTCTTTATAAAGAAATAAGAATTTATTGTAAAAAAAGGTACAAATAATGTCATTCAAAATATTGCCCATCACTTTCTACTACTTTTGACAATATTTCGGTTAGCAAGTGGATACCCCGTCTAAAAAATTGCTCGTCTTTTGAGGCGATCCACGAATCGACCCATTTCTTCAATTCCTCGTAAGAAGTGAAGTGCTGCTCAGCCAGATCATGAGTCATCGACCGGAATAGGTCGTAGTCTGAAGGAGCAATGTCTGGTGAATACGGCGGGTGGGGTAGGACGTCCCAATTCAGTGCTTCTAAGGTTTTCGTTACGTTTTTTTCAACATGTGGCCGAGCGTTGGTATGCTGAAAAATGACTTTATCGTGCCTTTTGGCATATTGTGGACGTTTAATCTTCAATGTTCGACTCAATTGCATCAGCTGTTATTGGCAATGTTCCCCGGTGACCGATTGATTGTATTGGAGTAGTTCGTAATAGATTACTCCAAGCTGATCCCACCAAATACACAGAATTAGCTTCTTGCCATGAATGTTTGGCTTGGCTATCGAAGTAGAGGCATGCCCAGGCTACCCCATGACTTCCTAAGCTTTGGGTTGTCGTAGTGAATTCACTTTTCGTCTCCCATCACGATTCGATGTAGAAGTCCATTACGATTTTGTCTTTTGAGCAATTGTTCGTAAGCGAATAAGCGACGCTCAACGTCTCTTAGCTTCAGTTCGTACGGAACCCAATTTTCTTGCTTTTGGACCATACCCAGGGTTTTGAGACATTGTGAAATAGCTTGCTGAGTCATTCCTAACTCTTGTACAAGTTGTTCTTGCGTTTGGCACGGGTCTTACACCAGTAAAGCTTCCAATTCTGTGTCACCATACATTTTGGGCCTTCCACTGCATGTTTTGTCCTCCACGTCAAAATCACCACTTTTAAATTTTTGGAACCACTCCCGACAACTTCTCTCACTCAAATTAACATCACCATATGCTTCTACGTGTAGCCGATGTGCTTCTGCTGTAAATTGCTTTAAATGAAAGAAGTAAATTAATCATTCCCGCAAATGACGCTTACTTGGCTCAAAACTTAACATCTTAACACGATGAAAACTAAGTGATGCTAGCAGCAAAAAGTCAGAGGTACTAAAAGGTTATACTGTTTCCAGATGTCAACATATACTATACGAATTTTTACAGCCTACAATTTCGATGTCATCTTATCGGTAACTCCATCTTTTCAAAACGGCGGAAACTTATTTGTATACCTAATACTTGTTTAAATGTAAAATGATATATACACTTTGATGCTATATATATATATTGTTACAGAAAATTTACTTTTTTAGGCAGAATGCTAGATTATATGTTACATTATAGTCATATAAATGCTTGATTATATGCACATAATCCAACACATGTAAAGATTGGTATAGCTTGTTAATAAGTGTGTTGAGTTAGCTGATCAATATTTTCTGAAAAAAATTCACCGGATTGATAAGAGGAATCTATGCTGGTAAGCTTAGAGAGCTAAGTTTTCACAAAATCGTCGAGCGCGAGATAGACGCGGAACATATACGTAATGAAAGCATATGCAGTCCTGTTGACATAGGGGGTTCACGCAGGGTTCATTAGATATAAAAGATGAATATGAATGAATATAAGGGATAATTTTTTAAAAATATTTAATTTCATTTATTTTTATTTTGGAGAGTTCAGTCCATGAGATAATTAGTAAAAGAATGGTGTAGAATTTTCTAAGTATATCCAAGCATGTATTGTCCAAGATGATGAAAAAAAGCCTTGTTCAAAGTTCCTCCGAGTTTAGAAAAGAAAGTATACATGTTTTTATTATTCGCTGATTAATACGGGTTAATGTTAATGAAATCCACCTGCTATTGCTCAGACTTCGTGAATATCGATATCTCCGAGCGTGAGCATTGTATACTACAAGGTTTTGCTCAGGCTCAGAAATCGGCTTTCATAGCCGGACAGAATTGCCGCTTAGTGTCGAGCTTGATCGTCATATTTACCCTTGATACACTCTTTCGAAGACTGTTTTTATGAAGGATTTTTTAATGAAGAGTGAGTCATTGTTCTTGAAATATCCCACAAAATGGTATTGTTGATCCCTGGGATAAGAACGAGTTCCCCAAGATAAATATCGAACCCTCGAATCCATCGATTCTTCGTTTATTTTTTGTTATAAGTTACAATATTGTCATCGGTTACAATATTGTCTTTACTAGAAATGTATCGAATATTAGCACTGAACGGCCCGATAAAGTTAAGATGTCGAACCTAACCTGTAATGTTTATCTAATCTCTGTTTAAAAGAGAATATCAAGTGTTCAAGAGTTTAGTATTCAAGGGTTCGTGGTTTCTGAAGATGAAAGGTTCGAGTCTCTAGTTTGTGTTTAAAGTGCTTGGCAGCAAGATACACTGTTCATAATTCACTATTAAAGGCGCTGTAGCGAATCTATATCGGACTCATTTTCTTAGAAAAGGACACGGGTGGTTGCCAATCATCGTCAAACTTTTGGTGCAATACTGTTCCAGAACGTTGCGGAATTCATTGCAACGAAACGTTACCCTTAGTCGGTCACTTAATAGGTTCCACGGTATTAGGCAAGTCAAATTTGGTAAAGAAATGGTAAAAATGAACTATTCTTAGAAATTTGTGCAACTGCTTCAAAGTTCAAGGCTAACCGAGGTTTCGTATAACCTGCATCTCATAAGACTGCCAGATAGGAAAAGCCTGAGCTGTGCTCCTGAAACCGAAATTCATTGAAATTTATTTGCCAACAGATCGATCTCAGAAAAAATATTCTTCCCTTGCAACGTTCATGCAAAATTTTGTACGATGCCCTAGATATCGATCCAACATAGTTTGAATATTTTAGGTCTACTAATCGGTACATGATATCTATTTATTATCGAGACCAAGTGGAATGGAGTGCATCACTATGTGGTACAAATCCGGCATAAATACGATCTGGTGCAAAACGGCGTAGCTTGTATACTGTAGGTAGTGCTGGCGTTATCTCGATAAAGCGTCATATGTTATGTTTCGATCGCGGCACCCAACCATCGAGTCTTATGATGTTGGGAACTTGCATCAGTCACTTATGATACGAAGAAATCTCCGTGATTACGTTGAAATTCGTTTACTTGCAATTAGTGACCTGCCCTTTGGTGGTTAGGCATGTTCTCTGGTCAACAAGATACCTTTTTTTAGATCTACGATGAAGCCATAATTTGCGAAGAAAATGGGTGCTGATAATAGGCTTGGCAACTTCTGCGATGACAAATCTCTATAAAAACATTCAACGTCATAGTTCAGCATTTTGCTATTCTAAGCATAAAAGAGAAACGTACTTATTCAGTTTCATGTTTGTTAAAAGACTACCTATCTGCAAGTAATGCTGATATTTTTTAAAACACTATAGAATGCGTTCAAGTTTTGAAGTTCTCCACTCTATTTTTTTGTTCTTAAAACTGTTCTCCAACAATTTTTAATAACAATGGAGACTCAACCAATTTCCTCTCGATCTCATCAGGTTTACCTCAAAGTTCAAAACTAGGTCCAATTATATTTTAATCTATATTAATTGTCTATTATCAGTATTAAATCACTGTCTATGCTCATAATGATTTTGTTTAATTCTCACAAGAAGCATGCGGGGTTTTGCTGGTGACTTGCAAAGTTAGATTTAATACAAAGCTTTCGACTGAAGTAACGAAATCGCTAAACTCTATAAGAATATTGTAGCTGTTATTAGATGCACTCATTCAACTTATTCGTAACAATATCTCATAAACAAAAGCCATATTAATTGCTTCAGTGCAACATCGTATGCATATTAATATCTCATTCAAATCTGCTCTTCTTCCTATAATTATCGATGGATCGGCTATTTCATTTGTGCGGTCTGTCAAAGATTTTGGTTTCACACTTAATTAAGATCTTTCATGGATTACTCATGTTTCTCACATTTCCTTTACTGTTCATGGCCTTTTATATTTTTTAATTTATGATGGTAGTTATCATCTGTGAATAACGCAGACTTCGCAAATACACTCATGCCCCACTCCGATTAGGCATGTCTAGTATAATGATTTAACGCAATACTTAGCTACTATTAATAGAGTTATAAGATAATAAATTAAATATAGTTCGATTTATATTTAATCTTAAACTTGATGCAAAATTACGATCGTTTTATCGTAAATTAAATTAGTTAACTCTAACTGAACCATGAAAGTTTTTTATGAATATCTTCATATACAAGATAATTCCGTTGAAAAAACTTCTTTAATTATATGTTCTATTCTCTATCATTGATAATATTGTACGACATTTTACAAGAATTTAATTTATAATTTTTGCATTACCGCTGGTTAAAGCAACTATCTATGCGAATAGTTTTACTACATGTAAATCTACCCTTAATAGCATCTTCGACTGTGTTTCATGATGAATTATATATATTATTGTGTCCTATAGAATAATTGTTATGTTTTTTTCTGCAATATTTTATACACATGTATAAATCTATGCTACATTTTTGAGTTTCATTAAATATCTATATTCAGCATTTTATATACTTGAACTTTCTTAAACTATATCTTCAATAAGCAAAAAATCACTGCTTTATGTTTTTATTACTACTTTAGTAATTGCATGCGTTTTGGTTTTTTTCTATTCGTTTGAGTATGATCTTAGTATAAATATGTTATTAATCTATCAACCAACAATCAATCAATATCTCTCTCTCTCTCTCTCTTTCTCTCTCATGCACGCGCTTACTCACTCATACGACATGGGAGAGTCGCCTGCTTGCAAATTTTATCAGAAGAAGAATATCGTGATCAATTCTACACTTCCTTACGTCGGAATGAGTACGAACGTTTTCTTTTGCAAGACCAGCAGCGTTTCGGAAAACGTATAATCTGCAATTCTGAATTTCGAAACGTCTATGTGACATTCATTTAGAAATATCTTTAATTAGGATACATCATAGTAGCGATTACAGTGCGCAATGCCAGTCAATGCTTTTCATTCACATTTTGTCATCGCAAAAATCTTAAAGTACAAATCTTAAGTCCAATTATTCTTTTAAACAATTTTTTTAATTAAATAATATTTTTTAGTACAATAATTGACTTTTCTCGAATATATATATACTGTCCCTAAATCCAAAGAAAAATTGTAAATATTAATATTCATTAAATTACTCTCAAAGTAATCTAAAAGATAAGCGAGATCTTTTCGCGGTTTTTATAATTATTTGAAAGAGGAAAATATATTATTTGTTTGATTATTATTTATATCGTTGTTCGTTTCTGCCTTTAGTATTTTGTTAGTAGTTGAAGAAGTTTATGATATTTACTAATAAATATCATAAGAATCCATACCAATTTCACTTTGCATTTTTTCCAATTCCACATTTTACATAGTATTTTAAATTATCTTACACGCAAAGCATATACGCGAGGATTTGTGCATAGATACACGAGCTACAAATCACCTTTTATCAGTAAACTATCTATATATTTTTGAATAAATATATTTTGAATCCATAATCACTAACAATCCTACTAAATTTGGTTCTTTAAAGGCATATTGATAGTAATAATCAATTATGAATAATTATAGATTGTAATATATAAATTGGTCATTTTTAATTATAAAATTTTTAAAACATTCTTCTTGTACAATACTGTTGGACGAATTTACAGAAATGTTTACCCAATATTTGTAATGCATTGTATAAAAAAAATGTACTCACTTGGATAATAAACTCTTTTTCCATCATTTTGATATACAAGAACTGTAATAAATTCTTGATTCTGGCGAAAATCGGCTATATCCGTAATATGCCTGGTTAAAAGTATCCAAACTGAACCTTTAGCATCTGGCTGAATTTCTAATGAAAATTGCGGATTATCACTGATATTATAAGCGTCTTTTACTGGACTAGTTCCTGCTTTCCACATTCTTATACATGACATATATTTTTAATTATAGATAACATTTTTTATTAAAAAATTGAAATTGCATAATAAATGATAACTTACTGATGAATACAGTATGTATAATTAAATAATCCAGGATTCCAATTGAAATTAAAAACATCAAAAAAGTGGCAAATACTTTCAAAGTCAATCCAAAATATTCCGTTATCAAACTGAGATGCCGAATCTGGATCATAATTTAAAGTTTCTCTTAAAGCGGGAGTCCAATGTTTTGTATCAAGCTCAGAATAATTTCCTCGCCATCGTAAATGTGACCAGGGATTTTTTAATTGTAATAATTTTTCTCCCTGAACAAAATATAATAACAGTATTATATGTAATAGTAAGATAATGCATATTTTTTTTAAAAAAAAATTTATAATTATACGCACATTAATTTGTCTAACATCTAATACAGCATAAGCATGGCTTGGAACAAGACCAGTTCTATCAGCATCAGCATCAGAAAGATCGCCTGTAGCTACTGTAACTAGGACATCTCCTTTGTGCAGTCGTAGAAGTAAAGTAACGAATAAATTCTCTTTGTTAAAATCTGGTTCATTAGGCCTTATTGCCAATCTTTCCGGTATCCATCCAGTTAAAGCATGTAAATCAATATTCTAAAATAATGTAAAAATTTTAATTACTTTCTTAACAACATATTTAAAAAATACTCAATTTGAACACATACACTATTTGAACCAGGGAAGTCATATCCTCCCATTACTTTCATATATGCTTTCTCTAATAAAGAAATCCATAATTCTCCTCGATTATTTGAATAGGAACATAATAATTGATTGTGCGAACTCACAGGTAAAAGATCATCAATCACAACCTTTCTTGGAATACCATTAATGTGAAGTTTAATCATATACTTTCCTGTTTATAAAGCAATATTTAAAGTCCAATAGAACAATATGCAAACTAATAAATATTTATTTCAGTCTAACAGTGTTTTTATCAAACTAGAATAATACGATTAAAATAATTATGATAACAGTTAGATTGTAAGACTAATAAATATAAATATTAGTTTGATTTATATCAGTCAACAAAATTAGAATTATTAAGAACAATATACAAATTAATACTAATATAGATGATTTTATCTTACCAAAAGGATTATAAATTGGTTCTTTATTCTTATTTTTAGGATATATGATAGATGTGATCAGTCTTCGCCCAAATTTTTTCTCATATTGTGCACTCACTGCTAAGGAAGCGACAAAAGAGCAATCTGATACAACCTAAATTATTAATAAAATTTGAATTGATTTAATAAAATACTATTAATTTAGCTAAATTACAATAACTGTTCCTAATAAAATTAAAATAACTAAAATATTATGTAATAAGTAAATTAAATATCTACATACCGTTTGTTTTATACTGTAATAATCTACAACATGACCCATTACCATTTTTGGTTCTGAAAATAGTTCTTCTGGACGACACCATCGAGCAAAGTTTGGTTTTTGTTTTGGTGATAATTCTAATAAACCATCTTTGTCAGTGAATGGAATAGCATATTGAAATCTTTCTGATAAATCAACATTCATGAAAGGCACGAATTCATGATCATTAATGTGAGAACTGTGCAATAAAACTCTTTTTTCTTCTTCTGTATAATTACCACTACCACCAGTAATTTTTAAATGAGCACTACTGCCTCTGTGCAAAGGTGGTCTTAATGGTTTTCCAGATGCTGGTATACACAAATAATTTTATGAATTATTATTATAATATATATTTTAAAACATTCATGTTATGACATCTATTAATAAAAACTATTAAAATACCTGGACTAGATGGTAATATATTTTCTGGTACTGTATCATCTATTGAAAGATCTGTTTCAGGAACCGATGGTAAATTTGGTAAAACCGTTTCTGTTGTGTCTTTTTTAATTCCTTTTAATGATTCTGCTCTGTCCAAAGCTTGCTTAATAAGATTTGTTATTTTTGTTTTTTCATTACTTACAGCTTTCTAAAAATGTATTAGTATTAAAAATTTTTTATAACATTTTAATACATATAATTAACTTTGATAAAGCTTATTATTTTGCTAAGACCTGAAAAATTAGTTTTAATTTAATCTTTTTATTTTCTAAACATATAACATTGTTAAGAATGATATAGAAGTTAAGCAAATAATAAAAATTCAGACCTAATTTACCTTGTCAAAAAGATGAATATTAATTATTTTTGAACTACTTTTTATTTTCTAATAATAATAATTTATTACAAAAGATCTTATATACACTTACAGCTTTTAAACCTAGTTCTGCAGCATTGGTATACAAATTTATAGCTTCTTCTTTAAAACCAGCTTCATCGGCATCAAGAGCTTGATTTAGTAAAAATTTGCATCTCTGTAAATCACTGCCAGTAAATTTTTGTGCTTCATGTTTCATTTTTTCTTCATCCAAAACTAATAATTAAATGAAATATGTTAATGTAAATTAAAATTTATTAAAATAAGAACATATTGATGAAGATAAAGAAGAAGATACACTTGAACGTACTAATTTTATGTAATTCAACTAGTCTATCTTGATATTCTGTACATTTTTCAGCAAAAGCAGATACATCAGATAAATTTTTTAAAAGCTTAACAGCAATGCCATAATAATAAATGGCTTGTTTATATTGCTCATTTTTGTCAAAATCTACTGCTCTTCTTGATGCATCTAATGCAGCCTCTAAAGTTTGATCCATTTTATTTTTTAATATAAACCAGACTGTAAAACTGTTAATTTCTTAAATAGATGAATTTTAAAATCAGCGATTTATATCCATGTTTAATTGAATTTATTTACAAAAATTTTTAATTAAAAACGTTTAATCGGTCATGATTGTACAGTACCCCACATATTTACTTTCATTCTAGGTTATGTTGACAAAATGTCACAGAGAAATTTTAATATGCAATAACAATACTGCGCCTTGCATTTACTGGGCTGTGCCTTGTGCCCGTGTTATGCTTGCGCGCGTGTGCAGTATCCTGTACACCCATCAGGTACACGCCTGTACCTGCCTGTACCCTGTATCCATGTGATGGCAGGATTGGCAGGTGATTGTGATTCAATGGGCCGGGTCAGCGGCCTGACCAGGCCTTCTTCGTCTGCTAGATAAGAAAGGGCAAGTCGCAGTGCAGCTGGTCGCAAAGACCAGTGACCTCAAAGCAAAAAGCACTCAAAGTTTCGCAACTCAAAAGTGTTGAAGAGTTTATTTAATATATGAATTTAAATAATAACTGGATATTACATTAAATATTGATTATTTAAATTAATAATTACACAATTCAATTGTTATAAGAAAAAATGAAAATTGTATTTTAATTTATATAATTGTACCTAGTTTATTTATATTACATATAACATTTTTAAACAAAATATATGTTAATATTTTTCTTCCGTAACTACTCTTGTATTTGTATTTAGCAGCTTTCACTAGCCTCCCATTAAATTGTTTATATCTCTGGTCACGTCTCTGGTAACCACCAGACGACGTGAGAAAAGAAGATGAAAACAGATGTTATGTATACAAAAGACCCAATAAAGCTGTAAGAATTTTGATAGAAAAGTTTGTTGTATTTTTATATCAAAGGAATATAGTTCAAATACTAAAAATTGATTACTGTTTATCTTATATTTATAACAGGTAAAAACAATAAAAATAACCGTTAAATACATTGTCGAAAATAAATTATTTATTGACTTATTTAAAATGATTAATAGATTCTTAATATTAATTATTATATTATTAACGAGTTTTCTTTCAATAAGTTTGATTTGAATTGTTCTTTGTAAGAAGCAGATAACAAATTTGTTATAATTATTATTACTATATGCAAATGTTTTGAGTTCAAAAGATAGGTTATGTTTTATGTCCCGAAGATCTGTCCATCTAAAATATTTGTTTATATAAATCCGCGAGATAAAACGATATAACTATTTAAATATCACAGATTTTTCTAAAATAAATTGTATAATTTATTTTTTGAAAAATAATTATATGGACTAATAGCAAGATGTGAATTAATTATACGAAATTACTATAAATGCAAATTATTTTTTCACAAATTCAATTACAAACAAAAAAACAAGTTTTTATCTTAGTATCTGCAATTAGTAGAATTTCTAGAAAAGTTTTATCAAAATATCTGTCAAAAATACCTGTTTTAAAAATCAGTAAGTTAATCATATCTATTGCTTTGTTGCTATCTTTAAGATTAGGCTATGTTTCATAGTATATAATTTTTAAAACGTTTTAAATATGATAATTCCAATAATGTGTATGTAAGAACTTTGTTAGTTTTTGGAATATTGAATTATTAATACTTGTTAACATCAAAAAGATTTACTTTAAAAGTAACATATTATAAATTATAATCATAAATGAGTTTTTACATTTATTTATATGTTTTAATTCAATTCATTAGAGTTGTACATGTATAAACACTCTTTTATAAAAATTAGTTATGCATTAGAAAATATATTATTATAGATTCTAAAATTGAAAGTTGTCCTAACGAAATGGATAATCGACATTTAAGCAATCCTTATGAAGATTTTGAAGAAAAAAAGCAAAATTTATATATTAACAACAGTGGCAATGACGTATGTAAAATAATATACAAATCTTACAGTTTAAATACGTAATGTTTTATTTTACTGATAATAATAATTGTTTAGATTAATGATGAATTCAGAGAAAAATTAAGTGCAGGCACAAATGTTTTATTAAAAAGGTTAGAAGAACACAAAAGAGATTGGTATACTAAAGAAGATTGTTCACTTTATACAGGATTACCTGGAGTGGCTTACACATTTTATCATTATGGAAAATATTTTGAAGATCAAAATTATATATCTGTAAGTTATTATTTAATAAGCTTATTTCTTAGATCAAAAAGTAAAAAGGAAATCCTTCTTGAGAGCATGAGATTAGAGAATAAACAATTTGTTCTCAATGCAATGTCGTATTCAGACTCTGTATTAGAGCAAATTAAAAATTTAACTATAATAAGGAAACCTATTGCAGTGCCAGTTTTATTTCTATTATGTTGTTAAGTATTTATAAATTTATACAGTTTTCGCTTAAGGACATATGTTCATTTTTGTATAATTTTTATTTATAAGTTCTTTTGAATTACATTAATAAAAGGGTATAAGGTCAATAGAATAATATCACTATTATAATGTAAAATTGCCATTCTAGTCTATTTAAATTTGTTTTCTGTAAAAATCAATTCATTATATCCTTTCTCTTACAATACTTCCTCTTATAATATTTTTCTTACCCAATAGTTGTTGTCAATAAATCGTTGTTACTCTTTCTGTATTGTTCACATAATAAGTTAATGCCATGATATGTCAATGTTTTTATACTATAACATATACATAAATATATAACGCATATAATTTTCTTAATATGTTAACATGCAGTGTAAGCAGATTTGAGGTTTTAAAATCCACAGATGTTTGCTGCTATAATACGTCTTAATCAAATGATTGCAACAATTTTTTCTGTGTTTACAAATTGCAAACGTATTTAATCAAGTCTATAATTGTTTTACTTTTATAATCTTCTGAAGCTAGAAAGAAATCAATCAACAAAAATGTTTTAATTATTTCATTCTTGTTACTACTTTAAAGTAAAAGCAATTAAGCGTTTGATTAAATGTTATTAAAGGCTTTTGAACCTTTACTTTGTACATTATTTCGTTTAACTATAAAACTGTAGCTATTTGGAAAAAATAGTTGCATGCTATTTTTATAATATGCTTGAATTTTATAAGAGTTTTATAAAAAAAGTTTAAAAAAGTTTATGTGTTTCTTTTTAAGTATTCACCTGATTAAAATTAAAAATATACGGACATATACTTCTACTTTTTTTAATCATTTTGAACAAAATTAATATTTGAATTGCAATACATATTACTTAATAAACAATTATATTCGTTCATAACGGAGTATTATTTGCTATTATTATATTTTCTAAAATTATTGTAATAACTATTATAGCCTTTGAAGTCAATTTAGCCAGAATGTGGCCTAGGAATAGTCAGTGTCAAGATGAGTATTCTCATCATGTTCAATTATTTTTAATAGTCGAACGCGTATTACGATTAAATTTGAACACCAATCGGGGCGTTATTCTCTGAAATTGTTAATTTAATTTGTCTCTAAGAATGCATATAAGACGTGGAGATCGTTATCGCTTGTTTGGTAAAAATTTTAAAACTGTAGAAAACCTCCTAATGATTTAGCTCTTTCATCTTCTGATTGCGTAAAGAATTGTAAGAATTTGGTAGTGCTATTATTTAAACAGACTCAACTCAATACGATAGGTCACGAAATTTGGACGATCAATTTGATCTAAATTGTATGAAGTAACTCCGATTACCTCCTAATTGAACGCTAGGAGAAAGCTTTTTCCCGATTTTACTTCTAAAAATATCAGGCTAAATCAGCTCATTAAGCTATGATATACGCTTGTAAATTCGGCTGAACTTCACTTTTTTTAGTAAAATTATACAGAACTAGATAGTTCTTTTATACTAAGATAAGTACATTAACGAATTTGATTTTTAGTCCCTAAAAAGTCGGAAAATACTGATTTCTAAAAAAACCCCTGAAAAATGACGTGAATCGTCAACTCGGTAATCGAGTAATCTTGACTCGGAGGTAAGGTCCAGTAAAACGATGTTAAACAAATTGATGCCTGTACCGCCTAATCCAACGACTGCTTAATTATAATAATTACTCGAGATGTTAGTTTTCTTCGAATATAGTAACAAAAGTAACGGTTTTCATCAAAAAAAAATGCCAGCTAGACAGTATATGTACAAATTACTTATAAAAGGAAGTATCCCACGGGACAGTAAAAGTATAATAGAAAATACTAGTTTAGGATCTTCAAGTCTTTAAATATAATTGAATTTTACATAGTATTAAGGTACATTAACCAGTTTGTTTTTAAGTTTATAACTCTGGTCTTCCATATGCCCAAGCTATATTGGATAGCTGATGGTTTTACCATTATTGAGCTACAATATTATACCTTTTGATTCGCCTTTTAATGACATTGACGGAATTATATTTATAACGAGTTTTAAATTATAACATTTTTAATTTATGATATAATGATCAGGACCATGTACTAGACTTAATTCGTATTCATTATATGAATAAAGAGTTTCTTCTTAATTATTTTTCAATTCAACTTCTTCTTACAGAAATCTTTATTTATTTATCACGAGAATAAAGAGTTGAAATTTTTGGAATGAGTTAATTAATAGAGTCTATAATAGAAGCTTTGTGTGTTCAGTTTACAATTGAAAGGTACTTTGTCGCGAAAATTTACGTATCTATAGGAAGGGTTGAGTGTTCTAACTAAATCAATGAAACCATTTAATTTATTTAATTATTTTTATTATGAGAGATTTTCAATTCTTGCGCATTTCTACTTATACAAACTACACTATTAATTTTAATTCTATTGTACAAGCGGTGATCTACTACTATGTTCATATACAGAAGATTGTGTTTTTCTTACTATAAATTAAATTTTCTCTTAAGTTAATCTTGTGGCAATTTCTTATTAATTTGTGATAATCGGTATATTGTTTTCTTTTTATTCAAAGCGGCAAATATTCAACTTTGATTCACTAGTTTCTCTAAATAATCTAATGCATTTTCAAAGAATAAGGAAAAAGCGAAAAAGTTGTTCGGAAACGTTACTGTATAAACAGGATCAGCATTGCACGTTTGTAAAATGCTGTTTTCTATTTAAACTTGTTTTCTGGAATAAGTTAACTGAAAAAAATAATTCGAACTTTGTTAATTTTGTATAGTAAGGTACTTTTTACCATCACTGAGTCTGGTCGAACATAAATGGCTTATTTAAAGTATGTCTAGCTTTGTTCATCAGATAGATGACAATAAAATGAAAATATAAATTTGCTTAATGTATAATTTAGAAAGCTGTACAACTGGTTGATAAAAGCGTCGATGGCCAACGAAGCAAAAGACAAATAACATTTTTGACTGGAAATGCAGGACCTCTTGCATTGGGAGCTGTCATGAATTATTTACATGCTGATAAAGAAGAGTCAAAAAATATGATCTTAAGGTTAATTTATTTACACAAATAACAACTATTTCTTGCTTTTATTTATTGAATTGCGCGAGTTTTGATGTAATTATATTATTTCGTAGATTAAAATCTCTATCATCATACGTTCTCGATGACGGTAGCGGAGTACCCGATGAATTGCTCTATGGTCGAGTCGGATACTTATATTCGCTTATGTTTATTAATAAACATATTTCACCCGCTCCGATAGAAAAAGATCTGATTAAACAGGTGCAGATTAAGCTAATAATTAAAAATATTTTTAAATTATATCGGTTTGTTATTACAGGTTATTGCTTGTATATTGAATTCTGGCAAAAGCTATGCAAAAGCTCAAGGTATAAAATCACCATTGATGTATATGTGGCATGATTCGGAATATCTTGGTGGCGCACATGGATTAGCTGGGATATTGTATTTATTACTACAAGTAAATTGTTGTTGTTTCTTTTAGTTGTTATGCAATGTACATGAAACGTTTATTATTGTATTATTTAACGAATTATTTAGGCTAAAGACTTTGTATCAGAAGAGCAGCTAAAAGACGAAATAGAACCTTCATTACAGTGGCTAGAAAATTTGAAGTATCCATCAGGAAATTTTCCATCTTCTGTAGGACGAACGACCGATAAATTAGTACACTGGTGCCACGGTGCACCTTCAATGACAATGCTATTTTGCCTTGCTTATGAAGTAATAATAAATATAATAATAAACATTTGAGCGTTTAAGTTATACGAGTTACATTCCATTAATAAATAATAATATATTTTATTTTAGATTTTTAAAAAAGAGCAATATTTAAACACGGCATTACAATGTGGTGAAGTAGTCTGGCAGAGGGGACTTTTAAAAAAAGGTTGTGGAATTTGTCATGGAGTTGCAGGAAATGCATATACATTTTTAAGTCTGTTTCAATTGACTAGGGTAACGCACGCACACACATATACATTAATACAATATAAATAATTCTTTTTGAAAATTCGCTATTATATATTTTACAATTTATATTAGGATCCCAAATATTTATATAGAGCTTGTAAATTTGCGGAATGGTGTATTGATTATGATGAGCATCAAAGAAGACCTGCTGATAGGCCGTTCTCACTTTTTGAAGGTAACCTTATTCCAATAATACTATCTATTTTTATCTATTTTCGTAATAAAATAAAAATAAATTTTAAGGTTTTATATCCTATATGCCTTATAACAAATATATTATTTTAGGTTTAGCTGGAACGATTTACTTTTTGGTTGATATGCAAAAACCGTCTCAGGCTAAATTCCCTGGTTATACCTTATAAAACATTTTATTTAAAAATGCGTTCATATTTTCATGTACTATCGCAATTATCATGCTCATCAGATCATTAATTTTGTACATCATATACTCATGTCTTTATTTATTAGTATCATTAAATCTAAGCTTTGATTTCTTATTATTTAAATAAATTGTGATAGTGTTCCAAAATTTTTCATCCTCTTTATAATAAATACTTATAATATAAAATTAAATTAATTTTTTATTTTCTTGTAATACTCATTTTCATCATGCAGCATTACTTTTAGATTGAAACAAGTTCAAACTCTGGTGGGTTCAACTTTAATTTTTTAAGTTTTACATTTTAAGATGAACACTTTACCAAGCACAATTAATATACTTTAATCTGTTTTACTTTATTTTAAAAATGTTTAAGAACAAAACTTCTTCGTCTCCACTTTTGTGAATATCTTACATTTTTATCTAAATATAATCACTAATATCTATTTTTTTTAAATATTATATTGATTCATACATTTGTAATTTATTGCAATATCGTAAAAAATTCAAATTGTATATATACCAAGATAAGAACCTTTAATAAAGATTAGCCTATTTGAAAGATTGTTTTTCATACTTTCTAAAGCTTATTACTAATCCCTTTGTTCAACATAATTTAAAAATTACATTAGAGTTAGCTAGATCTTTTATTTCAATTTAAAAATTCGTTCAAAGCAATTTAAAATATTCAGAAGGTATATATACAAAGTGTGACTGATTTAAAAAATGGATTTTTAGCAGTTTTAGAAAGTTTATATACTCTAAAACATATAAAAATGTTAAGAATAAATCTTAAATAAATTAAAAGCTTAATAGCAAATAGCTTAATAGTAAAATAGCTTAATAGCAAATATTATATTGCAAACTACTTGTAGGTGAAAAAGATGTAAATTACTTTTTAAACGTGATTTTTTTCCAAAATGAATTGTCTAACCAACTTAACATCTTTCTTATTTTGTAAGTAATTTCCAGTTTTTTATTTACCTAACCAGAGACTATTTGCATTAAAACCAACTTGTTTTTATTTATTTATGTATTTATTTATTGAATAGATGATGGGCAGATTCTCCTTTTACAATAATTGTACAGCACTGATTTAATAGTAGATGATGCAAACTATTTGAAAATTGAAAATAATGTAATGTAATTAATATAATATAATCATAAAATTAGAGAAATTAAAAAAAAATAATATCGCGTTTTGATCACTTTTTGACGGTAACCCCCCCCCCCATTCATATTTACGTTAATTATATTTATAATTAAACGCGATAACAAAACGCGATTTATTCTTATATTAAATACATTACATTATTTTCAATTTTGCTTTAAATGTTGTTTAACTTTATTATCATCTACTATGAAATTAGTTCTATTCAATTATTATAAAAAGAGAATTGGTCATTTTCAATAAATAAATAAATAAATAAATAAATAAATAAATAAATATATATAAGTTTCAAAACGGTTGGTGCACCCTCTTAAAATATGCTAAACATTCTTAGAGATTTATTTAAAAGAATGCTTAAGCAAATGAATACGGATTTATTATTAAAAGAATTAAAAATATTAAAGTATTAAAAGAATAGATACTACGTCTACTTGGTGGAAAATGATTAATAATTAATACTATATACTTATGAGCTTTTTTTATTAATTGAAATTTTTCATAGAATATTGTTCCATCAATTTGGATATACATTATTTTAGTTTTGTATATAGTGACTGTATTGGAATAATTGTCAATAGATAGTTTATAGAGTTAGCATAGTGTTATAGATTTAAATGATATAATAAATGAAAATTGTATACTTTTTAAGTTTTTATGTTTTTCTATTAAGTTTGATCACGTAAAAAGTTTAATATATATATATCTCTGATAATATTGGATTTATATAGAGTATCATATATATACGCATTATATGCACTTTACTAGCAACACAATTTATTGTAGTTTTTTTTTTCATTTGAAATTACAAGAAGATGTGTATCGAAAATTAAATACAGTAGATATTTATAATTAACTCAGCCTGATTGGCGAATTTTATTTAGTTTCATAAATAAAAGTCGTAAGACTGTAGGGAATTCTTAAAGAACAGTTATATGAAAAAATGTTTTAGACTTGTAAAAAAGCAGAAAATGTAATGCGTAGTGTAATACTTATAGCATAGATTTCATGTTTTTTTTATGCACAAAATTGGATTTATTTTTTAAATATAAAAATATTTCACCATGCCTACTTTAAAATTCTAATTGGAATTATGTTTCTAATTAATAGATAAAACATCGTCAAAATAGTACAATAAAATGTTAGTTCTCTATTATAACGAAGTATCTATTTTATGTTATGTATGAGAAATTTATAATTAAAAAGCTGAGTAAAATTATTATAAAAATTTTATACCGCTTTTTTATTGCTTTTTATTATATATTATACGTAGAAAATCTATTTGAATCACTGATTTCTATTTTCTGTTATCTATAATTGCACTTAAAATACATTATTAAAATTTAATTAACTATAATTTCATAATAAAAGTAGATTTTAGTTTGATTAATAATATTTCACCTAATAAATGATTCATTGGAAAAAGTAAAATAAAAATTCTATCAAAAAATTTCGGTAGGTATACAGATTCTAAATTATATATATATATATATATATATATATATATATATATATATATATATATATATATATATATATATAACTGGTCATCCAATATCTCTCTTGAATAATTTATGATTCTATAAATATTTTAATTTTGGGTTTAAATTAGTTAAGCTAATGACGAAAGAAATAGCTTACATTAATATTCATTTCGGTTATTTTTCAATATGTACAATAAACGAATGCCATGCTATAAAAATATCTGTTTTGATAAATGCAATTTGAAGACATTAAAAAAATGTTCTAGAAGTATTATTTATTGTTAACGAAGCATATTTTTCTACTGCTAATTAAAAGTAATTGATAAAAATTATAGTCCTTGATCCGTAATACATAAAGCAATTTAATTTCCATTTGAAATTTGCGGTGGATTATAATTATTAAGTTTATAAGTAAATAAAAGTTTCGAAAAATCCAAAAGTTTTAATTAATTGCAATTTCTTTGTCTGTGATTTCGTAATACTCAAAATGTACGATAAAATAAAAATTCCATGATTAGCATATAAATAGCATGATTGAAAATTATACAATATATTGTCTTTTATTTAAACATTACATGTAAGTTAGAAATATTATTGTTCGGACAAAATAGATGGAGAAAATTTTTTTTTGAAAAAAAATTTCATATTTTTGTTTTTATTGAATTTTTTTTGTGCCAATATTAAGCATGCTTCTGATCTCGTATAATAATATATATCTTCTGCACAAAATGCTTGACTTTGCGGGTGTGTTGCTCTTTTTTTCCAATATCGCGTATGTGTATATAGATATAACGTCTTGATGTAGTAGTCTTAATGTTTACGTTCAATCTCCAAAGTTGAGAGATAACGAGGCGAGGATAAGGGCGAGGATAAGTAGCGTCGACTTTGTACGTTAACAAGCGAGCGAAACTCGTTATGTTTTCGAACTAAAATAGCTGTTTTCAGAAACTTCTGTAGTACTGTGCGCGTGTTCCTCTTCGTATCGATTCGTTCTTTTTTTTTTTGGATTGAAAAAACTAGGACAAGATGTCTGAAAAAAATATGCAGCTGTTCGTTTCCCAAAGAGTGGTATTGTGTAACAGTGTGAATCCAGCGATTTTGTTGGTATCGGGCGGAAAAATTGAAAGAATCATCTCTTGCAACGATGATACTGGGATCGGCGAAGAGCTAAAAGTAAGCAATTGGATATATTGGTGTGTGTAATGTGTGTGTATGTATAGTCTATTCTTAAATCCATGTATGCCCTGGATCCATAAGCATAGCTATATAGTTTTATCCAATTTTATTTTCTGTTATATTTAATAAATATTGAAATGAACCTAATTTTCTTCTATTATAATATTTAACATTTACTATATATACATATATGCGTGTGTATGTTTTGTTTTTGTTTTTGTTTTTTTTTTTTTTTTTTTAATAGAACTATCCTGGCGTCGAATGCCACAATTTCGGGAATGCCGTGCTGATGCCTGGAATAGTAGACTCGCACGTGCACGTGAATGAGCCCGGGCGTAGCCACTGGGAGGGTTTTTGGACGGCGACTAAAGCCGCGGCTGCCGGAGGCGTTACCACTATTGTCGATATGCCACTGTACGTGTATAATCAGTTTAACTGATATATAATAATATATTAGCAATGGCAATGGGTATATATCTATAGGACAATCCCAAGAACTAGAATTTTTTGTACTTTCGAATGAAAATGATTTGATGTTGCCATTTGTTACATTACGAAATTAATTATTATTTTAATGCGAGATAAGATACAAATATAAATTTAGAGTAATTTGATTTTCCATATGTACGGACGTGCCTTTGGTACTTTTAAATTTGGATACCAAAAATTGAAAATCCTTAAATTTGAGGACACTTTCGTGAAATTTGGAACGAAGTTTCCTCACTGCGAGTCTACAAATGAACAAAATAACTTTGGTTCCTTTTTCATTATATATATTGAAATTTTAAGCTAAAATTTTAGCTGTTGTTACGAAAAGCTGCTATCTTCGATTTTGTTCAAAATTAGAAAAAAATTGTGTCCTTTTTTCTTGAGTTGGGCAAGTTTCGTAAATGGGCGATAATCGTATTTTCATTGTGTCTACCCATGAAAAATCAATAGAAAACACTGAGTATGTTGAATAATTTTGGAGTGTTTAAAAAATCATATAATTAAAAGTTGCAAATCTTACCAAAAAATATATATTTGACATTCTAAACATTTTTGCTCTATACCTTATATTATCCGAGCAAAATGAAAGAGTGATAGGCGTTTTCCTATGATATCAGATGATATACGAGGTAAACTCGTACAAGGTAAACCGCGGTAAAATTGCGTTTATTCGTTATCATTTATTTCTTACACTATTAAGTTCTAAAGCAAAAATGTATTAGAACATAAAATATGTATATATTTTGATAAGATTTATAACTTATCTGAAAGAATTTTTTTAAATACTGAAAATTTATTTATAATATACACACGGATTTCACGATGAAAAAATAATTTACGCCCCATATTGATTCTATATAATTATATATAATTATATTCAAATTCAACACAAAGAGAAGTAAGAACTTTCTTGAATATGAAATTTAAAAATTTCAACGATATATGACCATATAATAAATAATTCGTAAATAGAATATGCTTCAATAATTATATATGTAAATTGTATATATGTGGGATACATTTTTGAGATTTTTTGTCATTCAAATGTAGCACTATGGTTCGAATGAAAGAACAAAAATTTGCAACAAAAAAATAATACAAAGTTATTCAAAGCGGTAGAAACTAATTGTTATAAATGCGAGAATACATTTATTGAAAATATAAGATAAATTTAATTTGCCTCACTAGATATTGAAATCTATGAACACTGATTGTATTTTGGAAGCGCGTATTTCTAAAACACAAATGGCTTTGTTAAAGACCCTACTTGACAAAAATGAAACTTTTGTCTTAGTATATTCGCCATATGAAAATTAAAACAAAAAAAACAGAATTTTTTCTGGCTCGCGTCGTTTTTCTTTTACGTTTAAACGTAAAAATACGCTTTAAAGCGTATTTTTTGCTCGTATATGTAAATTCGACTTGTCCATTTAACAATTCTTTTAAAACCGTGCTATATTGAGATAATAGTGAAAAGCGATCGTTTATCGGTTGGAAAAATGCTTTCTTTATTTTGTAAAATTTCTAGACGAGCTTCAAACAACATAAAGTTGAAAATTTCTGGAGGTACAGATAGGAAAAGAATATAATTAAATTGCATTGTCTTACTTAGTTAATGGAATTTATATGAAAAAATTATAATCTTTTTTCATAATATATATGTATTAAACATAAATTATTTACATTTATTGTTAATATCGATTGTTACAACGATAATTCCATTGGACTATACACTGAGCTGTGATTTTTTACGGACATTAATGTAAATGTAACAAAACGTATTGAAACGACGTGTTTGTTTAACTAGAAACTCAATACCGCCAACGACTACTGTAGAAAATTTAAAGACCAAAGTACTCGCCGCCAAGGCGAATACGTTCGTTGACGTTGGCTTTTGGGGAGGCGTCATACCGGGCAATCAGGTAATGTATAGAATTAAAACAAGAAGTTAAATAGACAATAATTACACGGTTAAAGTAAGTCGCGCTTTTTTTTTCTTTTAAATTTGCAGGCCGATCTGAAACCGTTGATCGAAGCCGGAGTCGTCGGCTTCAAATGTTTTCTGTGCCCCAGCGGCGTGGACGAATTTCCCCACGTCGGCGAGGACGACGTTAAAAAGGCCTTATTGGAACTGAAAAGCTCGAATACCGTTCTAGCCGTAACTATAGATAAAAAAAATTAATAAATATTTCACTCATATTAAAAGATATATATATATATATATATATATATATATATATATATATATATATATAATTATAATGTTGCGCATACACATTTTTAATATTACATATACAGTTCCATGCTGAGCGCGAGTTGGAAACGATCTCCGAACAATCAAATGGTTTTTAATTATATTATAAAATATTATATAATAATGTATATATATATATATATATATATATATATATATATATATATATATATATACATATATATATTTCCTATAGAATTGTCAAAAGAATTTTTCGTTGATTTAAATAATAAATTATATGCGTCATAAGCAGTAATATTATTTCCTTTGCAAAAGAAAGGTTAAAATAAGTACAAATTATAAAATCTTTTTACGCATAAGTTTGAACGTTATTTTTATTATATTAAAAATGAAAGAAAAATGCCTTGGTTGTTTTGTACATAAAATTTTTACACTTTTTAGTCTTTTAAATTTTCTAAGCTTCATAGTTGGCAATTTCTTTATTTTATAATAAGACTCTAGAAGTTATATTACAGTTTGATATAATAATCCTTACTTCTTAATTATACAATATTATATGTGCACGCGTATTATTCGTATATACTCGTTATATTTCTATGTACAATTAAAACCTTAAGATAAATGCCACACATACATAGTATATTCGAAAATAATTTTATAACGCTTAAACTAGAAATGCTTACAAAAATTTGTTTGTCTCTACATAAATATATATACACGCATTTTTGGAAAAATAGTTTTTTCAATAAAATATAATTAAAGATACCATTTTAAATTGGTATGTAATCAACGTTTAATGTACAAAAGAATAATAATCATTGTTAAGAAGAAAAAAAACGTTGACCAATATATGTTACATAGTATCGTTAGTTTTATTCTATTTTGGCAGTTCTATGGGATACAGGTTAGAACCTGTAATATATATATATATATATACAATTTGTAGAATTTTGATTACGATTTATAATTTCCGACGATTGTACATAGCAGGCGATCCTTGCGAGTACGATACGTACTTGAAAACGCGACCGCCCCTCATGGAAGTCGAGGCAATAAAGATGATCGTGAACTGGTGCGAAACTAACAAGTAAATACATAAAATTACAGATACATTCTTGTGGGATAATGCGCGCGTGTAAAAAAAATATCTACATTGAGTACTTGAAGAATATAATTATTCTTATATTACAGTAGCGCGTCTTGTCGTCCTTTACAGATCCCGCTGCCACATAGTGCATCTTTCCGCGAGCGAAGCCCTGGCCCTGGTGAAGGAGGCGAAGTCGTCCAAGGGCCTGCCGTTAACCGCGGAGACCTGCTATCACTATCTCTGCTTGGCGGCCGAGAAAGTGCCGAGGCGCGCCACGCAATTCAAGTGCTGCCCGCCCATACGGGGCGAGAGCAATAGGGTTAGTATATTATGTATATATTGCTAATAAAAGATAATTTACACGTAGGTAGGTACACTAAACGACGTATCGACAATAAGCAGGCTCGGATCGGGGGGGGGGGGGTATGTAACCCCAAGCCACATCGTCGAGGACTTAACCTCAGTGGTAAAACTACTTTGTTTTCAGCGAGGCTCGGTTTAGCGAGGAAACCCTGATTTCTTTTTTTTTTTTTTTTTAATATGTATTAAGAATTTTATTACGAAATAATTTCAACTATACTTCACGCGAAGTAGTTTTCTTGTGACAGCTTTATTTTATTATCTCTCCGCAGCATCGCATTTTATTAAATTAAAAACTCAGGGAATAAATAATAATCGATAGAAATTAGTTCGACGTAAGGCAGGCCTAATAAATATTATGATGAAAAAGATTTTTAATTTTAAATATTGTATAAACATCTGTATAAATAGTTAGAGGTGCAAACGATTTAATAATAGTACATAAGACATTGCCAGACATAATTAGAAAAAGAAGTATAATATTTGCATAGCTTGTATCGATCATATTTAACAAATCCGATAGCGAATTGCGAATTGCGAATCTGAATGATCGTTTTCCATTTTAAGAAGAATAAACAAGAAAAATTGATCAAAAGTACGTTAGATGGTCGTGTATCTTCTTTACCGATATTAGCCATCAAAAAAGATCTGTTGAGATCATTAAATGTTAGTGAGTTGATATTAAAGAATTAATCGAGCGAAAATGTAGAAAGAAGCTGTTTATTAAAACTTTATTAGATTATTTTTAAAAATATTATAAAAACGATATTGTTTCGAAGGGTCCTCGAGCTTACAGATAGTCCCGGGTCTCGTGTCAGTCTAGTTCGTTCCTAGTAAGAAGTCACTATATATCAATACGCGGATTTAAAATGCGAGTTTTATTAATTTAAAAATCTAAAAGGAAGAAAATGCTATATTAAATCGATGTTTAAACCTCGTATACTTTATAATTTTCTTACTATTCCCAGCGTTCGTCGGAGTATTTGAATTTATTACAGGCTGAGTTTAAACTCAGATTTCGCTAAGGAAAGGCTATACGCGTATATTATTATGTTTTATAGAGCTTTATATACGTGAATTTTCAAGAATCGAGTATATACATGGGCACACGTATCGTATACACGCGTAGATAAACTTTTAGTTGATTCCGGTTGATTCGCATACATATTGGTTCGTCACACGTCTTATACAATTATATACAACTATTTATTTATTTAGTAAAAGGCTTTGTTTCTCCTTAAATTAGCTAATTTAAAAATAAACTGTATATATTTATGTATATGTACAAATAATGTATATAATCCACGAATGTATACTGCACAAATCGATATCAGCGGCCGTCTCTCATTATAAACTCTAATCAGTGATTGCAATGTAAGACATTCTGAAAATCTATATAAAAAGTTACAATTGTTAAATAATGCAGTATCTGTACATATTTATAAAATTAATTTACTTTCTTATATATGTACATAGATAATCGTTTTTGCTATGTGTATAAACCAGGACATTTTGCGGACTATATTTATGGTACATGCTATTTTTTGTTCAGCGCAGCGAATTATAGCCAACTTTTGGTGTACATTATACGACGTATATACATATGTATCATAAAATTCTGGATTCGCATCAAATTTAAGCGCAGAATTACCTGCGCATTTAATGTAGTGTGTAATAATAGCCTGTCGGATAAAGCGAAAGCTAGGTGCGGCCGGGTATTGTATATGTAATTAAAACATATAACCCTGTGTGTAATCAGCCATTTGTTATAATCTTTTCAAAATGTCCAGTTCTTTGCATAATGATATTAGTTTCGATTTCTTTAGTATAGTTGTAGGATATATATACATACCGTGCGCGTTTCTCTCCCCGTTCATCAGCCTCAAACGGTCTCTCTCTCTCCCCCTCTCTCTCTCTCTCTATATATATATATACATTGTTTAAATGAACTAATACATTCTGCCTCCGCCGATCCACCGGAGGATGCCCCCGTTGCAAGTGCCCGTGGAGCAGTACTGGCAGCCGATGTCGAAGGACCAGGGCGCCCGGGGCTGGTCCGACGTGCCTGCCGCGCCGGATGCGCCGGCCCGGGAGTCGACCCCCTCGACAATAGCCGCCGCCGCCCCTCCTTCCCCCGGCGCGCGGGCCCTCGCGCCGTTGGCGGCGGCCGCCTGGCGCTTCCGCTGGACGCTCTCGCAGTAGAGCCGATCGACCTCCTGCTGGAGGCGCTTCTCGTCCAGGGGCGCCTCCCCGATGATGCGCCTCACCCTCACAATCGCCTCGGCGATTTCGGCCTTGCTCTCGAACTTCTTCCTCAGCCTCGCATCGGCGCGCCTCCGTCTCTTCTTTATCGCTCGATGAGAGTTCCGGTCCTGGCTGCGGAGATCCTTCGCCGCGTCGGAGCCGCGACTTCGACGTTCCATTCTTCTCTCGCGCGAACGCGAACGGTCCCTTTCAGCTTGCTTGCTCGACATTGACGTTGATTTTTTTCTCTTTCTTACTTGGCCACGATCGCTTCTCGATTCGTTCACTCGCATTTTATGCTAGATTTATCAAGTCGGGCCGATTCTCATGAAATTATAAAGGCACACGTCAGTTTTCGATGCAGCGACGTTTCGTCGGCTTCGTTGTGCTCGTATAAAGTAACTTCGTCGGACTAAAAATGTTAATTAAATATTAGACATTATTTGAAAAAACGCTAATTTTTCGATATATATATATATATATATATATATATATATATATATATATATAATGCACAAACTTCTTAACTACCTATAATATATGTCGTATGTATCGTGTATTGTATCAAGAACGATGTTAACTCATCCGACGCTTATTATGAAAAGGACCTAAAAGGACACGCGTTTGTGCTAAATATCAAACGTATACATGGGTACTCTGATGTTGTAACGGTCAAATAAACCACAAGACAAGTTTACAAGTAAATATCGCCATACGCGTGTAATACTGTATACGATAACGATGTGGTAATTTATAAATACGGTTAAAAGAATTTTTTTTTATTTTGAATAGTTCTGAATACCGGTGAAAAGGAATTTTTCCCTGAATTGTTTAACATATCCATAAATATATGCATGCACGCGCACTTTCTTAATTGATACTATATATATATATATGTGATTGTCTTATTTGATATGAATTATTTTCGAAGTTATAACCATTTTTCATAAGTATAAACTCTGAATACACTATTTTAACATAATTTCAACCCACTTCGTGATTGAGTTTCCAATATTATTATATTTATGTTCATTGATACATGTCTTTAATGACCTCTTCGTTTCTCCTGTATACAAACGATTGGACAGTCTTGATAATTACATTGATATATAAGATTTTATTTGTAAAATATTTGCCTAATTTTATCACGATGTTTAGCACTTCGTTAACTTTTGCGACTCGTCTAAACATTTTTTTTTTTTTTATCAAGAAGATAAACTGCGAAACTTGTGTACACATGGTAAGGTGATTACATCATTTTATATAAACTTCCGAAAAGCATCCATATTTTTGATTTTTATGAAAAATGGTCAGTTATATCTTTTAAACTGCTGATTACGGCTATCGGTAGATGTTTTCTGGGGTAAATTGAATGATCGTAGAGAAATCGATAAAAATCGCGATTTCTCGAATTCATCTCGTAAAATGAGAAAAGTTTGAAGAAATCATTCGAATAAACGTAGCTTTCACCAAATTTCATATTTTTTATTCTATACACATTTTATTTATTTATGGCACTCCATTTATGTACTATAATATGACAAGGATAATTAGGCTCATGGACTAAAGTGCGTACACGAGAATAGTAATATTATATATATATATCATTTGAAACGATCCCACAACCTGGGGGGGGGGCTGGCGGTGGATGTAAATAAAATTATCAACAGGCAGTTATTTTTTACATTGCGATAAATAAAATTCTATATAGATTACGTTTTTAACGTGCATCGTCATAATATTGAAAAATCTATGTTTTAACGTGGGACGCAGTATATGAGCCATACCACCAACGTAGAAAAATCGTGAAAATTAAAACATTAAAAATCCTGTACTAAAATTGCCAGATCCGATAAAAAATTCGAAATATATCATATCGAAAAAATAAATTTTCATTTTTACGAATATTTTATGGATTAGGGAAAACCAAACGAAATTTATTGTAAGCGTAAAATATTTAATGTTTTGTCACGTGTTATATGTTCGAATGTATATTTTTATACGTATCTATAGGAATAATAATCACAACAACAACAACAACAATAACGGCAACAACAATAACTGCTACTACAACAACGATAACAACAGCAACAGCGAAAACAACAGCAGCAACAGCAACAACAACAACAATGTTAACATTTAAGAGATTTCTTCTGATATTTTTCATAAAATTTATAATAATTTTGTTTTATACACATAACTAACAGTTATAAATTTTCGTACTAATTGAAGAACAATTTACTATATATATATATATATATATATATATATATATATATATATATATATATATATATTGACTTCAAGTCAATTGTTTGAGGAGCGCTATCTTAAATATGTATATATTTAAGGCTTTAAATTGCTACTATAATAAAAATAATATAGTATATAAAAGCCACCGTAATAATTCAAATCACGCGTTTAATGAAAACTCAATAAATTTCGCAATGTCAAAATCGAACGACAACGTGTAAAGGAAAAATTATTATTTTATTGAAAAAAGCGCAATACTCGCTTGGAAAAAAGATATACGAGGTTTTACAGGAACAGATAGGGACGACTTTCAGAACGAAACTGAAAAGGAAGATCTGAAGGACGAACAAAATTCTCGAGTGTTTAAAACGAAATAGTAGAATAAAAAAAAACGTATCTATAATGCCAGATAATACGTTTTAAAGCATGCACCGTTATGCGAAAGAGTATATATATAATGCTACTATTTGGCTCTCTTTATATATTATAGCTCTCCCTATATGCGCGTCCCACCCTTCACGAGAAATTATACAACATTATATAGACGACTCTTTACCAGCTTCATAAATATGGCAACATGAGAAAAATCTTCATATTGCTCTTCATTATAGAAAACTTAGAATCATATAACGTAAATGACATGTAGACATTCGATAAAAAAAATCGGTCAAAATGTATCGTCTCATTAATAAAAGAGCTTATTTCCGTAAAATTGCTGGCTGACGGTTGTAAATCCGGCTAAAACATTCTAAACGCGCCTGAAGGGAGAAGCTTAGGATGATTAATAATCATGATATTACTTGCAAAACTTTATATATGTGTGTGTGTGTGTGTGTGTGTGTGTGTGTGTGTGCGTGTGTGTGTGTGTGTGTGTGTGTGTGTGTGTGTGCGTGTGTGTGTGTGTGTGTGTGTGTGTGTGTGTGTGTGTGTGTGTGTGTGTGTGTGTGTGTGTGTGTGTGTGTGTGTGTGTGTGTGTGCGCGCGTGTGCGTGTGTGTGTGTGTGTGTGTAATATAATATAAGATAATTCTAAAACTTTATAAAGAGCATAAAATAAGGTCATATTTATTACATACATTATTAATTAACACATACCATTATGATAATAATTATGCATACATTTTTAAAATAATGTTTTTATGCCATTTCAAATTTTAATATAAAATTTTCATATTGAACTAATCAATATGAAATACATTAAATTTTCTAATTAAATATATCTATATCAAGTTGAATTTTCATCACGAAATTCATGAAAAAAAGGAAAAATTAAAAAATAACGTATATATGAAAACTTTTGAGTATCCGAAAAAGCTAAGTTGTAGACTTTTCTGAAATATATATTTTACATATTTTTGCTCTAAAACTTTTTTTTGAGCTAAATACAACGAAAAGTAACCTTCCCAAGCCTAACATCAATATAAAATATAGGTCAAAAGTAGGGTCGATACATCAGGGAACTGTCCATTACTACATAGACAGGGGACACCGATTCTCGAGGCAGAATATCGATATATCTTCAGACATATGGATTGCTTCTAAAAAATATTTTAGAAATAAATGATGGGTTTGAAATGTTATAATTACAAATATAGTCGTGGCTTCTGACGAAAATTTCATGTTTATAGCCAAATTCATAACAATGTTGATGATTTTGAGAAGTTATTTTGCAAAAAATTATGAAATAGGGGAAAACATAATTTATGTAACCCTTCTGAGTAGGATAAAAGAGTTTCTTGTTTTTGATGATTTGCCGACGCACCGCCGACACTTCAGGGTAAACGTTAAATCGTACTATAGAAATATTTTTTTCATTGGCAAAAGTTTAAAACACAAAAGATGTATTTTGACGCGAATGTCTTGGGTTTTGATCATAATAATATAACTATATGAAATCATTTTCATGGTTTTCTTTTTATTCATTTTTCCGTAAAACTTAAATTTGCGTCAAAAGTCATTACGATATTCAGAATCAGACGACAATGACCTCAACAAAAAAAACAACTATATATATTAAATTTCAACAAAAATTTATCCTCTGTCACACACACACACACACACACACACACAGACACGCACAATCTTGTGGAAGGTATCAATATGTATAATTTATAACAGGAAAAACTGTGGTCCGGCCTCTGTGACGGCACCCTCGACATGGTCGTCTCGGACCACTCGCCCTGCACCGCCGACCTCAAGGACGGGGCGCGCGGCGACTTTCTCGCCGCCTGGGGCGGCATCTCCTCCCTGCAGTTCGGACTCCCCCTGCTCTGGAGCCGGGCGAGGGCGCGCCGCGGGGCGACGCAGCAGGAGCAGTTCGGCCTGGCGGAGGTCGCGAGGCTCCTGTGCGCGGGGCCCGCGCGGCTCTGCGGCCTCGAGGGGACGAAGGGCGTCCTGCGCGTGGGGGCGGACGCCGACCTCGTCGTCTGGGAGCCCGAGGAGACTGTTGAGGTGAGCGCGTATCTATTAGCAGTTAGTCGATTATTTTCAATTTTTATTATTTTTATTTGTCCGGGTTTAAGACTGTTGTTATATATGTGGCATTACAAGTACATATAGTCATACAGAAGCCAGCAGTAAGGACTCTACGAGACTCTACTTTTGTAACTTTTAAATTTATTAAGTTAAATTATATTCTTTTGATCTATCCGCGATTGTCGATAGATATTGGGATAACAATAAGTACGGAATTCCTCCAAAAAAGTGACTTAATTTAGAAGTTATTTACAAAAAAAAATCTATACTATAAATGCACGTGCTTTCCGATTTAAATTTAAACCATTTCTGATTTAAACACAAATTAACACTCCCATAAATATTTTTCGTCAAAAAAAAATTTAAAGTCTTGAGCTACACCTTGCATAGAGTTTACGTTATTTTATTAGTTTAAAAATTTAAGAAGTCGTGTAAAATTTACACACACACACACACACACACACACACACAGTCATCTATTCTTTTAATAACATTTAAGTGTTAAGTGTTTATAAAATATAAAAAAACATTTGATTCCTTTTATTCTCAGATTGAAGAATCCGGAATATTCCACAAAAATAAGGTTAGTGTGAATTTTAATTTTAATTTGCTGCAAACGTAAATAATAATGGCATGCTCGTTCTCGATAAGAGTTTCACATTATTTTTTGTTATATATGTATAATACAGTTATAAATGTTTATTAATTTGAGTACAAAGTAAATTTGGTTAATAAATTTAAAAAATATGTTCGACTTATATAAATTTGCAAAGATTCAATAGATAAGAAAAGTTGAACCTTTTTTTTATAATTTTATGTAAATACTATATTTTCCTTTTCGTGATTTCAATATTTATATAGAATAATTATTTTCAAAAATATAGGATGAAAAATGTAATACCATCAATTATATATATATGTATAAATTAATGTATTCAAATTTACTTTTTAGTTTTTCTCTTTTTTCGTATATATATATATTGATGTCTATGATAATGTGAAGTTAATTATGTTCCAGTTGACTCCCTATTTAGGAGAAAAGCTTTTTGGAAAAGTCAAAGCAACGATCGTTAGAGGTAATTTTGTTTACAAAGAGGGAAATTTCTCCAGCGAGCCGCTTGGAATACTTCTTCTGAAAAATGAATTTTTAGCAAATTTAACAGACAATTGAATATTTATTTACATAAGCGTGAGTCACGCATGTATAATAATGTAGTTACAGTTATTTCTTAAAAAGCAGAAATTGAAGAAATAATAATAGAAATTAATGTACTCGAACAATAAATTTTATATATTTATAAGTAGATCATTATTGTTAAATATTTTTATCTGAGTTAGCCGAACATTTATACATATGTATAAAGTTCTCACAATATTACGAATGTAAGATAAAAATTAAATAAAAGAATTATACAAGCAAATACATAAGTACATTGAATTGAATGCGTGTATACAAATACGCACGCACTATAGATTGGAGCTTATTTATACGCGTGTAATTGAAATGTTAGAATGACATTATAAGATTAAAGAGATAATTTATATTTAAATTTCAATAGAATATATGCATGTACTTGTATATGGATCTTTAATTATTATTCCTTAATGAAAGAGAAGATTCAAAGAAATACATTTGGTTTACTATGTCCTTGAAGAAGTTAATGATAAAAATGTAAATTCTATGCATTTTGTGTGTATACGGTTTCGCCTGCGCGGCCGTCGCGACAATGCTGTTTAGAACTTTTATTTGTACAGTGGTGGAAATTTATATACAATTCTGCTCGATCAATATCAGAAAGTGAATCAGTTTTTTTCTATGGTTTTTTCCCCGCTAACTCTTCACCGCTAGAGTATCCTTGAAAGCCCGCTTCGAATATACATAATACATAATACACGCGGTGGTGAATCATTTGAATTAGCTGACGTCATAGCGCGAGAATTACGTCACGCGCAAGTATATAATAATATTTACAAGCGCCTCGACAAAGCGCCTGTCTCGGAGGCGCGCTACATATAGCTATATTGAAGAAGGATAGGTAGAAATTTGTTCAGCCGGCCGGTATATACAGAGGCTGACAGAGAATTGCGCCTCTTGCGAAGTGGACGAGGGGGCTAATGTTCGTCTGCGTAGAGGGTAACGCAATACTGGCAGGGATGGCGGGAATATTCGCGCAAAATGGATTGAATAACGGGGGGGGGGGGAGCGGTGGAGTTTGGACTGGTTCGGAGCCTTGAGGGGATCGCTTGCGGAGATCGATCTCGGCGACGAGACTTCCATGCCCAACTTTGTTCGCAGGAATCGGATCTTTTTGGAAGGATCGGTATTGCATGCGGCAACTTTGAGACTGATTAGTCGGAATGTCAGATCTTCGCGCGAGACTCGCTCGAAGACTCGCAGGACGTCTAAAAGTACCCTGGCGGTGTGGCATCTTTCCGAAAACCATGCTGATCGAGTGTCGATGTTCGAGGATAAAGCCGCGCACGCTTCGAGGAATTGCGGTTCGAGCGATTTGGACGGGCGTTTTTCGTGATTTTACGTAGGTTGTTGGGCCGCGATAGCTGCTGGGTGCGCGAGGGGGGGGGGGCAGCTCACTGGTGGCAGTTTTCGAGGCCTAAGGCTTATTGTAGATGCATAATGAGATTGACTTACATGTTGCAGATATCGACAATGCCTGCCCGGGGGAGTATTTTTAGGTTGTTATTTTTAATATCATCGCGGCCTGATGATGTTTTTTTTTTATTTTTAAGGACGCGGGGAATGCCCTCTGTATCTCTCTGGAAGTGGTTGGAAAAAATTCAGTCGACGAGGGAGTGAAGTTCTGGGCTTTTTGAGGCACGTATTCGAAGCTTTATATACATATATTATGCATTCGAATTAATAGCATGAATAATACAACATATTTGATACTCAAACAAATGGTTGGTTTAATTCCATTATATGACAAACGATATTTTTGGTCGAATTAATTGGAATTAAAAGAAATAAATTATATATAGAAGGTAATTGTAAAACCAATGGGCTTCCAGAACTATTACAATAATACGCCTCAAGTACAGGTATGTATATATGGAGTTGATGAATTAAAGCTTATTCTATAATTACTAGTATTATATATTATCAGAGGCAGCAGTCTGATGAGAGTTTAAGATTCACGTATTAGTTCGTTACACATCAATATATATATATATATATTAATAAAATAAGAATAAAAAAAAGAAAAAATATAAATTTAAATATAATACTAAATTTAAAGGGAGAGTTGAATATACATGCATGTAACGACAGAAAACATTACACTGCAATTCGAACACGAAGAAACCTAGAGCACCAGACTTATCTCATTAAAAAAAAAGCTCAAACAAAACAGTCCATTCGGCAATTTAATTTTTGCATTAAATACTAAAAACATTCAAATACTAGACACGATCATAACAGATAATCTAAAAAGCAAAAAATCTTGTATATTATATATATGCTCATCACAGACTAATGATAATTTAAAAAGTATATAAAATCTATCCAGATAATAATAATGTAAAACAATTGTAAACACGATTGTACAGTTTAGTGCCTCAGCTGATATAAATTTTCGCCCGATGTATCACCTACATATATTTTATTCCATCGAAATCTTATCGGTACAGAATCTGAACACGCGTGTTCTTCTCAAATTTATTTTGGAACTTCATAATATACTTCAAATTATAACGCGCGACGCTGACGAGAGCGACGCGGTACGGACGCACGATAATAGTAACCAAACGCGCCGGCGCGCATCAGCATCGCGTGCGCACACATTATATGTGTGATTTATCTTGTGCGCATGTATATATAGGAGTGTGAGATGGGGAAACGTATACATGCATATACAATATATATACACACACAATATATATATATATATATATATATATATATATATGTGTGTGTGTGTGTGTGTGTGTGTATCATATATACACAACCATATGCCTATATATCTATATCGAATCCAGCAGAGCAGTCGCAATGAAATGCGTCATCGGCTTCGCGATGACGTCAGCGTCTATCTCGCCATCTCACTCTCCCTTCTCGCGCAAGCACGACCGCAATCGGACCAATGTGAAACATGTTATATTATTTTGTGCCGCGCGCGCTGACTCGTCCTCTCGTTCGCCCGATGATAAGTTCGATTTTTTATTCGAAGGCCTTCTTTTTACATTTATCATTTTTTCTTTTTGCCCGATGTTATGCAGTTTTTTTATTTGGAGAGATCCACAATTCCAAATAGATCCATAAGAAGTGGTGTATGGAATTTGTGCGTGGATATGTATAAATACATATGTTACCCTTATATGCGATGTATAACTCCCCCATTTGAAATATAATAATATATACCCCATACTAAACCAGAATCGAATAAGTAAATAAGCATATATATATTTATAGGCTGCGTTTGAATTTATATACGTTAAAGATTTGAAATTGTTGACAAATAATATATAAATAAAAGTCGCTGAGATCTGTTTTCAGCCGAGATTAATCTGTAAAAAATGGCTAAATCACCCAAGCCTGGAAGAGTCTGGAACTTGGGCGTGTATAACACGTGTCGCTTTTTATTGCTTTTTTTATTATAAAATGTGTGCGCGTCAAATAATTATGAGATCATGAAGTATATAGAATTTGGCTTTCATCAGCTGTGAGCTATATGCGGGTGTCGTACTTAATATACTATAATATTACGTTAATAAAACTTGGATAGAAATACTATAATATGATACCGATTGTTGTTATTATTATTATTATTATTATTATTTTTTGACAAATTAGCTGAGAAATGCATAATAACTTACCACACCACCGCTCGGCAGTGTCTCACGATTTATTTATTTTTGATAAGCTGTTTGTTATTGTATTTCAGTTGCCCCTGTATATATATGAACATTTATGCGTATCTAAGAACAGTAGTATTATGCTCTCAAATGTACGTTTACAGCGCCTTCATTATCTGACAAAAAAAATCATAAATAACGATAAGGTAAGCGCGCAAATAGGCAAGAAAACACGAAAGAAAGTGAGGGCGAAAAAGCACACACACGCGCGCGCGCGTGTGTGTATGTAATATAATTATAATTACTATATTATAGGCTGATGAAAAAGAATCGCGGAAAGCGATAAGCGTGGTAAGCTTTCGGAGGGGGCCAAGGGAGCAACAAATCTATCTCTCGGGGGTTGTCGAGACAAGGTGGTGAGTATGGAAATAAACGTGGGAGGAAAGAGAGTTTCTTCCACAACAGCGATTGTATATATATATATATATATATATATATATATATATATATATATATATATATATATATATATATATATATATATATTGGATTTGTGTACATGATGCGCGCTTCTGCGCGCCTCTGCGGCATGCACGTGTGCGTGCTTGCGCGCGCGCGCTCGGTGAGTGGGGGCACGCGAGTAATGTGGCGTCGGTGGGGGGTGGAGTGAGGGTAGAGAGGGGATTTACGCGCGGGGGTAGGGGGTCGGCCATTTTGTTGGTGACGCGCAGCTCGGAGGTCGTGGGCTCCACCAGTGACGAAGCCACTGGAGTTTTGACGTGGCCACTACGTACCTGCCCGTTTGCCCACTCCGATTGCAGCAAAGTCGGTGACGAGAAATACGTAACTGGTAAGTACCCAGCTGGAGAGTAATAGCAGCCGGGCATGGACCGCGGCGTGTATTAGGAGCTTGGTACGATATATTTATATGTGCAAAGCTCGATTCTCTCGCGATTCGCGGCTAAATAATTACATACTGTATTATATATAAATATTGGGTATTATTAGTTACTTGCGCGAGCGGAGAGAGGCTTTTTCGGAGAGATAGGTAGAGAGAGACAGAGAGAGAGAGAGAGAGAAAGTTAGGTAGAGAGTGGGAGAGAGAGAGAGAGAGAGAGAGAAAGAGAGAGAAGAAACTTCGCTATCCGTGTAATGTAATATAAATGGAGAGGCGAGTTGAGAAAAAAAAGACGGGTGGAATAATGTAATGTAATAATATCGTGAATAAAAGAGAAAGACAAGAGACAAAGATCAGATTTTTTTAAAAGTAAAGGAGTAAATCGAGGGGATGATGGGATGGGAGGTTCCAATAAGGCTCCCGCGCGCTACGACTGCTTCGGTTGCTGCGGATCCCGGGCGCTGGCCGTGTTTTACTCGAGCGCCGAGCTTCTGGGGGGACACCGACGGAGCGAGGTAGAGCTTGCTAAGACCCGCGAAATATGGCTGCCACCGACGGCGACGCAGTGGTAATAGCATCAGCCACGATCAGGCTGTTGTTTACCGCCTACTCAAACCGCTATTTTTAGGAATTCTTTGCTGGTGGCCGCAACTCTCGCGTGGCCTCACACCCCGCTTCGTCGGCTCTCCGATGACTTTTCTCTCCTCTCCCCGTCTCCTTCTCTGTCTCTCGCTCGCTAACTCGAATTCTGTAAAATAATATATAATCTCCAGGGCCCAGACTCTCTTCTCGCTTGTTCACGTCAATATATACATACATGCATATATATATATATATATATATGTGCGTATGTGTGAGTGTGTTCTGTGCGTAAAGCCTCAGGGCGCGCGCGCGTGCCGAGTTTTATTCAATGAAGTCTTGGCCGGTGGTTCGCGATGTCAGTATAGACGTATTACTGCAGAAAGTTTCTCGATGGATTTTTCAGGGCTTGCGGTCCTCGGGCTATGGAAAGCATGGTCGAGGAAAACGGATCAGCTGTTGACCCACTGTCACTGGGAACTCAGAGCAGCGAGACTGCACCGACCATCGTGACATCGGTACAGTCCTTAAATAGAAATCAGCAACAGCAAATTTATCATCCGGTAGCCTCCACCAGCATTGTGCAATTTACACTGCTAACTACTACTGCTACGCAGGTATACAGGATGACCTCCTGTGTATCCATGCTGTGTTTCACATTTTATCTTTTATTGTTTTTTCGCTATTTGGTTTGATGATTAAAAAATTTAATAAAATTTATATTTTGCTTAGGATGAAAGTGAACATAGTTGATATTTCAATAATTCATATAAACCAAGCATGTTTTGTAGTAATCTTGTTCAGCACTTTTAACATTTTCAATCTCTTTGCATAATGCTGGGATAAGGCGTGTCTTTTATATTATCTAAAAGTATTACTATTGAAAATAGATTTATTAATATATTAATATAAGTGAAGCCATTGTATGATTGTTTGCTCAACTACTTAATAATTAAAAATTACAATATTACATTTGCTACATAGATTATAAAATTTTGTCTTATTTTTGTAAAATGTTTTATCAGGTACAGTCAGTCATACAACCTAATCAACAGTCAGTTATACAAACAGCGACAAACATTCAACCTGTAGCTCTTTCCAAGGGAAATGTCATCCTCGTTGGCAAACCTAGCTCAGTTATACAGACAGCTCAAGGAAATTTACAAACCTTACAGGTATATATCTGAAAAGGTAAAAAATTATCTTTGCTGCAGTTTTACTAAAAAGAAAAAATAATTTTAGGTTGTTGAAACTGCAAGTGATGACAGTTTTTCTGATGATGAATCGCCAAAAAAAAGAAGAGATATTTTATCAAGAAGACCTTCATATAGGAAAATATTAAATGATCTGGGAGGAGGTGAAATTGCTGGTAAGTGTTTAATTGTTATTCATAGATTAATAACATTTTTTAAAATAATAAATAAGTAATAAAAATAATAAACAAGGGAAAATATGGGTCTTGAGCAATTTCTCCATTTAAAGTTCATCTAAATTGTACAGGTCGTGCATGTCAGTTCATACGATCAAAGTCTTTTCTATAACTTGGCATAAATTATTTATCTGTAATATATAATCAGCTGATAGTAATGGATTTATTGCTAAGGACAGGATGCTATACCAAGATTAATGAGGTTATTCAATAGGCTTCACTTTTATTTATGAATATCAATACAGTCCCTTCTCTTATTCCCATTCCTAAATTAGTAACGGAAAGTTATGTTTACTGTATTATGAAGTAAAGTGTTAATTTATATTTTTGGGTTTATTTTTATATGAAAATGAAAAATATTTTCTGTTTCTGTTCAAATTGTTTGTGTATGATCTGACTGCACAAATCATTATTTAAGTTTAATACAGTCATCAAAAGAGTATTCAAAGTATAGAAAATATAATATTCTATTCTAATAGTTTTCTATTATGTTTATCAGTTTTGAATAAGGACAACACAATATATAATCAGATTTTAAGTTGAAAATATTTAATTCTTTTTTTAATTCAAATTTAACTCGCATTTTTTAATTAATATTTTGTTTATAATATTCGGAAAAATCAAAATGGTTATATAAACTTAGTAAATGAGGGTTGGTTCGGTGTTGCAGAAGTTCGTTTGACCCCCCTTGAATCCTCTTCTGAATGTGACTCTAATGTGGACAGTGAAGTATCTTCCCATTCGCTTCATTACCCATCAGGTTGGTTAAATTTACTTGCTATGTTCCCTTGGAATTTTCATTACTATTATAATCCTATGTCGATCCAATCTTCTTTATTTATCAGTTTATTTTTATTTAACTCTTGTTATATTTTATTCATTATTTATAATTCTAAATATAATAAACAATAATCAAATAAAAACTTCTTGGTGTGGCATCACTACTTAGCTTAAAATTGTATAATTTTTCAGTAAATAAAAGTCTATATAAAATAAAATTTAAAGTTTTGTTCCAGTAAACTTTTTTAGTTCAAAATTAACAAACTTAAATTTTTATTACCTTTTATAGTCATACCAGCAGGTGCGATTCAAATAGCTACTCAAGGAGAAGGTGTACCAGGACTTCATACTCTCAGTATGAGTAATTCAACTACAGCTGGTGGAACAATTGTCCAATATGCTCAGGGTCAGGATGCACAATTTTTTGTACCAGGTCTGTGAAATTAAATTTCAATTGAGCTTTTCATATTTTGTTTTGTTAAAAATTTATTTTTAAATTTTACTATTAAAGTTTTTATCTGTTATTTAATGAATTTGTTAAATATATATGAAGTACAGTTTTCACAATGTTGTAGCAAGTACAGGTCATAGTGTAGTAGTTGAAGATGCAGCCAGGAAGCGAGAATTGAGGCTTCAAAAAAATAGGTACTTTAGATATAATTTCTTGCTCTAATACTATCGTTAGGGTTATCTTAGAAACCTGTAAAACGTAATTTATATTTTATTTTTAGGGAAGCAGCACGAGAGTGTAGAAGAAAAAAGAAAGAATACATAAAATGTTTAGAAAATCGTGTGGCAGTGTTAGAAAACAGAAATCAGACTTTAATCGATGAATTAAAATCTTTGAAAGAATTATATCAACAGAAAACTGACTGAGGTTGGTACTTACTGTTGAGATTTTGTATCAACATTAAATCATTATTCAATGATGAATTTGCACATATACTGATCGTGTACATTGTCCTTAATGTTGTAATGCAAAGATAGGTGATGTACATGCACTCATAGATAAGTGTTTCTTGTAATATATTGTATTTATGTACGTCTACAAAGGCTTGTGAACCTTGCTGTTACTAAAGCGAGAAGCCAAAGCTTACACACAATGCAGAAAACAGTCATATATGATTGAAGAACATTTCATTTTTTATTTTTATTTTTCTCACTATTAAATGGAAAACGTTGAAAAATGGACAGTTCAAACAAGAATGTGAGATGAATTGTGAATGAAGGGATTTTATTGCTCTGCCATATTAATAGAACTTGAGAAGTTGCAATTGTGAAAATGAAATACGAAGTGCTATTGTAAATTAAGCATTTGAAGAATTATTGGAGCAATTGTGTTTTTAATGGATAAATAGTTAAGAATTGCCAAGAGCATCAATAAGATCTTGTCACTGTAGTGTTTACTGTGTTGCACTAATCGGTTGAAAAGCACTATAATACTGACCGAATGTCGCGCATTTGTAAAATACAAATGTAATATAAATTTGGAGTGCCTTGCAGATTAAAATAAATTCATATATATATATATATATATATATATATATATATATATATATATATATATATATTCTATGAATTTATTAGAAAATTAACTAAAATCAATTATGTATGAAAAACTTATTTTTAAATAATTTAAAGCTGACTGTTTTAATATTAAATTAATCTCCATATGAAGAATTTTCAATAAAATAGCCATCAAGATGTGTATATGTTCTTTTTAAACTAAAGTATGTAATAAGAAATTTATTTCTACTGAACAAACTTTTGGTGTAGGTTATATTTTTTATGATTCTAAATACTTTTTATTTTCATTATATTTGCAGTTTTTGCTTTGTATTAGATACTTTTTTGTTTTATGGATACTGATAATAATGTGAAGAAAATTCTAATATAAATTTACTATTTTTATTGCAAAAAATTAGACTCACGGTAGCAATAGGTAAAACATACTAGTTGGACTTTTGTCAGCATGAAAGGATTGATTGTAATAGATTATTATCGAAAACTTGTAAATTTAACAAGTTCTATTTTAAAACAAATTGTAGTGTTCAGTATATCTTTAACTAACGGATAGTGAAAAAGAGATCTTTAACTATTTGATTAAATCTCACTTGTAATTATATGTATAGTATGTGTATATCTTGGTTACTGCGCTTATATTCTAGAGTATTGTATATAGATATAATATATGTATTTTTACATATCATTGGCCTTCTTCAAAAATATAACTTGTAAATCTATTGATAAATCATTTTATCCGTTTCCTAATCAACAGAACAAAGACCAAGTCATGATATAGTATTTTCAGTTAAACCAAAAGAAAAATATATTAGAACTAATTTTGTATACAGAAGACGTTAATCATACAAAATGTAATAAAATTTACAATAAAACATAAGTTGTATGCAAAAATTATAGACAGATGTATGCTGTTCTACAAGTTATTTGACAATTCGAAATTATCATTTAACTAGTTTACTATATTTAATTACAAATCATTAATCTTTGTGATATCCATATAGTAAGAGCGTCAATTTGTTGTATTGCTGTTAAACTTGTACCTTCGAATGTTTCATATTGATTAACATTGTTCGAAATCCCATATACATTAGAAAGTTACAGTAATTTCTAAAATATTGCTAAAAAAAAATAATAAAGATGCTATTTTAATTATTTTAAATGATTCAAAGTGATTTTAAATGCAAGAGAAACAATTTTTTAATATTAACATTATGAAAGGATACCTATAAATACAAATATTGATATGCAAATTATTTTTATTATGTTCACTTAAAATTTTTTAACAGTATTGTCTATTTATTTTAAGTTATTTTATATTTTCAAGAAAGTTTTCTAAATTAAAAGTTATTGATTTAAAAAAATTTTATTATATTGCATATTGTATTGCATTATGTTAGATCTGATTAAAAACTTTAGGTATCATTAAATAGTATAAAATAAATTTAATTTTCGCCTATCTAAATTTAAATTTATTATTGTATTAAAAATATTTTATAACAAAAGGCCTTAAATGGCATTATTAATTAAATGTCTAAATTTTTTTTTAATAAAGGAGATAATGTTATTTGTTCTTTATAATTAATAACAAATGCTGTTTAAATAGAGTAATAGTTTAAATAACATTATTTTTTTTATAAGAATATAAGTTAACTTGATTGTTTGATATTAATGCTGCTTTTCAATGTTTACTTATAGTTTTTTTATGGTATCTCGAACAACATTAAATCCTTTAACACATTTGAAGCGTTAAAAAATGCCTCCTTATTTTCCTAATAATCCTTATAAACTGATGAAATTATTAGAGATGTCAAACATCTTTTACATTTTATAACATTTTAAGTATTAAGTAATATTCAAAAGATTTTATATTTCTTAATTATTCTGTTACTATCACTTAAATGTATATACAAAAATGTTATTTTTCTTTTATAATGTTTAAGTAATTGTGTACCTGTTAAACTAACATTGATTACACTTCTATTTTTATAAATTGTATTGAAGAAGAGTAGGTAAAAAGAGTCGATTTTAAAGCCTAATGCATGGTTATAAAATAATATAAATGTTATTATACAGAGAGAAATTTTAAATATAGTTAAATACAAACGAAAAAGTGATTTTTATTCTTTTTCTTATTTTTCGATTAATCAATTCTGTTCCATATAAATAGTATTTTTAGCCTTTAAAAATTGTAAAAACATTTATTTCGTTTTTAGGCTGAAATTGTTTCTTTTCACTTTCCCTCCTTTAAAATATTATTTATTTCGGCTTTCAAACCCTTTATTCAAATACCATAATAAAAATAAGAATAATCATCATAATTATACTAATAATAATGAAAATTTCAATTAAATTTTTTTAATTCGATCGTTATATTTTGTAAGTCATTTTTATTGAAAATGTTTTGTTTAAACAAATCACCATATGATCTGAATTTAAGTATCATAGATATTTTTTTACTGATTGATATTTATACCAGTTCCTATATATTAATTAAATTTTAAACTTCATACATTTTAAGTAAAATATGTGTTTAAACAGTAAATTTGTAAATACTAATATAAGATATAAATTTATTTAAAGTTTCATAAAATTTGTTATTTTAATTATAAATATTAATTTTATTTATTATAAAATTCAGTCAACGTTCAAGCAAGAATTTATTTGCCAAACTTGTTTTAACATTGACTGCATAAAATGCCACAAGAAACTGTTGAAAGATCGCCGTTTATGATTTTATATGCTATATATTTATATTGCTTGTATTTTGTTAGTACCAGATTATACCTTCAAAATGAGTCCTCTAATGTTTCAGAATTGATAACGCTATCCCAGTCTCATATTACTCAAGAATTTCAATTAAATGGAGGTGGATGCTTTTCCACAGTCTACCAGAAATAGGGTACACTTTGGGATATGTATATATATAATCATCAGAGTTCACTCCTTGTTTAATATGGAACAAATCCGTTATTCATATCTGAACATGTCATTTCGTTGTCAGTATCTGCCTGGGCATGGGACAAACTTTTAGATCACAAGGGAAGCTCTTAAAAGAGCTCTGGGTTTTAGAATGGGAAAAAAAGTTTTCTTGCTTTGAAATTATAAGACCATTACCTATGTTCTTCTTTCTTGGGGATATGCTCTTTCTAAAGGATCTGTGGAGTTGCGCAGTTTGTTGCTGTAAATGATCATAACTTTTGTTGTCATCATCAAAGCCGCGCACGTTTATGAATCTAAATCTAGGATGCTATACAGTAAAGGGATAATATATATTTACAGGGTGTCCTAGAACTGATTAAAGACATTATTATATTTGTAGAGATTATGAAAATCTAAATGCAATAAAAAATTTAAGTTTATTCTTGTTAGTTTTTGAGATAGTGGCCAATGTTTAATAGCCCATCAAAAACGCAGGATTTAGATTTTCGGTTGAGAGGATCAAACCAGAAAATGCAGACGGAGTCTTAGCGGACTCTGAAATAAATGGGAAGAAACGAGCATTTATGAGTTTTTACGGGATCGCTAATCACTAATTTCATTCAGAATAAGATATTTTTTACGGAGTCAAACAAATAGCAAATAAATTCGTGATATTTTGGTATTTATTTTTAGCGTTATCCAAGAACAATGATGTGAACGTAGTAAATATTGTTCCTTTTGCGTCGTGCGTAATTAGTCTGAGTCTCATTGAAAACAGCAAAAATACTTCCTATTCTAAAAAAAAAAACAAAAAATTACTCGAGTCCCTAGGCAGCTATAGACTTATTTCCCTTACTCGAGCCATAAGCCAAGTCTTTGAAATCATAATCAATTTTTCACTTAAAGCACACTGCAATAGATTTCAAATCATCTCAAACAATCAATATGGCTTCAACGTCAATCACTCTACTGCACACGCCATACATAAATTGTAAATTATATTAACTGCCATTTACATAATAAGGAATTTATTGCCGCTTTACTGCTAGATGTGGAAAAAGCTTTGGATTCTGTATGGCTAAATCGTTTGTTTTATATATTGCATGATCTCTCTAATTTGATACAACTAATCTGGATTGTGACTCAAAATCGATCCTTCATAATTTGGGCGGTAAATTTACATATTCATTTCAATTTAAAATTATCGATGGATCCACTGCAAGAAACCATAAACTCACCATTACTATTAATTATATTTATACGTAATATTACAAAATTATTGAATCTGAACAGTGATAATAACACATACGCCATTGCTTTTGCTGGCGCTTTAATAATTTATGTTGTCCACAAATCTCCTAAACTTACCGAAAATACTCTTGAGTGTATAGTTACTAATGCCAATACTCATTATAATAAATGGAAGCTAAAAATAAACGCCGATAAATCAGAAATCATCTTATTTCGTAAATCTTTTAATGGAATCACTCCTAATATTAGACTAAATATAAAAAATTTTTAAATATATACATATATATAACAACGCTCACAAGATACCCATAAAGCAAAAAAATGTTGTAAAATACCTCGGGGTGCAATTGGTTCAGCTATTGAGAATGAATATTCATATTAATACACAACTAATAAAGCGCGTTCAGCTTTTAAATCAAATACCAGAATTTTTTCAACAAATCACTTAATGAACATACTAAAATTATCTGTTATTTATTTTTAATTCGTCCAAACATAAGGTATGCATATGCCACTTTCAGTTTAGTGCCAATTTCAGTGCCTATGAAACGCATTTATATTTCGAATTTTCATGTTTTTGAACATGCTTGCATCTTTATAGAAAGGTTGAAAATTTTTATTAATTTATCGTTAACGGCCATACTACGCTGAAAAAACTGGTTCTCGTCGTCTCGACCTCGAACCTCCGAGCAGGTAGGACTTCAAGGCAGAGAGTTAATATTGCTATCCCCATTAAGGGACACGCAAATACATAATATAGTTAAGTGTTAGAAGAAATATAAAGTTTCTTAATGGTTCTACTATTTTGTGAATCATTAAAAAAATTTGCGTAAATTGATATTAGTTATCAAAGTATATTTAAAATATATATATATATAGTGGAGAAACTAAATAAAAAAAAGAAGATTGCAAATATACAGAGCGAAGGTGGCCCGCCTCATGGGCGTGGACTACAAATAGATAATGGCTCTAATTATAATAAGTACCATCTGACGTCGACTGAAGAACATAACTGTACACTAATGGCAGACGACACAGGAATGGAAAATATAGACAACCTCTATCTGTTGCAAAAATACAGCAACGAAAAGCAATTTTGAAGAAGCTGAATAAAAAGAGAACTAAATATAGTTCGAATATAAGTGTAACAGAAAAAAACAAAACAATAGGTGAAAACAACTCCACCTTAGGGGCAATGGACATCGAATACGAATCAATCGAAATTGAAAGCAGAAAAACTCGAAACGCAGAATCTCAGTGCTTTCATGATAACACAGAAAATAATACATCAGTATCCCAACAGAATAATGCACTCTTAGAGAATAACCGTTTTAATGTATTAAGACACCTGAACACAGACGAAAAAGAAGAAAGTGAAATCTCATCATAAAACGCTCTCTTATTAAATGCAATAACGAAAGAAAGAGAAAAGCTAAAGCAGTTGAGAGCTGGGAATCCCCAACAGCATCATATAAACACCCATTAGCAGCTTCAATGAGACAGCCTAATGCGACAGAAGCAAGAACTTATTATCCGTCAAAAGGTTTGACACAATACAGAGGAGCAACCGTAATTAACCAGTCTAATACTACAGAAGCAGGTACCTACAATCCGAGAGGAGGTTCGACGCAAGGCCAAGTAACATCTACCAGCCAGCTGTATGCTATAAAAGCAGGTACCTTTAATCCAACAGAAAATCTGACCCGGGATGGAGCAGCGACAACGACCAAAAAGGAGCGGCCTCCGCCAATAAATGTATTCGAGCAGGATCCAAAGGATACAGTAAAATTTTTAGAATGTCATCTAAAAATCAAAAATTTCCATATTAAAAGAATTAACGATGGTAAGCACATACTGTACTTGAATTACGTACATGATTACAATAACGCTGTAACCCTTTTGAAAAAGGCTAGTACGATATTTTTTACATTCACCCCGAAATCAATTAAACCACAAACTTTTCTAGTTAAGGGCTTAAGTACTACGTATAGTAGTGACGAAATTGATGACGAGTGTAAAAAATGGAATATGTCCAACGTGGAATTTTTTAAAGTAACTTATTTCACAACAAAAAACTCTATAGCAAGAAATATTTCCCTACCTATTTTTATTGTACAAATATCATCTAATAGTATCGCGAGTCATTTATTTAAAATAAAGTCGCTTCAACATCAAATAATTAAATGGGAAAAACTAAAAAAGAAGGATATCACTTAATGCTTTAGGAGCCAGTCAATAGGACATACGGCAAAAAACTGCTTTTTCGAATATCGCTGTGTGAAATGTAGTGAAAATCATTAATCGGAACAATGCAAAATTAAAAAAGAAAAAAAATTTAGACATAAATGAAGTTTACTGCGTAAATTGTAAAAAGAACAGGCATCCAGCTTCGTATCGAGGTTGTCCAAAATTTTTAATTATAAAACAGAAGTTAAAAGAAAGAATAGAAAATGTTAAAATAATAAGAGAAAATAAAATTCGGGCAATCGCTAAGAGAACAAATCCGAATTTTTCTTTCGCGGCGGCACTAAAAAGCTCGCATCAAATGAAACAAAATATAGTCAAGACGCAAAAAAACAATAATCTAATAAATGCAAATGAAGAGAAGACTAACAATAATACAAAAAATCCTCATACAGAAGTATTAAATAATATATTAAAATATTATCGAATTGAAAAATGTTATTAGTATAATAGATACGCGATCTAAACAAAATGAAGAAAGGTTAGACGTACTTTTCAATGCATTAGAATCCAACTGAAAAATGGCTAAGGTAAATAATTCTAATAAAAAGAAAATGCATGAATTAAATAAAATTCTACAAAAATCTTCAAGATAATTTCAATAAACGTAAACTCGCTTATAACTAATCAAAGAAGAGCAAACTTACTAAATGTATTGAATAAATATAAGCCGGGTGTTGTACTTTTTTCTGAAACTAAAATCAATAAAAATCATAAAGTTCAATTCAAAAACTATAGTATAATTCGCACCGATAGACCGAATACGACTCAAGCAAGTGGAACCGCGATATTAGTAAAAAAACCAAATATTTCTTAATAAAGTTAAAACAAATATTTCTTAATGTATCTAACAATAGCTCTTTAGAAACAACTATCATCTAAATGTATATTGGTAATCGAATAAATCTGTATCTAGTAGCAGCCTATACAACATATGGCAACAATCCGCATTTACAAAAGAACTTCGAAATCTTTTTGAAGATTAACCCTAAACATACCATAATGGGTCAAATGACCCATTTTGATTTTTTTTTGAAAATGCACGTATAATTTTATTGCGTTTGGACATTTGACTTCATGACTTTTTCTAAGTAATAAATGTACAGTTATAAAAATTTTTTTTGTTTTGTTTTGTTCTGTTTATTCTGAGTAATCATTGTTGTATACCGATATCTACCACAACGGTCCATTTGACCCGGAGAGAATTTTTTTGGTTTATGAAATTATCGAGTCATATTTGTAGTCAGTAAGTTGCACATTCTACCAAAGACTGTTGCGTAAAGTAGTTCAACGAAAATAGCTCAATATAATTTCAAGAAAATATCGAATTTTAGATTGAAAATAGCTTTTTAGTGTAAGAAAGAGTGGCAAAATTGAAAGTCTTGGTAAGTACCTAGCTTATATTTTATTTTGATAGTCTTAGTAATACAAATCATTTTTTTACCCAGAAAAATGTCGAAGCAAATAAGACAGTACAAGTTCTATCGAAACTTTTTACAACAAATTTTTACAACAAATAATTGTACTCTTACAATCTATAAAAGTAAACCAACAAAAAAGTACTTTTACTTAGTTCTAAACATAGATTCGTTAAAATAGAAAATAATGATAAACGTTTACCCGAAACTGTTTCATATTACAATAAAACCAAATTTGGTGTAGACATGACCGATCAAATGGCGAGGAAATTTACTACAGAATCTAAGTCTTGCAGATGGCCTCTCCAAGTTTTTTTCAATATCTTTGATTTAGTTGGCATAAATGCCTGGATTTTGTACAAGCAAACGACAGGAGAAAATATCTCGAGACAAGATTTTTTACTCAAGCTAGCAGAAGAACTTGGCGCCGATTTTCGAGAAGTCCACGAACAACCAAAACAAGAAAAAAATACGAAAGGATCGTTGAAAATAAAACCAACAAAATTTGCTCTAAATGTAAAAAATTGTTTGCGGAAAATGTACAATGGACTCACTTATATGTAAAAACTGCGATGGACTATGAATTAAAATTTTTAATGTTTAATTTTGTAATAGAAATGCTCAAATACTATTTTGTTTAATAGTAATAAATTTTATTTATTTTTTTAATTCCTTCCTAACATCCATATTTCATACATTCAAGCATGAAACATAAAGTCGGGTTATTTGACCCGATATGGTAGAAATAGGTATATATTAAGTCTTGGTATGACTAGTGTTAAACTTAGAAAAAATGAATAGTTATTATATAATCGCGGGGGATTTTAATGCAAAGCATACTAGTTGGAAAAATGATTCCAATAATACAAAAGGGACTATATTACGTTCTTGGATGGATAATAAGGATTTCTTTTATAAAACTAAACTATATGGGACAGATATTCCATCATTTTCACGCCGTAATTCCTACTCACATTTATGTCTAGCAGATGCGAGAATTGATATTTTAAGTTTAACTGACTCGTGTTTACAATCTATCGATTATGATAGTAATCACAATGCAATAATTATAGTAGCAGGATTATCAAATTCTAAATTACCGGAACTAGAAAAGCAGGATTGTGATGACAAATTTAATTTTAAGAAAACAGACTGAATAAAATTTCAAAAAAATTTCTCGAATAATTGTAATTTAAATATCTCTAACAATTTTAACTTAACAAACAATGAAATAGATAAACTCCTTTTAGAATTACAAAAAGACATAAATAACACTATAGAATGCACTGTCCCAAAAATAATTGAAAAAAACTCCCGTTAACCCTACTTCACTGAAAATATATTAGATTTACAGAAAGATATAAGCTACATATTAACAAGAATAAACCATATACGACGAAATAATATAAGTAATAGAAACAAAAAACTTGAAATTTTAAGCAATTTATTGCGCCATATAAAAATTAAATTAAAGCAAGAATTTTATAATTCAATTAATAAATACTGGAATACAAAACTAAAAATATACCTGTTAATGATTCATCTTTTTTTTTCCTCAAGTAAATCAAATTTTTCGTTCTCAAGGAATTGCAGAAATACCACTCATAATAATTTCTCCGCATGAAATTAAACTACTTGAATTGGCAGGCGTAAATCTAAACGAAACTCACAAAGACAACTCAGAAAATTTTTGTATTACAAATCCCAAGGATAAATTAAACGTAATCAGTGCTCACTTTGTCAAAATATATGTTCAAAACGAAAATCTAGGTCGCGAAGGTCTCAGTAGAATCATACTTAAACAAACAAATAAACTAAAAATGGAAATGATGGAAGATACCTTGGAAAATAAAGCTATTGAAAAATTCGATGATCAAAACACATTTGACAAGTTTAAGCAATCTGATGATAAAATAGATTATTTTATAAATTTTGCAACACTAAAAAAAAAATTTCATAAACTAAACTAAATAATAAAAAATCGGCAGGTTTCGACGGTATTCCCAATATTGTACTCAACCACCTACCTGATACAATTATTTGGTACTATCTAGTTATTGTTAATAATACTCTAAATAATACTTATTTTCAGAAGGATTGGAAAAAAGCGAAAGTTATCACTATACCAAAAAAAGAAAAAGATAACACGTCACCGCCGAATCTTCGGCCAAAAAGTCTTTTACCGAATATTAGTAAAGTTTTCGAGGTTCTAATAAATCCACCACTTGTAATGTTTTGTAATAAAAATGATATTATTCCAGCAGTTTGGGTTTAAATATAAACATTCAACTTTGCATGCAATTAGCAAACTAACCTCCGATATTTGCTGGGCACTCAATGGAAAGCATGGTCTCAATGGAAACAATGGCGCAAGGTTGGCGGACGAATAGTAGCACCAGAGATAGACAGCATACATTGGCTCCTTACAAACAGAACGCTACTTGCCTGGTCCCCCAACGCTGCCCACCGACAGCTGAGAGGCTACACTAAAAAGACATCAACCTCATTTTCAGCCAACCACATCGCATCAAGAACCAGCGCAGCGCGAGTTGCTCCAGAAGAGTACCAGCAAGAAGAAAACTCAATCAAAGAGGGCAAACAAGAGCAAGAAAAATATATTATGTATAGGTTTAGAGATATCACCTGTGTAAAGGCTTAGGTTAGTTTAGGTTAACAATTAGTTAGTATAGCTAGAATAATTAGGTAAGAATAATAATAAGCACTTAGTAGATATATTTTACTTTCTATTTTTGTTTATTTGTCTTTAACTGATTTCCGTTAAAATCACTGTACAAATATCGTACAGCACAATAATTATTTTTGGTTAGATAATGTTTTGTTTTTCGCTCAATCAGCACGTAGTTTGTACCTCCGTTTCTTTTAAACATTCGAGTAAAATAAAGAGATAGCTATGCGTGCAGCAGCACCCAAAGAAAAATTTATAAATGGCGCGTATGATTTTTTTGTCCCAGATAGCAGCCCCGAAAAGTTATAAATGGCGCTTATGATTTTTTTGTTGTAATTAGAAGCCCCAAAATAAAAATATAAATAACGCTTATGATTTATTTGTAATTAGAATAAGAATCCCTTAGTATTATATAGAGGCATTACCGAGCGACGACGACCCTCGGATACCCCCGACGGCCATATACGAATTTAAGTTTATGTTCTTTTTACTAGGCGCAGCTAATAAAGTTTTTTATTTATACTTCTGCATAAAAAGGCAATGTCCATCGTCTGCTAAGAAAATATGCTATTTGCCATACCATTTTACTTGAATTTCAGTTGGGATCACTACGAAAATATTCGCGGTATTTAATTGAAAAAACGAAAATATACGCAATATGTAGTATATATTGTATGTATATTATATTGTACATGTTAGACGTATACATTTTAAATACGGTTTCTACTGAGAAATATTGTATTGGCGTGTACGGGCGGTTGATTACGATATCCCGTTGCCTCAGGACGATTTATATGGGCAGTTGTGTGTTCGGATGATAGAATGCGATGTCCAGGTGTCCCTGAGCGATTTGTATAGGAAATATTATATTTAGTTGATAGAAAACGATGTCCAGGTATGAGGAAATCAACTTCTATGGGAAGATTCGTGTTGAGGCGGTAAAATACGATATTCAGGTGTTTCCGAACGACTTCTACGGGGAGTATTGTGTTTAGTTTTTAGAATTCTATCTCTAGGTATATCGGGTCAGCTTCTACAGAGTGTTTCGTGTTCGGATGATAGAATGCGATTTCCAGATGATTTGGAACGACTTCTACGGGGAGTGTCGTGCATAGTTGGTGGGAAACAATGTCCAGGTATGTCAGTACGACTTCTATAAAGAGATCAGTATTCTCACACGTGTATCATTCGAACACGTACACTATCAGTAAGAGTCGTCCCGAGATACCTGGACAATGTATTCTAACTCCCCAACACGAAACTCTCTATAGTAATCGTCCCGAGACATTTTCTATAGTCTGAACATGACACTCTCCGAAAATGTCGTCTCGAGATACTGGGACATCTTTTTCTACCGGTCGAACTCAAAAGTACAATTTCTTCCATTTAATATGCATATATATATATATATATATATATATATATATATATATATATATATATATATATTGTATAAAATGGTCGGCAAAATATCAACTTTTTGAAGTGGACGCTACATTGAACCAGCTTTTTATACAGAAGCGATGATAGATAAATTACGGTCAATTATTTATAGAAATATAGATTTGTATATAGAGAGTAATCTTTTCTTAGATATTATTGATTCGTTTATAAAATCGGTTAAATTATTATCTCGAGTGAAGCCGAGACGGGGGTTGCTAGTATATATAATAAAAACAGAATTACTCAAATATAGAATTTCAAATTAATAATGCTTTACAGCAAGGAACAGTAAATTCACCCATACGTTTCAACATGATTTAACAGCGATATTCTTAAATTATTTGGTCCAAACTCATTAGCCTGTAAAAAATCCATAGCCATCGCGGACGTCTTAATTTTATATAACAGAATCAAAAACAAAAAAAATACAAGAAGAATTCATTATTTTTATTATTAAGAATTAATTATTATATTAATTAGAATTAATTACAAATTTTATTTGAAAAAATTCAACAGTATTATTATACCTGGAAACTAAAAATCAATACAAATAAATGTGAAACCGTTCTATTTTGGCAAAATCTCAGTTGTCTAATTAAAAGCGAAAGAAAAAATTGCAAAGAATTTCAAATAAAAGCTGACGGTGGAATATGCATTGCCCATAAATCATACGTAAAATATTTAGGCGTTAATCTAGATGAAAGATTATATTTTAAAATACATATACAAAACAACTTAGAAAAAGCGAGGAAAGCTTTCTGGAAAACTAAAAGGCTGTTTTATTCAGAACACCTAAATAATAAAGTAAAAATCCTTTGTTAGCTCTTACCGGCAAGGCCCGTAATGACGTACGATTGTCCCATATGGTTTAATATATCAGCATCATTAATGGAAACAGTTAGAACATTTGAAAGAAAATGCCTCCGCGCACACTTAGGTGTATATAGATCACAGGATTACGAGTTCAAAAAAAAACGTGAACAATAAAATAGTATATAATTTAGCAAACATTTCACGTATTGATTTTTATATATTAAAACTCATTAGAAAACACTTCTTTCACCCTTATAAAATGAAAGACAACAACCTAATTTCGGGCGCATTTTACCCGAAATCAATGTATTACACGCAAACTATGAAAAGCGGATTTCTCCCCCCAGAGGCCTTTTTATTTCTGGATGAAAAAAATTATATCCAAGACAAAATAATATCCCAATTATATATCATGTCAATAGAAAAATAGAGAATAAAAAATTTTGTATGCACCAAATTTCGATGGTAAAGTAGCAAACACAATATGGCCATTTAAGAAAGATCTTCCAGATAGAGATGAACGTGATAAACAGACTGAATAAAAAGATGTATTGGTGGTTATTTCAGAATCCGGAATACAAAATGAGACCTTTTTTAATTAGCTGAAGATAACTTTCAAATGACCTTGAAAATCAAGGGCAATTTTAATTTAACATTGTTCATCTTACAAAATCAAATTACTGTAGTAATGGTCAGATACGCTCAAAGTTCTTAATAATCGGGATTTCTTGGAATTCTGCTACGAAATAGTCTTGTAACCCCTAAATGACCTCTGTAGGTCATTTTGAGCCATAACGTGGATATATATCCAGATGTAAAATTATGAGCTCGTTTAACATCTGAAATAAAAAATAGGGGTCCCTATTGAAAAAATTGAAGATGACCTTGAAAATGATAATCAATAACAAATCCAAGGTCACCATTTAGTTCAACCTTCAAAAATGACCAACTTTTGTAGTTAACTTTTTTCCCAAAGTGCTTATATAATGTTATAAGTGGGGGTTCCGGAACAGTGCTTACTATAATCGTTATAGTAGATGGGTGGTTCCGGAAAACATTTCGTGAGCTATCCTGCGTATTTGGGGTGACCGTTCATTTATGTGAAATCCCGTTAACGCGCTTGGTTCTCGTCCGATCACCAAAGTTAAGCAGCATTCGGTTAGTACTTGGATGGGTTTTTTGTTAGCATTTTTTTTATTTTGCAGAAAAATATTTATAAATCTTTTGGTATCCCACATTTCGAGCAAAATGTGAGCTATCATTACGTAATGTATTCTAGTGTACATTTATTTGGATTCAAGAAATCTAATCAGTAAATAGGCAAATATTGTTGCACTGCATTGTACTTTCTGCTACGACAAGGTCTTGTAACCCCTACATGACCTCTGCAGGTCATTTTGAGCGATAACGTGGATACATATCCAGATGTAAAATTTTGAGCTCGTTTAGAATCTGAAATAAAAAATAGGGGTCCCTATTGATAAAATTGAAGTTGACCTATAAATGACCTTGAAAATGATAATCAATAACAAATCCAAGGTCAACATTTAGTTCAACCTTCAAAAATGACCAACTTTTGTAGTTAACTTTTTTCCCAAAGTGCTTATATAATGTTATAAGTGGGGGGTCCGGAACATTTCGGACATCATGCGTATATAATTATTGAATTAAGCAACTATGAAAACAAAAACTGTTTCTCGTCATATCATCAAAGTAACGCAGCATTGGCCGCGGTTAGTACTTGGATGGGTGATCGCTTAGGAATCCCAAGCGTTGTTAACATTTCTTTTTTTTATTTTATATATAAATATTTAGAAATTTTTTGGTATCCCATATTTCGAGAAAAATGTGAGCTATCATTACGTAATGTACTCTATTGTATATTTATTTGGATTCAAGAAATCTGATACATTAAACAGACAAATATTGTACTGTAAATAGAAAAAAAATGTTCTAAATTTTTTAAAATTTGAGAAATGTGAAACCCTGGTTCCCTTCTAAATACGTGAAAAAAATTGAATATATCGTTAACGACCATACCACGCTGAAAAAACTGGTTCTCGTCCGATCACCAAAGTTAAGCAGCATTGGGCGCGGTTAGTACTTGGATGGGTGACCGCTTGGGAACCCCGCGTGTTGTTAGCATTTTTTTTATTTTGCAGAAAAATATTTATAAATCTTTTGGTATCCCACATTTCGAGCAAAATGTGAGCTATCATTACGTAATGTATTCTAGTGTACATTTATTCGGATTCAAGAAATCTAATCAGTAAATAGGCAAATATTGTTGCACTGCATTGTACTTTCTGCTACGACAAGGTCTTGTAACCCCTACATGACCTCTGCAGGTCATTTTGAGCGATAACGTGGATACATATCCAGATGTAAAATTTTGAGCTCGTTTAGAATCTGAAATAAAAAATAGGGGTCCCTATTGATAAAATTGAAGTTGACCTATAAATGACCTTGAAAATGATAATCAATAACAAATCCAAGGTCAACATTTAGTTCAACCTTCAAAAATGACCAACTTTTGTAGTTAACTTTTTTCCCAAAGTGCTTATATAATGTTATAAGTGGGGGTTCCGGAACATTTCGGACATCCTGCGTATATAATTATTGAATTAAGCAACTATGAAAACAAAAACTGTTTCTCGTCATATCATCAAAGTAACGCAGCATTGGCCGCGGTTAGTACTTGGATGGGTGATCGCTTAGGAATCCCAAGCGTTGTTAACATTTCTTTTTTTTATTTTATATATAAATATTTAGAAATTTTTTGGTATCCCATATTTCGAGAAAAATGTGAGCTATCATTACGTAATGTACTCTATTGTATATTTATTTGGATTCAAGAAATCTGATACATTAAACAGACAAATATTGTACTGTAAATAGAAAAAAAATGTTCTAAATTTTTTAAAATTTGAGAAATGTGAAACCCTGGTTCCCTTCTAAATACGTGAAAAAAATTGAATATATCGTTAACGACCATACCACGCTGAAAAAACTGGTTCTCGTCCGATCACCAAAGTTAAGCAGCATTGGGCGCGGTTAGTACTTGGATGGGTGACCGCTTGGGAACCCCGCGTGTTGTTAGCATTTTTTTTATTTTGCAGAAAAATATTTATAAATCTTTTGGTATCCCACATTTCGAGCAAAATGTGAGCTATCATTACGTAATGTATTCTAGTGTACATTTATTTGGATTCAAGAAATCTAATCAGTAAATAGGCAAATATTGTTGCACTGCATTGTACTTTCTGCTACGACAAGGTCTTGTAACCCCTACATGACCTCTGCAGGTCATTTTGAGCGATAACGTGGATACATATCCAGATGTAAAATTTTGAGCTCGTTTAGAATCTGAAATAAAAAATAGGGGTCCCTATTGATAAAATTGAAGTTGACCTATAAATGACCTTGAAAATGATAATCAATAACAAATCCAAGGTCAACATTTAGTTCAACCTTCAAAAATGACCAACTTTTGTAGTTAACTTTTTTCCCAAAGTGCTTATATAATGTTATAAGTGGGGGTTCCGGAACATTTCGGACATCCTGCGTATATAATTATTGAATTAAGCAACTATGAAAACAAAAACTGTTTCTCGTCATATCATCAAAGTAACGCAGCATTGGCCGCGGTTAGTACTTGGATGGGTGATCGCTTAGGAATCCCAAGCGTTGTTAACATTTCTTTTTTTTATTTTATATATAAATATTTAGAAATTTTTTGGTATCCCATATTTCGAGAAAAATGTGAGCTATCATTACGTAATGTACTCTATTGTATATTTATTTGGATTCAAGAAATCTGATACATTAAACAGACAAATATTGTACTGTAAATAGAAAAAAAATGTTCTAAATTTTTTAAAATTTGAGAAATGTGAAACCCTGGTTCCCTTCTAAATACGTGAAAAAAATTGAATATATCGTTAACGACCATACCACGCTGAAAAAACTGGTTCTCGTCCGATCACCAAAGTTAAGCAGCATTGGGCGCGGTTAGTACTTGGATGGGTGACCGCTTGGGAACCCCGCGTGTTGTTAGCATTTTTTTTATTTTGCAGAAAAATATTTATAAATCTTTTGGTATCCCACATTTCGAGCAAAATGTGAGCTATCATTACGTAATGTATTCTAGTGTACATTTATTTGGATTCAAGAAATCTAATCAGTAAATAGGCAAATATTGTTGCACTGCATTGTACTTTCTGCTACGACAAGGTCTTGTAACCCCTACATGACCTCTGCAGGTCATTTTGAGCGATAACGTGGATACATATCCAGATGTAAAATTTTGAGCTCGTTTAGAATCTGAAATAAAAAATAGGGGTCCCTATTGATAAAATTGAAGTTGACCTATAAATGACCTTGAAAATGATAATCAATAACAAATCCAAGGTCAACATTTAGTTCAACCTTCAAAAATGACCAACTTTTGTAGTTAACTTTTTTCCCAAAGTGCTTATATAATGTTATAAGTGGGGGTTCCGGAACATTTCGGACATCCTGCGTATATAATTATTGAATTAAGCAACTATGAAAACAAAAACTGTTTCTCGTCATATCATCAAAGTAACGCAGCATTGGCCGCGGTTAGTACTTGGATGGGTGATCGCTTAGGAATCCCAAGCGTTGTTAACATTTCTTTTTTTTATTTTATATATAAATATTTAGAAATTTTTTGGTATCCCATATTTCGAGAAAAATGTGAGCTATCATTACGTAATGTACTCTATTGTATATTTATTTGGATTCAAGAAATCTGATACATTAAACAGACAAATATTGTACTGTAAATAGAAAAAAAATGTTCTAAATTTTTTAAAATTTGAGAAATGTGAAACCCTGGTTCCCTTCTAAATACGTGAAAAAAATTGAATATATCGTTAACGACCATACCACGCTGAAAAAACTGGTTCTCGTCCGATCACCAAAGTTAAGCAGCATTGGGCGCGGTTAGTACTTGGATGGGTGACCGCTTGGGAACCCCGCGTGTTGTTAGCATTTTTTTTATTTTGCAGAAAAATATTTATAAATCTTTTGGTATCCCACATTTCGAGCAAAATGTGAGCTATCATTACGTAATGTATTCTAGTGTACATTTATTTGGATTCAAGAAATCTAATCAGTAAATAGGCAAATATTGTTGCACTGCATTGTACTTTCTGCTACGACAAGGTCTTGTAACCCCTACATGACCTCTGCAGGTCATTTTGAGCGATAACGTGGATACATATCCAGATGTAAAATTTTGAGCTCGTTTAGAATCTGAAATAAAAAATAGGGGTCCCTATTGATAAAATTGAAGTTGACCTATAAATGACCTTGAAAATGATAATCAATAACAAATCCAAGGTCAACATTTAGTTCAACCTTCAAAAATGACCAACTTTTGTAGTTAACTTTTTTCCCAAAGTGCTTATATAATGTTATAAGTGGGGGTTCCGGAACATTTCGGACATCCTGCGTATATAATTATTGAATTAAGCAACTATGAAAACAAAAACTGTTTCTCGTCATATCATCAAAGTAACGCAGCATTGGCCGCGGTTAGTACTTGGATGGGTGATCGCTTAGGAATCCCAAGCGTTGTTAACATTTCTTTTTTTTATTTTATATATAAATATTTAGAAATTTTTTGGTATCCCATATTTCGAGAAAAATGTGAGCTATCATTACGTAATGTACTCTATTGTATATTTATTTGGATTCAAGAAATCTGATACATTAAACAGACAAATATTGTACTGTAAATAGAAAAAAAATGTTCTAAATTTTTTAAAATTTGAGAAATGTGAAACCCTGGTTCCCTTCTAAATACGTGAAAAAAATTGAATATATCGTTAACGACCATACCACGCTGAAAAAACTGGTTCTCGTCCGATCACCAAAGTTAAGCAGCATTGGGCGCGGTTAGTACTTGGATGGGTGACCGCTTGGGAACCCCGCGTGTTGTTAGCATTTTTTTTATTTTGCAGAAAAATATTTATAAATCTTTTGGTATCCCACATTTCGAGCAAAATGTGAGCTATCATTACGTAATGTATTCTAGTGTACATTTATTTGGATTCAAGAAATCTAATCAGTAAATAGGCAAATATTGTTGCACTGCATTGTACTTTCTGCTACGACAAGGTCTTGTAACCCCTACATGACCTCTGCAGGTCATTTTGAGCGATAACGTGGATACATATCCAGATGTAAAATTTTGAGCTCGTTTAGAATCTGAAATAAAAAATAGGGGTCCCTATTGATAAAATTGAAGTTGACCTATAAATGACCTTGAAAATGATAATCAATAACAAATCCAAGGTCAACATTTAGTTCAACCTTCAAAAATGACCAACTTTTGTAGTTAACTTTTTTCCCAAAGTGCTTATATAATGTTATAAGTGGGGGTTCCGGAACATTTCGGACATCCTGCGTATATAATTATTGAATTAAGCAACTATGAAAACAAAAACTGTTTCTCGTCATATCATCAAAGTAACGCAGCATTGGCCGCGGTTAGTACTTGGATGGGTGATCGCTTAGGAATCCCAAGCGTTGTTAACATTTCTTTTTTTTATTTTATATATAAATATTTAGAAATTTTTTGGTATCCCATATTTCGAGAAAAATGTGAGCTATCATTACGTAATGTACTCTATTGTATATTTATTTGGATTCAAGAAATCTGATACATTAAACAGACAAATATTGTACTGTAAATAGAAAAAAAATGTTCTAAATTTTTTAAAATTTGAGAAATGTGAAACCCTGGTTCCCTTCTAAATACGTGAAAAAAATTGAATATATCGTTAACGACCATACCACGCTGAAAAAACTGGTTCTCGTCCGATCACCAAAGTTAAGCAGCATTGGGCGCGGTTAGTACTTGGATGGGTGACCGCTTGGGAACCCCGCGTGTTGTTAGCATTTTTTTTATTTTGCAGAAAAATATTTATAAATCTTTTGGTATCCCACATTTCGAGCAAAATGTGAGCTATCATTACGTAATGTATTCTAGTGTACATTTATTTGGATTCAAGAAATCTAATCAGTAAATAGGCAAATATTGTTGCACTGCATTGTACTTTCTGCTACGACAAGGTCTTGTAACCCCTACATGACCTCTGCAGGTCATTTTGAGCGATAACGTGGATACATATCCAGATGTAAAATTTTGAGCTCGTTTAGAATCTGAAATAAAAAATAGGGGTCCCTATTGATAAAATTGAAGTTGACCTATAAATGACCTTGAAAATGATAATCAATAACAAATCCAAGGTCAACATTTAGTTCAACCTTCAAAAATGACCAACTTTTGTAGTTAACTTTTTTCCCAAAGTGCTTATATAATGTTATAAGTGGGGGTTCCGGAACATTTCGGACATCCTGCGTATATAATTATTGAATTAAGCAACTATGAAAACAAAAACTGTTTCTCGTCATATCATCAAAGTAACGCAGCATTGGCCGCGGTTAGTACTTGGATGGGTGATCGCTTAGGAATCCCAAGCGTTGTTAACATTTCTTTTTTTTATTTTATATATAAATATTTAGAAATTTTTTGGTATCCCATATTTCGAGAAAAATGTGAGCTATCATTACGTAATGTACTCTATTGTATATTTATTTGGATTCAAGAAATCTGATACATTAAACAGACAAATATTGTACTGTAAATAGAAAAAAAATGTTCTAAATTTTTTAAAATTTGAGAAATGTGAAACCCTGGTTCCCTTCTAAATACGTGAAAAAAATTGAATATATCGTTAACGACCATACCACGCTGAAAAAACTGGTTCTCGTCCGATCACCAAAGTTAAGCAGCATTGGGCGCGGTTAGTACTTGGATGGGTGACCGCTTGGGAACCCCGCGTGTTGTTAGCATTTTTTTTATTTTGCAGAAAAATATTTATAAATCTTTTGGTATCCCACATTTCGAGCAAAATGTGAGCTATCATTACGTAATGTATTCTAGTGTACATTTATTTGGATTCAAGAAATCTAATCAGTAAATAGGCAAATATTGTTGCACTGCATTGTACTTTCTGCTACGACAAGGTCTTGTAACCCCTACATGACCTCTGCAGGTCATTTTGAGCGATAACGTGGATACATATCCAGATGTAAAATTTTGAGCTCGTTTAGAATCTGAAATAAAAAATAGGGGTCCCTATTGATAAAATTGAAGTTGACCTATAAATGACCTTGAAAATGATAATCAATAACAAATCCAAGGTCAACATTTAGTTCAACCTTCAAAAATGACCAACTTTTGTAGTTAACTTTTTTCCCAAAGTGCTTATATAATGTTATAAGTGGGGGTTCCGGAACATTTCGGACATCCTGCGTATATAATTATTGAATTAAGCAACTATGAAAACAAAAACTGTTTCTCGTCATATCATCAAAGTAACGCAGCATTGGCCGCGGTTAGTACTTGGATGGGTGATCGCTTAGGAATCCCAAGCGTTGTTAACATTTCTTTTTTTTATTTTATATATAAATATTTAGAAATTTTTTGGTATCCCATATTTCGAGAAAAATGTGAGCTATCATTACGTAATGTACTCTATTGTATATTTATTTGGATTCAAGAAATCTGATACATTAAACAGACAAATATTGTACTGTAAATAGAAAAAAAATGTTCTAAATTTTTTAAAATTTGAGAAATGTGAAACCCTGGTTCCCTTCTAAATACGTGAAAAAAATTGAATATATCGTTAACGACCATACCACGCTGAAAAAACTGGTTCTCGTCCGATCACCAAAGTTAAGCAGCATTGGGCGCGGTTAGTACTTGGATGGGTGACCGCTTGGGAACCCCGCGTGTTGTTAGCATTTTTTTTATTTTGCAGAAAAATATTTATAAATCTTTTGGTATCCCACATTTCGAGCAAAATGTGAGCTATCATTACGTAATGTATTCTAGTGTACATTTATTTGGATTCAAGAAATCTAATCAGTAAATAGGCAAATATTGTTGCACTGCATTGTACTTTCTGCTACGACAAGGTCTTGTAACCCCTACATGACCTCTGCAGGTCATTTTGAGCGATAACGTGGATACATATCCAGATGTAAAATTTTGAGCTCGTTTAGAATCTGAAATAAAAAATAGGGGTCCCTATTGATAAAATTGAAGTTGACCTATAAATGACCTTGAAAATGATAATCAATAACAAATCCAAGGTCAACATTTAGTTCAACCTTCAAAAATGACCAACTTTTGTAGTTAACTTTTTTCCCAAAGTGCTTATATAATGTTATAAGTGGGGGTTCCGGAACATTTCGGACATCCTGCGTATATAATTATTGAATTAAGCAACTATGAAAACAAAAACTGTTTCTCGTCATATCATCAAAGTAACGCAGCATTGGCCGCGGTTAGTACTTGGATGGGTGATCGCTTAGGAATCCCAAGCGTTGTTAACATTTCTTTTTTTTATTTTATATATAAATATTTAGAAATTTTTTGGTATCCCATATTTCGAGAAAAATGTGAGCTATCATTACGTAATGTACTCTATTGTATATTTATTTGGATTCAAGAAATCTGATACATTAAACAGACAAATATTGTACTGTAAATAGAAAAAAAATGTTCTAAATTTTTTAAAATTTGAGAAATGTGAAACCCTGGTTCCCTTCTAAATACGTGAAAAAAATTGAATATATCGTTAACGACCATACCACGCTGAAAAAACTGGTTCTCGTCCGATCACCAAAGTTAAGCAGCATTGGGCGCGGTTAGTACTTGGATGGGTGACCGCTTGGGAACCCCGCGTGTTGTTAGCATTTTTTTTATTTTGCAGAAAAATATTTATAAATCTTTTGGTATCCCACATTTCGAGCAAAATGTGAGCTATCATTACGTAATGTATTCTAGTGTACATTTATTTGGATTCAAGAAATCTAATCAGTAAATAGGCAAATATTGTTGCACTGCATTGTACTTTCTGCTACGACAAGGTCTTGTAACCCCTACATGACCTCTGCAGGTCATTTTGAGCGATAACGTGGATACATATCCAGATGTAAAATTTTGAGCTCGTTTAGAATCTGAAATAAAAAATAGGGGTCCCTATTGATAAAATTGAAGTTGACCTATAAATGACCTTGAAAATGATAATCAATAACAAATCCAAGGTCAACATTTAGTTCAACCTTCAAAAATGACCAACTTTTGTAGTTAACTTTTTTCCCAAAGTGCTTATATAATGTTATAAGTGGGGGTTCCGGAACATTTCGGACATCCTGCGTATATAATTATTGAATTAAGCAACTATGAAAACAAAAACTGTTTCTCGTCATATCATCAAAGTAACGCAGCATTGGCCGCGGTTAGTACTTGGATGGGTGATCGCTTAGGAATCCCAAGCGTTGTTAACATTTCTTTTTTTTATTTTATATATAAATATTTAGAAATTTTTTGGTATCCCATATTTCGAGAAAAATGTGAGCTATCATTACGTAATGTACTCTATTGTATATTTATTTGGATTCAAGAAATCTGATACATTAAACAGACAAATATTGTACTGTAAATAGAAAAAAAATGTTCTAAATTTTTTAAAATTTGAGAAATGTGAAACCCTGGTTCCCTTCTAAATACGTGAAAAAAATTGAATATATCGTTAACGACCATACCACGCTGAAAAAACTGGTTCTCGTCCGATCACCAAAGTTAAGCAGCATTGGGCGCGGTTAGTACTTGGATGGGTGACCGCTTGGGAACCCCGCGTGTTGTTAGCATTTTTTTTATTTTGCAGAAAAATATTTATAAATCTTTTGGTATCCCACATTTCGAGCAAAATGTGAGCTATCATTACGTAATGTATTCTAGTGTACATTTATTTGGATTCAAGAAATCTAATCAGTAAATAGGCAAATATTGTTGCACTGCATTGTACTTTCTGCTACGACAAGGTCTTGTAACCCCTACATGACCTCTGCAGGTCATTTTGAGCGATAACGTGGATACATATCCAGATGTAAAATTTTGAGCTCGTTTAGAATCTGAAATAAAAAATAGGGGTCCCTATTGATAAAATTGAAGTTGACCTATAAATGACCTTGAAAATGATAATCAATAACAAATCCAAGGTCAACATTTAGTTCAACCTTCAAAAATGACCAACTTTTGTAGTTAACTTTTTTCCCAAAGTGCTTATATAATGTTATAAGTGGGGGTTCCGGAACATTTCGGACATCCTGCGTATATAATTATTGAATTAAGCAACTATGAAAACAAAAACTGTTTCTCGTCATATCATCAAAGTAACGCAGCATTGGCCGCGGTTAGTACTTGGATGGGTGATCGCTTAGGAATCCCAAGCGTTGTTAACATTTCTTTTTTTTATTTTATATATAAATATTTAGAAATTTTTTGGTATCCCATATTTCGAGAAAAATGTGAGCTATCATTACGTAATGTACTCTATTGTATATTTATTTGGATTCAAGAAATCTGATACATTAAACAGACAAATATTGTACTGTAAATAGAAAAAAAATGTTCTAAATTTTTTAAAATTTGAGAAATGTGAAACCCTGGTTCCCTTCTAAATACGTGAAAAAAATTGAATATATCGTTAACGACCATACCACGCTGAAAAAACTGGTTCTCGTCCGATCACCAAAGTTAAGCAGCATTGGGCGCGGTTAGTACTTGGATGGGTGACCGCTTGGGAACCCCGCGTGTTGTTAGCATTTTTTTTATTTTGCAGAAAAATATTTATAAATCTTTTGGTATCCCACATTTCGAGCAAAATGTGAGCTATCATTACGTAATGTATTCTAGTGTACATTTATTTGGATTCAAGAAATCTAATCAGTAAATAGGCAAATATTGTTGCACTGCATTGTACTTTCTGCTACGACAAGGTCTTGTAACCCCTACATGACCTCTGCAGGTCATTTTGAGCGATAACGTGGATACATATCCAGATGTAAAATTTTGAGCTCGTTTAGAATCTGAAATAAAAAATAGGGGTCCCTATTGATAAAATTGAAGTTGACCTATAAATGACCTTGAAAATGATAATCAATAACAAATCCAAGGTCAACATTTAGTTCAACCTTCAAAAATGACCAACTTTTGTAGTTAACTTTTTTCCCAAAGTGCTTATATAATGTTATAAGTGGGGGTTCCGGAACATTTCGGACATCCTGCGTATATAATTATTGAATTAAGCAACTATGAAAACAAAAACTGTTTCTCGTCATATCATCAAAGTAACGCAGCATTGGCCGCGGTTAGTACTTGGATGGGTGATCGCTTAGGAATCCCAAGCGTTGTTAACATTTCTTTTTTTTATTTTATATATAAATATTTAGAAATTTTTTGGTATCCCATATTTCGAGAAAAATGTGAGCTATCATTACGTAATGTACTCTATTGTATATTTATTTGGATTCAAGAAATCTGATACATTAAACAGACAAATATTGTACTGTAAATAGAAAAAAAATGTTCTAAATTTTTTAAAATTTGAGAAATGTGAAACCCTGGTTCCCTTCTAAATACGTGAAAAAAATTGAATATATCGTTAACGACCATACCACGCTGAAAAAACTGGTTCTCGTCCGATCACCAAAGTTAAGCAGCATTGGGCGCGGTTAGTACTTGGATGGGTGACCGCTTGGGAACCCCGCGTGTTGTTAGCATTTTTTTTATTTTGCAGAAAAATATTTATAAATTTTTTGGTATCCCACATTTCGAGAAAAATGTGAGCTATCATTACGTAATGTATTCTAGTGTACATTTATTTGGATTCAAGAAATCTAATCAGTAAATAAGCAAATATTGTTGCACTGCATTGTACTTTCTGCTACGACAAGGTCTTGTAACCCTTACATGACCTCTGCAGGTCATTTTGAGCGATAACGTGGATACATATCCAGATGTAAAATTTGGAGCTCGTTTAGAATCTGAAATAAAAAATAGGGGTCCCTATTGATAAAATTGAAGATGACCTTTAAATGACCTTGAAAATGATAATCAATAACAAATCCAAGGTCAACATTTAGTTCAACCTTCAAAAATGACCAACTTTTGTAGTTAACTTTTTTCCCAAAGTGCTTATATAATGTTATAAGTGGGGGGGTCCGGAACATTTCGGACATTCTGTATATATATACATATATAATTATTGAATAAAACAACGATTAAAACAAAAACTGGTTAACGGGGCTAGAAAACATATAGACTAGCGTCAGAAAGTTTTAATTTATTTTCTTAATGGTTTACCGATCTTGTGGATCATTAATGAAAAACAAAAAAAATTAGTGCGTAATTGTTATTGCTTATCAAAGTGTATTTAAATATATATATATAGAACAAAAACAGAAGGAATTAATATTCCTAATCTACCAATCGGGCGCGAAATACATCTGCACAATGGTGTAAGTGAAAATAAATATCATGTCACACTGACAGAAGTTAAAGAGAATATGTCACAAGACGCTGATAACCTCCTGCTTCTACAAAAATATAGTAACGAGAAGGAAGTATTTAAAAAACTGAACTGCAAGAGAACTAAGTATATTCCATACATAGGCCTATTAGAAAAAAAGAAGAAAAGCATTAAAACAGCAATACTTCGAATCTATGGACACAGAAGATGAATGAACAAAAGTTAAAAAGACCCGAACATCGCTAGGGTTTCCAAGATAAACTGGAAAACAGACAATCCATGTTCCAACAAGCTATCGCACCATTAGAAAATAATCCTTTCAATATATTAAGCCAAATGAGCACGGAAGAAAAGGAAGGAAGTAGTAATCCAACAATATGGGAACAAATAAAGCGAAGAAACGATAGAAAGAGAAAGTCCAAAGTACTAAAGAGCGGGGATTCCTCAATAGCTTCAAATAAAAGTGGATTGAAATTGTCAGCCAGCCAGCCTAATGCGACAGATGCATCAGGCAAACAGAATAATCCACTAGAAGGTCTGGCCGCAGGGGGCGGAGCAGCACCGATGAAACAATCTACTGCGGCAGATACGTCAGGTACCCATAATGACCCATCAAAAGGTCCGAGCATAGGCGAAGCAATAACGAAGAGCAAGAGAAAACGGCCCCCGCCAATAAATATATTCGAGCAGGATCCAAAAGATACGACCAAACTTATAGAACACCATTTAAAAACAAAAGATTTCTATATAAAAAGAATCAATGAAGGTAAGCACATTCTGTACTTAAATAACACTCATGAATACAACAGCGCAGTGGTTCTCTTACAGGAGGCTAGCACAATGTTTTTTACGTATACTCCAAAAGCAAACAAACCACAAACTTTGCTATTTAAGGATCTAAGTAACACATATAGTTGTGAAGTAATTCTAGAAGAATTAAAATACTTAAAATTACCAAAAGTGTAATTCTTAAAATTAAGTCATTGTACGACTAAGAACTCTATTGCAAGAAATATTTTCCTACCTATATTTCTAGTGCAAATTTCAGCTAATAGTATGGCAAGTCAAGTCTTTAAAATAAAATCGATTTGTCATCAAATAGTTAAATGGGATAAGTTAAAAAAGAAAGAATTTACCCAATGTTTTAAATACCAATCAATAGGACACACGGCAAAAAATTGTTTTTTAGAATACCGCTGTGTAAAATATAGTGACAGCCACGAACTGAGTCAGTGTAAAGTAACGAAAGAAAATACGTTAGATAAAAAAGAGATTTATTGCGTAAACTGTAAACAAAATGGCCATACTGCATTGTATAGAGGGTGTCCAAAATTTTTAATTTTGAAACAGAAAATGAAAAAAAGAATGGACAAAGTTAAAATTATTAGAGAAAATAAAATTAGTGTGATCGCTAAAAGAAAAAATCCGAAGCTTTCCTTCTCAGCAGCGCTAAAAAATTCAAATAAGTTTATACAGAACGTACCTAATACATGAAACAACTTAATAAATATAAATCAAGATAAGACAGTTCATATCGCGGAAAATCCCCATACAGAAATATTAAACAATATATTAAAATCTGTTATCGAGCTAAAAAATGTTATAAGCGTAATAGACGCGCGATCTAAAAGAAACGAGGAAAGGTTAGATTCAATTTTCAATGCATTAGAATTTAATTAATAAATGGCTAGTACTTACAATTGTAATAAAAACAAAATGAATAGGACAAAAACAATTCTACAAAAATCTCTCAAAATAATTTCAATAAATGTTAGCTCGCTAATAACAAACCAAAAAAGAGCAAATTTACTCAACGTTTTGAATAAATATAGCCCGGATATTGTTTTACTTTCTGAAACTAAACTCAATAACAATCATAAAATTCAATTTCAAAACTATACCATAATTTGAACAGATAGACCGAATGCCACACAAAGCGGAGGAACCGCAATATTAGTAAAAAAACCTCTTAAATTCAAGCAAATATTTCCCGGTATATCGAACAAAGTTCTTTGGAAACAACAATTATCAAAATGACTATTGGTAATCAAATAAACCTATTCCTAGTATCAGTCTATACAACATATGGAGATAATAATACATTTATAAAAGAATTCAGGAATCTTTTCAAAAAATTAAAGTTAGAAAAAAAAGATAATTATTATATAATAGCAGGAGACTTTACTGCAAAACATACCAGCTGGAAAAATGATTCAAATAATACAAAAGGAACTATACTACATTCTTGGATGGATCAAAATGATATTTTCTATAAAACGAACCTGTATGGTACAGATATTCCATCATTCCCGCGGGGTAACTCCTACTTGGATCTATGCTTGGCAGATGCGAGAATTGATATCAAAAACATACTACCAAATTCATGTTTAGAATCAATAGAGTATGATAGTGATCATAATGCAATACTTTTAGAAGCAGTATACCAAATTTGGCACCATTAGAATTAGAGAAACAAGATTGCAAAAATAAATATAATTTTAAGAAAACAAACTGGACAAAATTTCTCACAAATCTTTCAAATAATTGTAATTTAAATATAGTCAATAATACTAATCTAACAAATAATGAAATAGATAAATTTTTAATAGAACTACAAAATAACATTAGAAATACCATAGAATCCACCGTTCCCAAAATCACTGAAAAAAATTCCTGTGAAGCTCACTTTAACAAAAAAATACTAACTTTACAAAAAGATAAGAGCTACATATTAACAACAATAAATCACATACGGCGAAATAGTACATATGATAGAGACAAAAATCTTAAAATTTTGAATAAATTATTGTATGATATAAAAACCAAATTAAAACAAGAATTTTCTAACTCAATTAATAAATATTGGAATTCTAAACTAAAAAATATATTTATTAATGATCCTTCTAACTTATTTCCGCAAGTAAACAAAATTTTTCGTCCTAAAAAATCTACAGAAATAACTATTATTAAAATACTACCGAATGAAATAAATCTACTCGAAGCAGCAAGTATAGATCCAAATGAACTGTACAAAGATAACTCAGAAAATTATTGTATCATAAATCCCATGGACAAGTTAAATGTAATTGGTGCTCACTTTGCCAAAATACATACTCAAAATGAAAATCTCGGTCGAGAAGGACTTAGTAGAATCATACTTAATCAAACTAATAAGCTAAAAACAGAAATGGCCGGGGATATATTAAGTAATAAAAATATAGAGGATTGATTTGAAAAAAATCAACAATACTACTCATGGAAACTTAAAATCAATACTAGCAAATGAGAAACAATACTGTTTAATAGAAAGTTAAGTGAACTAGGTCGCACAGAAAGAAATAATTGTAAATATTTTCAAATTAGAGAAAAGGGGACTGAAGGATTAATTATACCGCATAAAACTCAAGTAAAATATTTAGGACTACATATTGATAATAAATTGAAATTTAAGAATCATATAGAGATCCAGATAACAAAAACGCAAAAATCATTCTGGAAAACAAAAAGATTCTTTTACTCAAAAAATTTAAATAGTAAAATGAAAATTCTTTGCTACCAATTGTTGGTCAGACCTATACTTATTTACGGTAGCCCGATATGGTTGAATTTATCGGCGTCATGTATGGAAAAAATGAGAATATTAGAGAGAAAATGTCTTAGAACCTGCTTAAATATTTATAGAACACAAGCGTCCGACTATCAAAAGCATGTTAGAAAGAAAGTAATATATGATTTAGCTAATATAACACGCATAGATTGCTACATTTTAAGACAAATACGAAATCATTTCGCTCAAGCGTCAAAAATAAAAGAAAATAATCTTATCTCTGATGCATTTTACCCGAATGCAATGTACTACAAAAATTCTATGAAAACCGGATGTTGGTGAAAATACAGCCGACCGCGTCGCGTCACGTCGTGTACGTAAACTGCAGTAAGTTTCTCTCTCCATCTCTCTCTTTCTATATAGGGGTTTTCTCTTCTCCATCCTTTACTCCACATTTCGCTCGCAAGTATCTCTTTCTCACTGTCTCTCTCTCTCTCTCTCTCTCTCTCTCTCATCTCTCTCTCTCTCTCTCTCTCTCTCTATGTATGCCGAGGCAACTAATGAAGAAAAACACTTCCGTGGACAGTTGCATTGAAGATCTCATAAAATTCGTAATCCTGTTATTTATGAATAGGCACCGGTGTTCGGCACATGCGAATATTGTCCCCATCCAACAGGAATAATGCGCTGTCCTTGAGGAACCTTGAACACGGAGGGTTTTCAACTCATCTGGTCGTGAAGGGTCGTTTGGCGGTCCCGGTAGATCTCCCCCCCCCCTTTTTGCTTGTTACATCGCGTCGGTCGAACCGTCTCGAAAACGGCTGAATTGCTTCATTTCGTTCTCGACCTACGGCCGAATCACGAATCTATCGGTTCAATAATAACGTTATCGTGGTCTTCGCGTTGCGTTATCTTTGCGTTACGGTTAGAGTTTCAGTGTCTTAGAGTGTACCTCCGCGCGGGGCTTTGTCTTCACGTAAACAATTTGTATATATCGGCGTAGCTTCGCGTATCGCCTTATGTTATTGTCAACGGTTTAGAGCGAACAAAGTGTAATTGTCGGCGCAATTTAGGCGTATCAGCGGGGTAAGACACTTGGTCTTACGGAGATTCACGTCAGTTCGAATCTCCGAGGAGCTTCCCAGCGGCGGATCGTTCCATTCCTGAGACGTCAGAGCCGTAACGCAGAGCAGGAGGTAGATTCAGCAGCTCCTTCCCCTTTGACCTCATCTGCTGTACGAGTGTGGTCTGCGGCAGCGACGCTTGCGCAGGAGTACTCCAACACCGATTATTCCAGGTTGCAATCGATGTATGCGTGAGCGAAATAGTAAGTTATAGATATGCAATGTTGCGTTAGTATATAAGTTGTGCGGATGTTATATGATAGGAATAGTATTATTTTATTCAGTTTTAGACGGCTTTTTCCCTCGCTCACAGTGGGGGTTTTTTATGCCTTAGTTTCATAGTAATAAAATTTAGTTCTTAGCATTATAAACTATTGCGTAATTTATTTTCACTCCCGAACATACTTCTCAATATCCTCAATCCTATTCCTTAAGTATTTTTACAAACACTGGATTTATTCCTCCAGAAGCATTTTTGTATTTAGATCAAAATCATTATATTCAAGATAAAAGTAACATTCCTATTATTTATCACATAACTAGGCATGTATTAAATAAAAAAATATTGTACAAGCCAAATCTAAACGGACTACTCATAAATAGTAATTGGAGGTATAATAAGAATCTCTCAAATAAAGACATATTGGACAAACATATATCCAATACAACTAAACATTGGTGGGCAGAATGATGAAAAATTACAGTATGTGCTTACTAAATCTGTTAATATACAAATAATTACATTTTAAGTATAGTCATAAGTTCTTCATTATCCCCTTTCCCTCTTATCCTCCCTCTCAAAAAATAATAAAAATTCATTACGAAATCAAAAAGTCCAGTGTTTTTTCCTGACTGTCGATTAATGTTATTATGTAACTATTTTCGAAAACAATGTAAATAAAAATTTCACCATGTAAAAGTATATCTCCTATGTACAACAAAGATAATATGTCTATGTATACTGTGTTCTAGTTTTTTTTTCATTTATATCATTCTTTAATCTAGAAATATTAAAGTTATTCCTTTCACTTATTAGGAATAAGTGTATTTTATTATGGCTTCAATAAACGACATTTAAAAAAAAACTGGTTCTTGTTAAAAAATGACCAACTTTTGTATTTAACTTTTTTCCCAAAGTGCTTATGTGATGTTATAAGTTGGGGGGTCCGGAACATTTCAGACACCCTGTATATATAATTATTGAATAAAACAACTATTAAAACAAAAACTGGTTCTCGTTATATCACCAAAGTTAAGCAGCATTGGGCACGGTTAGTATTTGGATGGGTGACTGCTTGGGAACCCCGCGTGTTGTTAGCATTTCTTTTTTTTATTATGTATAACAATATTTATAATTTTTTTAGCATCCCTTATTTCTTGAAAAATGTGAGCTATCATTACGTAATGTACTCTATTTTACATTTATTTGGATTCAATAAATCTAATACAGTAAATAGGCAAATACATTATACACCCCTGGAATTCCTATTTTCCTTTACCCTTTTTTTCTCTTTTTATTTCTGTAAATACAATGTTAGCGTAGCTAGTTTTATAACTTTTTCTAGCAGAGTATTAGAACAAAACCCAATATAACTAATAACCCTACATATGTATATCGTTTATAAAAAAAACAGCTGTATTATATTATTATAACGAGTATGGTCTTCACCATCATTTTGTAATTTCCTATGTATGTTGGTTTTTCTTTGTTTTTTTTCCTATATAAATATATATATATATATATATATATATATATATATATATATATATATACACTAGCAACCCCGTCTCGGCTTGAGATAATAATTGGACCGATTGCATAAACAATTCAATATTACATAAGTAAAAAGTACTATCTAGTAAAAATCCATATTTCTATAGATAATTGACCGTGATTTACCTATCGTCGCTTCTATATAAAATGCTGCTTCAATGTAGCGTCCACTTCAAAAAGTTGATATGTTGCCAACCATTTTATATAGTATATATATATATATATATATATATATATATATATATATATATATATAGTTATGCATATTAAATACGGCTTCTTTGAAGAAAATTGTACTTTCAAGTTCAAGCGATAGAAAAAAATGTCCAAGTGTCTCGAGACGACTTTTACAGAGAGTATCATGTTTGGACTCTAGAACATGTCTCGGAACGACTGATAAAGAGATTTGTGTTGGGGAGGTAGAATACAATGTCCAGGTATCCCGGGACGACTCTTACTGGGAGTGTGCGTGTTCGAATGATAGAATACGAATCTCTTCATAGAAGTCGTACTGACATTTTGGACATTGATCCCCACCAACTTTACACGATACTTCCCGTAAAAATCGTTCTGTCATACCTGCACATCGTCTTCTACCGTTGGAACACGAAATTTCCCGTAGCAGTTGTCCCGACATACCTAAACATTGTTTTCTACCAAGTAATCACGATAGTCCGCGTAGAACTCGTTCAGTAAGATTTAGATAACGTATTTTACCGTCCCAACACGAATTCTCCCATAGAAATTGATTTCCTCATACCTGACGTTGTTTCCTATCAACTAAATATAATATTCCCCGTAGAAATCGCCCAGAGACACCTGGACATCGCATTCTATTATCCGAATACACAACTGCCTATAGAAATTGTCTTGAGACAACGGGATATCGTAATCAACCGGCTTTACACGCCAATACAATATTTCTCAGTAGAAACCGTATTTAAAATGTGTATATATAATATGTACTGTATAATATATATATATATATATATATATATATATATATATATATATATATATATACACAGATATACGAGGTGTGTTCAAAAAGTAAGGAGAGTTTTTAAATTTCGCGGGTTTGGAGAGTCCGGTTGTATAAATTTTTTTTATGTTGGTACGCACGCCCCTGAAGTATGATAAAATTTTCAGCATTATTCATTGCTTATTTTTTAAGTGGCAGTCGCTAACGTTAGTCGAGTTTTTCGAGCTTGGTGTTTTCATTTGAGAAAAAAAAATGGAGCAAAGAATTTGTATTCAATTTTGCGTAAAAAATTAAGTAAAAGTAGTGATGTTTTTAAAATGTTATTAGGAGTGTGAATAAGTCTTTCCCGTTTTTTTTAAGAGATGGCGCCACCAATACTGTGCGAGTATTCAATGGTTACATATGTCATAATCAAAGCTTATTCATATGTCAACAATTCCATACTAACACATTGGTTAAAATTTTTTCGCATCATAAATTTTTGATATCGTGAAAATGTCGAAATTTGAGCCGAGTCGACGTCATTTGCGGAAAGTTTCACTTTATTGGTTCAATTTAAAGAAATCTGCTGCCGAGACGCATCGATTGCTTCAGGAGGCTTATGGAGAAGATTGTGTCGATGATTCAAGTGTTCGCGGATGGTTTCGACGCTTCAAAAGCGGTGATTTCGACGTGGAAGACAAGGAGCGTTCCGGGCGGCCGCAAATCTTTGAAGATCGAGAATTGGCGACTTTGCTGGATGAAGATTCTTGTCAAACGCAAGAAGAACTTGCTGAAGCATTGGGAGTTGACCGAACAACCATTTCCAAGCGTTTGAAAGCCATGGGAATGATCCAAAAGCAAGGAAATTGGGTGCCGTACGAACTGAAGCTGAGAGACGTCGAACGGCGTTTTTTCACTTGCGAACAGCTGCTTCAGCGACATAAAAGAAAGGGTTTTCTGCATCGTATCGTGACTGGCGATGAAAAGTGGATACGTTACGATAATCCGAAGCGAAGAAAATCATGGGGACTACCCGGCCATGCATCATCATCGACGGCCAAGCCAAATATTCATGGCGCCAAGCTCATGCTCTGTATATGGTGGGACCAGCTAGGTGTGGTTTACTATGAGCTTCTGAAACCGAATAAAGGATCACAGGCGAGGTCTATCGACGACAATTGATGCGTTTGAGCCGCGCACTGCGAGAAAAACGGCCACAATACTCCGACAGGCACGACAAAGTTATTTTGCAACAATGCTCGCCCACATGTTGCACCGCCGGTGAAAACATACTTAGAAACGCTCAAATGGGAAGTCCTACCCCACCCGCCGTATAGTCCAGACGTTGCTCCGTCTGATTACCATCTCTTCAGATCGATGACGCATGACCTGGCTGATCGATGACGCATGACCAGCACTTCCATTCCTACGAGGAAGCCAAAAAATGGGTGGATGACTGGATAGAGGCCAAACCGGTCGAATTTTTTCGCAACGGGATTCGTATGTTGCCAGAAAGATGGGAAAAAGTTGTAGCTAGCGATGGCCAATACTTTCAATAATTCATTTGTAACCATTTTTTCACAATAAAGGCTCAAAATTTGAAAAAAAAACGGGAAAGACTTATTCACATACCTGATAACAAAGGCATATGGCGAGTCAACTATTAAAACAAAAACTAGTTCTTGTCATATCACCAAAGTAAAGCAGCATTGGGCGTGGATAGTATTTGGATAAGTGACTGCTTGGGAACCTCGCGTGTTGTTGACATTTCTTTTTCTATATATATATACATCTTTTGGCTTTCCATATTTCTAAAAAAATAAGTGTGGGCCTGGACTTTCATTCAAACAAATTTTTTCAACACATTTGTAAGATTTAAAAGAGTAAAAACTATTCATAATTTCTCTACTTTAATAATCATTAAGTTGATATTTAAAAATTAAATTTTTAAATTATTCTTTAAAAAGTTTGTGGGTAATTTAAATTTTAGTTTTCGCTTGAATTTAATAGGCAAATCAATGAAGTAAGAGAAGTAAGAGAGAAGGTCTCTATAACGAAATATATAAAATGTTTCTTATAATAAGAGACTGAGGTAGGTGCACAAAATCTTATAAAATTGTGAGAAATACTTTTAAGGAAAGATTTAGGGATGTGCGTAGTTGGAATTTAAACTTCAACCGTTGAACGAACTATTAGTATATATAGTCATACCTTTTTGATATATTCCATCTTTTAATTAAACTAGATATAGATGTACTCAAAATCGACAATAATATTTTTCATATATTATGAAAAAGCTGATGAGTTCAACTAATTTAGCGCGTTACAGTATATTTTTAAATGTAAACATTCACATCTTGTTCAACAGTTAATTATATATATTTGCTCATTTCAAAGTAATGAAATTTTCCGTATTTACAATTTAAAATAACTTAGGTTATTCTACAAAATGGTTTGTGCAAGTGACCGCATGCGTGTGTAGCATATTGAAAACCCTGATCAGAGTATCAACCCTGAACAGAGGTATCCTGATGTCCCCGCGAACCTCGGTTGTTCAGCCCCTGCGATAGTACCGTCAAGCTATTGATACATATTTTAGAAATCCTATAAGCTACCTACATTCAAGCGCGCTAGTTTAGAGAACAATTATTTTTTAATATTCTGTACATTCTGTATAATGTATTTTCTATTGTATATTATATATATTATATAATATGTATTATATTAATGTATATTTTATTGGTTTTGAACTACATTCAAATTATTAATTAATTTTTTTTATAAATACTGATATTAATAATTTTTTGCAAGCCAGTATAAAATTTTATTTATTGGTTAGTTGCTTATGCAATATAAACTGGCTTGTGTGTGTGTGTGTGTGTATTTATATAAATATTTTGTGTAATCTTTATTATTCATTTTCCAATCAGTGTATGTGGTCAGTTTGTTGATTTTAGTGTAAATATAAATAAATAGGAATATATGTATATTTCATTTTTATACATTGACAAAATAGGTCTCTGTATCCGTCAATTCCTTACTGCCAATTGATTCCCACCTACCTATGATCAGGCTCTTCTAAGTATTCTGCTTCAAACAGACTAATAATGCGACTGATTCCTAATAATTGCCTGTGCTCAACAGAGCTCTTTTCCATTAGAGTTGTTTATTTTCGTTTGAAACATATATATATAGTGGTCGCGGAACACTTTTTGATTGGCGGAGGCGAATATGAGAGGTAGGATGCTCCATGGGGGTTACATTTTGTATCTATTAAAATTAAAAAAAAAGCTACGGAAAGAAACTAAAATGTGTAAAGATATTTGAATTTCAATGTCAAATTCAATCGTCAAAAAATTCTTAAAAATTGATGGAATTAAAACTTGTTATTAGAAAAATTTGAATAAATTATAAGTATTTTGTGATGAACTGTAAGATATTGATTTAAAGAACAATAATTTAAAGGTAAAAAAATTACAAAAGAATAATAATATCTTAGAACTCCTCGTGGATTACTCAAAATGTTTTTGAGATATTTGAATGACGCTTTCCAAAATTTCTGTTCAATCAAAATTCACAATATCGGCATTTGTATAGAATCGTTTTGCTCCAGTTCACGTTGATAGGATTTAGGCGGTTAAAAAGCAAAGCAATTTGTAAGTCCTGATTTTTGTTTAAATTCCTTAGGAGTTATTATGATTAAGATTTAGATAAACCAATTGTTCTATTTGAGTAATGTTGTAGTAAATTATTGTATGAACACTATCGGATTCTTTTTTAAAAAATTATTTGATACTACATAAAGTAAAATTGGGCAGGCTTTTCTCAATGGCAGGTTTTCTTTTAGTTATTAAGAATTCTTTTTCACATTTTAAACAAAATCTCTGATTTTATTTTGTATAGGCTTAACAATTATTTAACGTACTTTCCTGTACAAATTTTTACTTTGTCAATTTAGGGTGACCCAGGCCCCTTCCTTAAATTTGAACGAGATAGCCTCGGGTCCCCTCTGTTCCTTGGTCCCGCGACAACTATACACATTTATTACGTATTTTTATAAAAAATCGTAGAACTAAATTATCTTATATAATTTCTACTGCTTCTTTCAAATTATTTGAAGATAAATGTTCAATATAAATATAATTTATTAATCAGACGATGTTCGTTTTAGAAAAATTAATTGCAATATTGAAAATATAGTTAATTTTTAAATTAAACCTAATACATTTTTTCTAAAAAATTTGCAACAAGTTGTTCAGTACAAAATAATATTTTTGATGTTTTGAAATATTTTTCCAATAGTTAATCATTATTAAAGAATCAGTAGGGAAGCTGAGGCAATATGCATATTTATTATAAAGAAAGTTAATAAACAATTTTAAGTAATTTTGTTGTCAAAAGTACTAAAATAATACATAGTTTACTCTTACAGCAGTTCCGAAAAAACAGATTGTAACATTTTTATTTTAATCGCATTTTAGAAATTTAAACCTTGCCTTCCATTTTTTCAATTTATTTGTATTGAAATAAATAAAGCGAACTATTTCAAATTTGAACATTTTTGAACGTTATACCATGAACTTTGATAGGCCAATTTTACATAACTTTCTACTATGTTGTTAAAAAATGTTTCGTTTATAGTATTCATGATCTCGTGGATGACTGGATGATTAAAAATGTTATTTTTCTCATTTATATATATTTTACATATAAATAACTCAAATATATAAGGACTAAAACATATAAAATCTATTTATTATTATGTGTATATCTATGTGCAATTCATTAAATTCAACGTAAATTTTTAACGAATTAATGTTAATTTTTGTTTAATTTTTATTTACGTTACCCATAAATATTTTATTAAGTGAAAACTTAAATAATTATTTTCTAATTTCTCGCATGGATGGAGAAAATGGTCACTTTTAGAGACTTTACATTTCTTTGTTAACATGAATTTATCCTCCGTTTTTTGCTTAACAAAAATTAGCAAATTCAATTATAAGGTTTTGTTTATAACTTTAGCTTTTACTTTTTATTTAAAGTAAAATAGCCAGATTTATTTAAATTTTGTCTATCCGTCATATTATCATATACTTACATTTATTTGCTTTATATGAAAAATTATCATGAAACCGAGGCATTGCTTTTGTCCAATGATGTTTCAATCGTTAACACATGCTTTGGCTTAACCCAACCTTAACCAAGTCGACTACATTTTTGCTTGTCATTCCTCAAGCCACTATAAACCGAAAAGCTATTTATAAAAATATATCTTTTAATTTGTCATTGATATTATGTAGATAAAATTAAAGTATTGTATGTGTTTCTTTTGGTAGAGTACATATTAATCATGAATTAACTGAAAGTTTTGCAATCCAATGTTGTAAAATAATATGTAATATAATAATTTATTGTTAATTTAATCAAGCCATTAATTAACTTTTAAACATATGTTCTTAAATATTCATTATTAACTATTTTAAACATTTATAATTTATTAAAAAAAATTATTACAAAGATTATTTTATATTTAGTTTTAAAATAGAAATATTTTTTGATCATTTTTTTATTTGGAAAAATTTCACTTATCTATAATTATTGTACGTTCATTTTCCGATCAAATATATTAACATATTACATTCCTTTGATATTTATTGTATGTATTATTATTATTAAGAAAAATTAAAAATTACATATATTGTAAAGTATAACGATAATGATATAAGATTTCATATGAATCGAAATTGTTTCTACCAGTAACTGATATACTTTCAGTCATTTTTCATATGGTTCAAATTTATTTGTAATCAATATTATGTTAATAAATCTAAAAAATTTCAAAATTTCAATGTTAAAAATGATATTCACTTTTCGTAAATATTTAATAGTTTTATTAAATGAGTTTATTCTTTGTAAAATTTCAATAGTACAAGTTATAATTTAGATGTTGAAAAATGAATATTTTCATTTCAATTATAATACAACCTGGCCAAAGTGTAGAATTTATTTAGGTGATGCATGAAATCCAACTCTATGCTACAAGTTTGGATATTATTTTCTAACAAGTATAATACCATTTCTATTTATATTTTTATAAGTACAAAATATCCTTTTAACAACGTTATTGTACAAATGTGATTTAGTATTTAGATGACATCTAATCTGTATCTATTTTGGAAATTTACAATTTTGATTATATTGTATAAATATTAGATAATGAAAATATAAAGTGATTAATAAAATTTTAAACAAGAGCAAGAAAATAGCGCACTTTAACTATGAAGTCAGTTTTCTCTAATATTAACTTTTTTATTATAAAAATAAAAATTGTTGCATATATTTTTAAATGTTAAAATAGGTGTTAGAAAAAATAATTTCACAATATAAAATATAAAAAATGATGAGCATATAACAAATGCTGTTAGTACAAAGTTCTAATGTAAAATAGCAATTTAAATACTATACAAGTTTTTAAAATAAGAAAAAATGTGGAAAATTATTATTATTAATATCATTATTATTGTTATTACAAAGGGTGGAATTGCTTTTCATAATGTCACAATCGTAAATAACATGTCATATACAAATATGCATACAACATCTAAAAATGAATTATTTTTTATCAATCATAAATACATAATTTGTTCACAGTTACTACATAACTTTCAAATTTATATTACACAATTTTAGAATACATTTTTAACTGAATTAGAAGCATATACAAATTTTTTTATATACTTATATTTAATAATATTATGTTAATAATTATGTATATTTTATACAGAGTATAGAATCCATTTTAATTAGTGCCAAGGAACAATCCTCAAGTGGATGTTCAATAGGTCAGGTTTGATTGATGACAATGGGAAGAGACAGTCAATGTTAAACTAAAGAACAGTTTTTTACAATGTATTACATAAATTGAGTACGTTGTCAAATAAACAAAATAAAACTATAAATAAAAAAAAAAATTAATTATTGTATCTATATATACTTAAAATTTCTTTTTTTTCTTTGAAATTTTTTTTATAGTTCATTAATTTGCCTGCAATCTAACTGACCCATGAGTTATTTTGTCTTCTTTTTGTTAGCTGATATTTACTAGTAAATAACTTTTATAAACATTTAAAATTCACTCTGGATCACTTTGTAACATTTCCCCATTAGTTAAAACTAGAGCATCTTCTTCTCCTTCGTTGTAATCAAGAGACAGAAGACTACCTCTTCTTTTTTTTTTATGAATCCTTTCATCGTCACTACCTGGTACACTTTTGTCCCTCTTTGTCCTATCCCTTCCCCTTGTTGTCCTTGTAATCACTTCCTCCCCATTTGTTTTGCCACTGCTTCTGTTATTACTTTTAGTCCTTAATTTTCTTTTATTAGTCCTTGTTTCATCTTCTTCTTCACGCTCACTTAATAATTCGTTTTCTACTTTAATAATTAATGCTGCTGAATCACTGGAGCTTTCATCATTTTGTTCTGTTTGATGAGTTTTACTTTCTGTCCTATCTGATTTATCAACACTCGTTCGTTCATTTTGAGGTGAACTTTCAGGTGGTAAAGGTGGAGTCCTAGCACCTTTATACCTATCACTATCTTCAGCTTTAACAGTTTTCACGTCTGTCGCTATATTTTCTTCTGGTTCTTCTTTTTTGATTGGAGGTGTGTGAGGTGATAATCCATTTGTCAAATTGTTTTCACCTGCAGAAGATTTCAGAGACGCATTTTCTTGCTGCAATAAAGTCACCGATTCTCGTGCTTTCCGTAATTCTTGTTGTAAGAAGTAAATTGTACTTTGCATTCCTTCAACATCTTCGTCAAGATCCTGAAGAAATTCATCCAACTCTGAAAATAGAAATATTCATTAACTTATTAGAATATATTATCAAAAATTTATAGAAAGTCTTATTAAATGTTAGGTATATCGATATAGGTATTTACTTGTTGAAGAAAACATATGAACAATGATTACTCACCAGATTGTGATTTTTTTACTTCTTCACTGTAACTTTTTTGAAGGGCAAGCTCTCCTTCTAATTTAGCTATTCGACCACTTGATATCATACGCCCTAATTCTTCATTTTCTTGATATAATAAACGGCACTTAGCCATTAGTCTTTTTCCCGTGTTACTAAAAATGAAATAAATGAATAAAGACACATTTTTAAATAAGAATAAAATATAAGTAAATTAATAAGAAATACCTGTCTGGTGTGAATTTCCAAGCACTTAGCTCATTTTGCGTATCTTCTAATTTAGCTTTAGTTGTTACCAATTCTTGTCTTAATTTTTGAATGAGTATATTTACAGCTGGATCAAGAAGAGTAGACCTCAATGCTGCAGCAGACGGTGCCTGAGTAGCTTTCATTTCATTTATTTGATTCTAAAGATATTGTTAAATTAGTTTTTAGCCCAAAATATTTGATTAAATTAGCTAAAAGTTAATACTAACAACATATTCTTGTAACTCCTGTTCCTTAGAAGCAAGTCGCCTCACTAAAATTTTTTCTCTACGAGATGCCTCTGCATACTGCTGTCTATATTTTTCTTCAGATTCTCTCAAAGATACAATGTCTCCTGCAATAGTACAATAATACAACATTGAAATAATTTCTAAATTAATATGAAATCGTTGTTTTAATTGGTAGCTTCTTAATATTTATAATTTAATGCTCTTTGAAAATATTAAAATAACAATTAATTTGCTTTTGATTGATGCTTAAAACCGTTTACTAAAATGACAGTTGTAAAATCTTAAATATATATATTTATTTTCTGAAAAAGTTGCTTAATTTTCTAAATATTAAAATTTTATAGTTATTCAATGCTATGCAATATTATTTCCTATAAATAAAATGTTAGTTGGCAAAAAGATATACAGTTTTCCACATTTTTTCTATTTAAATTGTGAAAGATAATCATCTTCAGATTGTGAAATAAAACAGGTTTAAGAATGAACTATATGTATTCAATGTGCACACATAAAAAAGGAATACAAATATTGATTTAAATTGTCCAACAAATGACATCTTTAATTGACGCATACTTTGATTATATGTACTGCTGGCACTTCAGCACTGGTAGCATCATTGTGAGGTGCTGTGAGATTTCTGTGATTGTTGATTGTTGCAGGAGATTCCTTTACTCTTCCATATCTTTAAATTATATCATACTCGATCCATTTGAATTTTGACACAATCGACATATCTTTCTCAAAGGAGTTGGAAATTATTTTAGGATGAATATAAAAAAATTATAGGAAAGATAAAAATTGAAGAAAACAATAATTAAAAACGTCTTTTTAGCATTAGGAATTACTTAAAATAGAAACTACATAGGAAACATGTATGGAGAAAGAATGGATTTTTGTGCCAAAGAATTTAGTAATCCAGATGCTTAATGCATTCATACATTCCTTCTAGTAGTAGCCTCTGATGAAATTACTTCAGTATTCACAAAATTAATATTTTGTTTCACTAACATTCACCTCCATATATTTATATTAAAGCTAAATCTAAAAAATCTATACTACAGCACTGACACATGTACAATACAAGTAAGAAAAAGTATGCACCAATTAGATATTAGAGTGATTTTTGTGCACCATGGATTTATAACAATCCATTTTTATTTTAGCACTATATTTCACATTTTATATCACATAAATTTTGTATTTCTAAAACACTTTTGACTTATTGCACAAATGGTTATTACACAGCACATCACCTTAAAAATTTAAAGAAAGATATAGAATACCATTAATATAGTAATAAAATTTGTATTAAAATTTTACCCTTTATATATATCTAATTAATAAAAATAACCTGCCCCGTAATAAATCTGATACTTTGCAAACGCATAATAAACTCTAAAGCAGATAAGACACTTGAGATGCAATAGATACTGCGTTTCATCTTTGTATAAGCTTAATGTCTCTAATAATAAATGTCTCATATGGAGAAACATATTTCGCTTATGACTTGATTTTGAAAATGTCAATTTTAAGAAATGTAGGCAGTGAGACGCTCTCACTCTCAAGTGATCTCAGTACCTTCCAGGGCTGCTGTTTGTGTCTCTAGATACTCCACATACAAGTCCTGCTCTCGCCATTTAGCTGCCAGTTCATCCTTACTAAAGCCATCCAACTGCTGCTCAGTTAATTTTACTCTGCGTGATTGCCTAGGTGAACGAGGAGTGGTTTCTTTGCCAGCATTGCTTCCGCTTCCAGTACCAACACCACCACCACCACCACCACCACCACCACCACCACCACTGTAAGGACTCCGAGGCGAGGATGGTCCTGCTGATTTGACTTCACTGTTTTCCTCGGCCATTTTTCTAACTGCCAGCCTTGTTGTTAAGAATCGAGTATCCTCGAGATCGAGTCTAACTCTTTCCCCTCTTACGCCGTCAATTCTTTGCTTTGGTACACATGAATAATCCTGCAAGAAAAAAAACTTGCGTTAGTAAAAAGTACTCGCACGTAATTACAGAGGAAAGCCTATGACTATAAACATTATAACTTTGCTATTGCCGCTGATTAACGAGTACTTGTAGTGGAAAAAAAGTAAAAGGTGAGAAAGCCGCAGCACATTGAAGCCATCAATGAACAGATCGCAAGGATCTGTGATCAGTTGCAATACTTGCAATGTTAGACGAATTCTGTAGCTCTGAATAATAATCTTGAGTTGAAGAACATACGTAGCTATTACTCAGATTACTTCTCTCTCTTTGCCTCAAACAAGTTACCGCTCTCTTGCACGGATGTAATATATAATACTCATACAGAATCGTTCTTTCTCGCTCCTTCCCTTGGCAGAGGGGTGCGTACTGGCGCGACCAAAAAGAGAGACAGAGACAGAGAGAGAGAGAGAGAGATAGCGATAGATAGATAGATAGATAGATAGAGATAGAGAGAGAGAGAGGGAGGGAGGGAGGGAGAGAGAGAGAAAGACAGACAGACAGAGAGAGGAAAAGAACTTGCGCGCGGAGGAAGCACTATATAGAATTTTGCACTTTCTCTTGCTTATCTGATCACTCTATCTCTCTTATTTTTAACCAGTTTCTAGTGCCCATATTAGTCACTATTTCTTCGTGAGTGGAAAATGTACGAGTACAGCAAAAAATGTTATAACTAATGAATTTTTGGCGCGCCAACTAACTTTTCTTTTCGGGTGTATTGTGGAACTCACATTCACGTGAAAAAGAGAAAGAGAGATAGATAGATAGATAGAGAGAGAGAGAGAGAGGGGGAGAAAGAGAGAGAAAGAGAGGAAAGAGAGAGAGAAAGAGAGGAAAGAGAGAGAGAGGAAAGAGAGGAAAGAGAGAGAGAGGAGAGAGAGGAAAGAGAGAGAGAGAGAGAGAGAGAGAGAGAGAGAGAGAGAGAGAGAGAGAGAGAGAGAGAGAGAGAGAGAGAGAGAGAGAGAGAGAGAGAGAGAGGATGGCGGCGCAGGGCAATACGATGAGATTTTATTAGTCGCGACTATTATATACGTATATGAAGCGCGCGCGCATACTCGAAGCACTTACACGTCCATACGAACACACATGTCATGTACCCTCATTGAGATTACTATACGCACTTATAAGTAGGTGTAGGCTCCGTGGCTTTCCCGTTCGTCATTTATAATCTTGCTTCTCCGTTTTACAAGTCGCGGATGTAGCTGAAAGCGAGCCTCGATGAGATAATGAAATATTCCGCTGATAACTGGACGAACTGGATCTTGTGTATGGTCGAGTATGCAAGTGGAAGCAACGCCATATTATGCCAACATGTCCGATATGGATGACTATGACGGCGACCGTAGGGGCCTGCACGGTGTACGAGTCGCGCTCGCGTTCGATCGAGCTGCGGCGCTATGCGCCGATGCATGCAGACACCATCGCCGACACACTCACACACGCAATCGAATCCACAGAAAACGTATATGTTCATACAGAGTCTGCACGCCGCCTCTCTTTCCTATATCTATTGCTATCCTCGTTTTACTTCATGTACATTTTGCCGAGAATGCCCGAGCGAGAGTCGGGCAAAGGTCTTTACACGGGGAAGTGACAGTCAATGATTGTCAGATGTCTACGATTTTACGCGCGCCTACACCCTTAGCTTATATACCAGAAAATCGCAGGAATGTGTTCTAAAAAAGTATAACTGAAAACACTTATAGACGTAAAGTGAAATGCTTAATGCATAATTTAAGTCAGAAGTTTGATAGAAAACATAAAATGGAATAAACTTTTTTTGTAGAATACAAATTCACCGTCATTCAACAGCATTCGACCTGATTCAACCAGATTCAACGAGGAACCCTGCGTTCCCGGCCTGTCCACATCCACACTCGACAGTCGACACTCGTGACCGTGACCGACACTCGACACAGTCCGCTATCCCATGGTCCGCTATTATTCTATATATGTTATATATTATTGCTATATATGCAGATATATGTTCGTAAAGTCCATAAACCAAAACGTGCTCGTTTATCCTAAGTTTTTTAATATAGTGGTAATGTTGTAATGCGGTATTGAACTTTTACCGTCTTATATTATTCACTGCTGCTTTTCTTTCTTGTAGAATCAATATTTTTAACTAAATCTCGACCGCTTATTTATAAAGACTTTAACAGCTTTTAATCGATATTACTTTTATACTTTTCTTATCTTTATCTAGTTAGTAGAGAAAAGTTACGGAGTAAGTAGCGGGAACGGATAGGAGGAGCCACGCGACCTCCCCGACGACAATGTGTAGCAATCTATATTTATACAAAACTGTTAGATATCGTCAAATAAATATGCCAGACCTCGCGCCAGGCACTTACTTTCTAGCTCTCTATATTCCATACGCATCTTGGCCCGCCACTTTTTCATGATATTTTTTCCCCGAGTACCTATTTCCTGTTTTTTTTTGCGCCAGCGCGCGCGAAAAATTCGAGCAATTTTTTTTATCATCGCTTAAGTAATGCAGAGCCGGCGTTTAAGTAGAGCCGGCGCCTGGTGTACTTATATAAATTTCACATAATATTCTATCAAGCGGTATGTATAGGTATATTTGGATTTATCATTTGAATTTTATTGTAGGTATGTTTATTTTTTAAGAGCTGGTAGTTTTTTCAAATTATTTTTTATATGCATTATTTCTCTGTCTCTTTGTCTCTTTGTCTCTCTGCTTCTCTCTATTATATATATATATATATATATATATATATATATATATTCATGAGAAAAATGTATTTATTATCTTTCTAATTCTAAAATAATTATTATCTTAAAATACAGTTTTTGACGTACAATTTCAAATTTTTCAATATTACTTATTAAAATAATTATTAAATCAGCATTTTTTAAATTTTGTTCTGCAAATTTTGAAGTATATATATAAAAAAGACTTGTTTATAAAATTTAAGTTAGAATTCATCCATTGGAGTAGTATCTTTACATAAAACAAGATTTTCTTTGTATCTCTTCAATGAAATATTTTGTATAGTATTCAAATCGGAATATATAAATATTGTAATAATGTAATAGTATGTTGAATAATTTTGAATATTAAAAAAATTGACGAAATATAGAATTTTCTTTAAATACTATTCATATGGACACATATATATCTTTTTTAAATTTAAACTAGATACAATTATGCGTATCATAGAAGTTATCTATTGTAATAAATTTTCATCCAAAATATTTTAGAATCTAATGCTTATTTTAAAGTGATCTTCCTAGAGTGCTATATAAAAAAAATTCTTCAACTCTGGCAAAATAACCATCATTATTCTCCGCCCGATATGTACCGACAATGAAAAAATGAAAAATTATTGTTGACTTAAAGAGAATTTTTATTTAATAGACTATTATTCTTATAACGTATGAAACATCGAGTATTTAGAGATTATTTTTAGAACAAATTTTGACATGTTACATTAATGAACGTTGTTTTTATATCATAGATAAAAGACAGTATATATTATAAAAATTTAATGATTAAATCACTTTTCCCTTCATTTGAGAAAAATGCTTTTAAAGTTCATATTTACATTTAGTATTAATAAGTTTGTGAAAATTGAATACTTCGTAAATAGACTTGTAACAGTTAGCAAAGTATGGCTAAAATCTGGAAAAGTCTATTAAAGCCTACTAAAAGTCCATCAAAAAGCAAAAATAAAAAATTTCACAATAAAATACAACGAACTTTGTTCAGTTTTGATTGACATTGTTCGAAAAGTAAAAATGTACCAGATTTTATCAATTGTTGGTCTCGACAAATTATCAGGCATTTACAGAACGACTTTGCCGAACTTGATCAAATATGGTGTTATATTTGTCAGGATTTTCATAGAATTTTACTCTAAGCATTTCAATTTGAGACGTTTTGTAATGTTAGACAAAATGTATAAAAATCGTATCAAATTTTAGCATTGTAATTTTTTCATACTAGAAATCATATTTTTTTTTGGATACATAGTATTATTTTTATGAATTTTTATGATTTTTTAGTTTAATAATTTTTGCTGTCAAAATTTCCCCTATTATATCCTTCTTAATTTCTTCTTAAACTTTAAAGCTTTATACGAAAATTATATGGGCCAAATTATATCTGATGCTTAGAAACCAATAGTTTCGGGTTTTGTGAATTATGTATGCGTTATTGCTAATTAAGCTTAAATTAATCACGATTGAATGTATAAAAAAATGTAAAAAACAGCTTACCACTTTTCGATGAGTAGTCATATTGCATTTCCCAAAATTGGATAAAACACAATAAGTCACTATGTTTTTTAATATGCTATATTTATTATGCGTCAGCGCTGCCGTTTTGTTATGCGGTCAATTCTTACTGTATGAAGTTCTATACAAATTTACGCATACGCGAGCATCGTCTGTAAATATTGAAATTTCCTTGAATTTTCACTGTCCTACTATCGACTATGTCCGACTCATAATTCAATTGATTTTCACTCAATATGTATTATGTATAGTACTTTTAATATATTCCGTAGACTCTATTTCTAACTTAGAGACAATATTTCACATACTAATAGTAATTAAGTAAAAATGCTTTTTTTCTTTTGCTTCAAATATACTTTGCTTTCTAGAGACGATTATTCTAAAAGATTTTATCAAGTTGTATATTTTATTATATAAACATAAATATATAATGAATGATATTATTTAATTAATTGATTAGAAAATTCAAATTTTTTCTGAGATTGCATAACGTTTGTTTTATGAACTTTTATTTAAAATTGTTATCAATTGGTCAAAACAGTGTTCTTATTTTTAACATTGTTAATTATTGTTTTTAATAGAACCTAGATTGTTCTTTTACAGAGCATTATACGCATATAATGAGCTGAGTTTTTGCAAACAAATCAGGTTGAACCGTTTTTGAAAGTTCCATCGAAAATTCGGTTTATGAGAACTAAAATCGAACGATCGAGCAGCTTGGACTTAGCAATCAATATCTAAGTTAATTGGGATACATATTACAATAATGTTATACAACATAATGTATTTAGTCTTCTGCTTTTGGCACAGGCAGTAGTCGAGTTTAAAGTTGAGTCCAAAATTGACGGCAAAAAGGTCGCCTAAACGTAGGCTTAACTCTACCAGTTTTCCTTGGAAAATTTCTGCCAATGACATATACAAACTAATAAAGGTAAAGTTTTCGGTACTTTTTACAATACATTTTACGGTATAAAGCGCCGCGCATTGACAACTATCAAAGGATTTATTTCGACTTTCATAAGTAATATTTAATTGGGGTAATCAATGACGGAGATGTAGGATGTGTTACAAACAAATCATATGTAAATTTTTACAGCGATACTTGTGCCAATTGGCATTAATGGTATTTTTGAATATTCTTGCTAGCGTTTTGATATGATTATGTATTTATTTCAATGATTTAATCAAAATAGTATTTATGTTGCTTATTCATTATTAAAAATTATAAGTTTACTTATCAAAGGCTCGATGTTAGGGTTAATATTAGTAGAAATGAATGGTGATGTTGCTTACATCGTATTAGGTCCTTACTTAGTGGTTATTTTTGGTTAATTCTGCTTACCTAGATCGATGGTATAATTGCTAGTGGTGAGATGTTATAGTCAACGATATAGCCTTTTGAAGTTAGCGTAAAATTTTGAGACTTTATTGGTAGTTCTTCCTTATAGGAGCTTTGGAGCAGCCTCGATATGTGGCCCAATGTTCTCCATTGTAGTTCTCACATTAGGGCGGGGCCTCTTTGTAGGTTTTTGGTCGGTACCCAGCCGTGGTGTGATTACGTCTGCGGAAGCTGCAGATCGAATTAGCGTGACAGTAATTCGCAGTGTGGTCGAACTTTTTATAACTTTTACATTGGAAGGCTGATACTCTTGTATTTAGGCTCGACATTGATGGCAAGTCCATCTAAGATAAGAATTTTAATGATTACACGATTGATTTTAATAATTTCGTGAGGATACTTTTTGCGATTCATCCTATCTCGGATGGCATAATCTTTGCGGAACTTGTTTTCTGTAGCGCGCATAGTGTAGAACAAATAATATAATTTTTTCTTAAATTATACTATTTGAAATTGACTTACTTAAAAAAGAAATATTGAGGGTATAATTTTATGAAAAATTGTACTTATGTCAACTATTCTGAATTAAATTAATAAATATTTTTAATGGTCTTACAGTTTTTATAATATCATATATTAGTTAAAATAATGACAGTCAGACTGTCCTTGTTTATGATCCAGGGGTATAAATTTTTTTGGTTTTATTTCTTTTGGGTATAAAATATTTCTTTAAAGAAGAAACCAACTTGATGGTTCATGTTGTTTGATCATAGTTTGGCAATGACGTACTTTTACTATGTGATAAATTATAACTGTAACTTTACTATGCAAGCAGAGTACCTGTCACCAACTCTTCAGAGTCTCGGAAATTCTAGCTGACAACATGAAAAGACAGCGATACACGATCATGTCGTTGCTGAAAATCTAACAGTCTTTCAAAATGATACGATGGGCTTATTCTCAAGTTTCTCGCTAACGATATCCCCAACTATCTGATCGGGACAATACAATCGTATCTATCAGTTAGAAGCATTTGAATAAGAGTTTGTAAAACCTTTCCTCACCTGAAGACTATTTCTGCCGACGTCCTTTACGGCTCATTTTGCTTTACTTTTTTACCACGACTTCTACCACGACTTCTTCGTACAAGATCCAATCACCATCTCACTCTATACTGACGATATAGTCTTGATCGACTCCACCGGGACGATTATATAATTATATATTATATTATATTATATAATATATATTATAAGCACTCACTATGGAAACTCTTAATCAACTAAGAAAATCCACTACCTTTTTTGTATCTCTAAAGGATCGTATCTGTCCAAATGTAGTGAGAAACGGCTCCATCATCCCTTGTCATCAAAGGCGTCATTTCAAGATTTCTCTGCATCTGATATTTGTATATACCGCCCTACCATAGTGGTATTCAATTCAAACTCAGAAGTTTAAATACCTCAAAAGAAAAATATAAATAGTCAAAAACAAACAAAATCGTTCTAACCAAAATAAAAGATTAAATGAAGTAACAATCATTCCTATATAAAAATGAAAAATTGGATGTTTTAGATGTTAATTATTAATTACATGTTATGCCTAATAAAATGTAAATTATGCAAACACATCCTTTATTATGAATGAAATTTATTTGTTTGTTTTTGACTAACTAAAGTACAATTTTAATCGTTTAAGTGTTAATTTAGAGCTTCAATTGAAAAGATAATTTTTTCCGATCCAAGTGGAATCTGATCGAATTTGTTCTCATTATACATTCAACACTCTGGTTTGAAGCTGAAATATTCATGGCAATGAACATGCGAGTTCAGTACATTAAATATATTCAAATAACTTAGTCTTAAATGATACAGTTTAGCATTTACTTTTACTATCGAGTCTTTGGATGCTTTTTAATCTTTGATTTTGAATACATTCAGTTGAGCTATGTCTGGTTTCATCATAGGTGTCAGATATCCTGCGACGACTCTGGATTTAAACTTTTATTAAGATGACTTTTAGTTAAACTTACGTTAGTTTAAGCACTTATTTCGTCAAATTTACGTTTCTCAAATTATTTTTCAGCAAACAGAACACAGAAACACAACCAATACCCGGACACGAATGAAAATATCGATCTAGGCAAGGGAGGAAGGAACAATCTTTCAAAACAAATCTTACAATACGCACACGCACACGCACACACACACACACACACACACACACACACACACACACACAATATGAAATTACGCGTTCTTTCTTGTTTCTTAATTTTATTTTTTCTTTCGATTAACGATGGGTAGACGGGATCTCATCTGCTTTCCTATCTTTTTCATCATTTTCGCCCTTTCTGCTTTTCACTCCGCTTCTTTCTCTTTCCAATAACGTGTCGTTTCTTCGTTCCATTGAAAATTCTCTCATCGGAGGCTGGGGGTGATCTCGGTGAGGTCTCCAATATGCCTGCATTCGAGTTATTGTCGTCCTCATCTTTGAGTATCAACAGTTCGCCATCTATACTAGCGTTTCCGCACCGAAGCGCGTCAATTTAGAGAAAGTAGGCTCGTGGGTGCGATGTTCCTTGATCTCCTCTTTCTCTCTTTTGGCGACATGGGAAAGTCTCCTAAGGGTCTACGGGCGCAGGATATATTTCTCGAGATGGTGAAAAAGGGACATTCACCTGCCAGAATTCTGCGATATGACATATTTCTGTTATATTCTTTCTTCTTCTCTTCTTTCTTGAAAGAGAGAGAGAGAGATAGAGAGAGAGAGAGAGAGAGAGAGAGCATACGTGCTTGAATAGTGATTCTCTGTTTTTTAATCCTTTTCAATGCTGGTAATTCTTCGCCAGGCTATTGCTCCGTACATTATACGTTGTGTCTTAGAGACTAAAATCTTCGAGACATACAGAAGGTAATTTTGGATTTGCGGAGGAGATATACGCGAGGATACGAGTCCACGCATAAATGGGGCCAGGAGTAAGACGGTTTTTACAACTAAGCAATACAAGCTGCACGCAGTAAGGTAATCGATGGTGGGCTGAGCCACCCAAGGGCCAGGATACGATAAGCCAAACCTGTACCTCTTTACGGTGGGTCACGCCGTTACAACTTGTATTTTAACTTACAGAGCTGAATAATCATAACAAAGTTACGATATTAAGATTAGAATGGTGTATGATTGTAAATTCATGTGATGTTAAAAAATTAAATGAAAAAATTTCAACGCGCTTTTGATAGTATCTCTTGGTCAGTGCGAAAAACTGTCTCATGAATCTTCATTTTCAAGATATATTATTATTTTTTATCAAAATGAATGCAAATATAAAAGTTTCTATCGCTTGCATTAATTACGTTATTTACAGAATTCTAAATATTCCAAATTCCTCCAATACATCTAAGTAAATACGTATTAAAAATTTATTTTTGTAACTGAATGTAATGTCTATATATTTTTAATTAAATATAATGCCCAGAGTCTGTTCGGATTTGCGTACTGCAAGAATGTAGGACGCCGCGTTGATGAGTATAATAACAGCGTAAAAAACTAGCGTAAAAAAGCGCACGGCGCGTTTACGTACATAACGCAATCAACTGCATAGCTCGATTATTCGCGCTCAGCCAATATAGCGAGATTGAAGGAGGAAGCCTCCAAGTTGCAGTAACTATAAACGGAGAAGTGATAGTTAATTACTCTGGAGATTTGGGAATAGGAAAATTTCGTTCTTACATAGATTCGAGCAGTCACGGCAATATAAGAAAAACGCGGAAAACTTTCCAGCCGATATAAAAACTATTTTTAACATCCAAACATGATGTGAGCACTTCCTTATTTACCGACTGTTTCAGTAATTTAATATTTAAGTTTACGAAAATCGAGAAATTTGAACGCAACAGTGTACTACAAATTCTTATAAGGTTTGTACGAGATTCTTTAATTAGTAATATTCTCAAATATCTTATGAACACCACTTGTTTATACAATCATAGTTAATATACGCGTATTTGTAATTATAAAGTATTTATAGATTCGTAATTATACTACAATATAAGATATGTCTTTAATTTTGAACAGGGAATCCAAAAAGATTACTCAACACTTTCATATACAGATATTCAAATTCGAGACTAGAACGTTTTGCATTTGATGTCAATCTGGAAAGTGACGACTGTCTCATAGACTGTTTTTTTCAAAAGATTTTCCTCTTCTTATATAAATTAAATGATTTATTAAGTTTCAAGAAGCTTAAAAAATGGTAATTTTAATATTTTCACATTCCTATTTTTTTAGAATTCTGTAGGCAATCATTTTTTAAATATATTTTGTTTAAGATAGAATGTAAAAGTTTGGAAATGTTATTTTAGTTCTAAATATAAATGAAAAAATTGCAATCAGTTCTTTATGCTGCAATGATTAACATAATAAAAGTTCTTACTTTGAAAAATGAGCATGTTCGTGCATTATTTGATGCATGATTAAAAAGTTTTTACATCTTTTACATTTTGCTATTATTTATACTTTAATTAGTATCCATATATTATGGGTACTAATTCATGTGTAAAGTTATATAAAAATAACGGACTTTATTAGTTTTATTATTGATTTTTTTACAAATAAATAATATTTGTACATCAAAGGTTAACGTAAGAGAGAAAGAACAGTATCCTAAAATTATAATCTTGTCTATTGATAAATAAAAATAAATTATTGTATAAAACTATATTTTCTTACGAAAATTAGCTTAACTTTAACAACACTGAACGATACATACAAAAAATCTTAAAAAATAATTTCTAAATCATCCTTAAAATATTAAGGTACGAAAACGTCGCGATACAAAAAGTAGAAAATAATTTGTGCTTTAAAGCAATTCAATTTAAATAATAAAATAAATATAACAGTATATCAAATACACAGATTCGAGTAGACTTGATTTTAACAGTGGTCACAAATTTGCATTATGGCGGAACAAAAATGGGTCCGCGTCGATCGGGCCTTACTTTTTGAAATTGGAATAATTAAACTTGGTCGTACTGGTTGTACTACCGGTACTATGTCTGGAAGATATTGATGGCGCTTTAAGAAGCGATACATTAGCTCGCGGTCCGTTTGGAGTTGAATTTGTGCTCCTGATCTCCGGCGAGTTGCGGTGTTTTGTTACGGTTCGTCCCATAACGAAGCTTCCCGATTTGTTTTGGAGCTTTGGCACACCGGGTACTGAGCGTTGAGCTGTGAATTTTAGTACTTTAATTTATTGAAGTACCGGTATTGTCAGTCAAGGATATTGAAATTAAACTATTCTGATAGATATAAAAATATTGTTTCTTTCTTTAGTGAAAATAATAATTATTATTATGTTATGAGAAAACTAGTAAGAATCATATATACTACAAAACTATACAAATATATAGTTTTTATATTTACTCGATCGAATTATAAGTTTAATATGATACTATAACTTTGAATTCTAATTTAGATTCGGGTTTCTTTTGAAGAACGTAGAAGTAACCTAAAATTTACAAAGATTACGTCACTGGTCGAAATTGTACCTGACATTGTGCCAGTCGAGGTCCCGTTTCCATTAGCCGAATTTTTTCGTCTGGCTTGCGGGGCATTTCCAATCCCCGGTGTTTTCAGCGACGGTTTCTGGCTAACCCCTAGGGAGCTGCTACGACCGCGCATCAGCGGCATCGGCGTGGTCGTCATGCCGGTCCGCAAAGCCGACTTCGGGCCCATCGGGAGGGCCCGATTCAATTGGCCAATACTTGGTCTTGCGGGCATAGAGCTAATCGATCCCATCCTGGACGATGCGATGCTGCTCATACTTTGATTGGCTATGCTATTGTTACCTGTACTGGCGACACTTCGTGGGCTCGTGCAGAAACTGCTGCTGCGCAGCGGTCCAGGCTTCCTTTTCGGCATGATCGAATCGTCTGCAAGAGGAAACGCGGTTAAGTCAATCGGTTTTCTGTAGAGCTAAGACTTTTGTATTTCCGTGCTTCTTCTAGATACTGGATGTATACACTATCCAAAATCTAATCTGGACTTTCAGTTAAAAACATCAAGAAAAATATTCATATGAAATCAAACTGGAATTTAGTTTATGTTGTTTTTTTTGAATTTCTCAAAATTCATATATTTTTTACTGCATTTCAGCTGGATTTCATATAGATTTTAATTGTACTCTTGACTGGACATTCAGACTATGCATTTGATAGCACATAAAGTGATTTAAATATAATCAAGTCGTAATATGTATTTCTATTTTATCGAAAACAAGAGATATAAAAACAAAATGACTTAGACGCAGGATTCATTCGAAAAAACTTCAATATCGTCATTAAAAGCATATACCTAGTATAGAAGATGGACTCGAATTTAACGGTATTTTTTTTATAATAAAGTTCACTGCTTTATCTAAAATTTGATGTGCTTTTACGACATAATCAGCTAATCCAACAATCTCATCGTCACTTTGTAATGATATGTGAGCAAGTGAGGTGCATAATTCGGGAGATACCGGCGAAATTGGCAATTTTTGAGGTGATGTTCGTGGTTCTTCTAAGATCTCATCTATATCGTAAGTTCCTTCCCTTTTGATTTGGGGCTCTTCTCGATTTATTTGACTTTTGGTTGGTTTTTCGTTACATTCTTTTGAAGAAGCCTATATGTGAAAGATCTTTTTTAATAACTATTAATCAATAATTACTAACTGTAAATGATAAATAAAAAGAGACAAAAATAATCCCAGCTATTTATAATAATTAATTTAAAAAATATTTGAAAGGTGTCAGATAGACTGACAATGAGTATTAGTCTTTCTTGAAGTACAAATAAAGAATATTATAGAATACATTACTAATTGATTCTGATAACCATTTAGTTAATACTATATTAATAAACCTATTTACATAAAGCGGATAATAATGATTTGGTCTGCAGACTAATTTATAAAATTACTTTAAAGATATTTCAATATGACGCCGAACATCAACTCCAGAAGGGTCTGAGCATAAATCATATTGTAAATTAGCAATAGCTTTGAGAAAAATTGACATTATACTCTGTTGACACGTATAGATTCGGTAATTATTTCAGAATTTTACATCAACTGGAAAGAGGTACGTGAAGAATGAGAATTATTACGTGATGCACTTACAGTATTCTTTCTGGGAGCAGGTTTTGGTACCTTATAATTGCCATGGAATGTATCCGTGTAACTACGAACGAGACCTTCTGTTATATTTTTTGTAGGTTTTATAATGGAGTTGTTCTTGAATGAAGCCGATAAATTTATATCCGCCTCCATATTCTGATTGATGTCACCTTTTTTATTAATCATTTTAAAGAGTCTAGAAGTTATATCACGAATGACTACTGTCAGATCTTTGGACATTTCGGGTAACATATCGCTCCCCGTTTCATCAATTTTATTTAAATTATTCTGAAATGTAATTTAATGGAATTTTATATAACACGTACACAATAATTAAAATGGTAAATCAACAATCATTATTGCCTTATGATATTTAAAAAAAAAAAGAAATGCATTATCAAATGATCGAACATGAAATAGCTTTATTATTATAAAATACAAAATCCGAAGCATACCATACTTCCTGCAGGACCAGTTCCCGAAACACTCCAAAAAGAACCGTCTTTTGGATCGACATTATCAATACACTCGCATATAACGTCATCTGTGTCCAAGACAGCTATCATTTTCGAGGCCCCACACTCCATTGTTATTCTAACGCTTTCATTTTTTAATTCCTTTTCGGTAAGAATTGATTGATGTTGCTTCTCAAATTTACGCAGCTTGAATCCCACGGCTTGCAGAAGGCAGATTATGCTTGGAATGTCGGGTTTTGTTGACGTCTGCAATAGCATTATATTTGAGATAATTCGTGATTTTTTTTTAATGTTAAAAAGAGTTTAATTTTGTAGTGTTCGCCGAATAAGAAATGTTCTGGTAAGTTTAATACTCCTTTTCATTATGTTAGAATCACAATTATAATACAATAAAAATAAGTTCAATCAAACATAGAAGTATTTTATTAATTAATAAACATTAGATAGGATGATCGTTAATAGAATTACAATTATATAATATATTAGATTGTTTAAAAAATTCATGTAGAGTAATAAATGAACGGTCAAGCAAAATCTTAATACAACCTATTTCAAATAGTAACAAAGGATAATTTTTTTTTTTTACAAAGAATTAGTATCATTTTAACGACAAAATTTCTCCATTCCTCTCTTATTACAATAAGAAATAAAAAACAGTTTTTCACCCGAAAAACATGAAAGACAACTTTGGCACGGAAATTTGAAGTGTTTTTTATTAGACTCAGACTTTTTGTTGAAGGAGCAGAGCGATTGAAAAAAAAGACAAGAACTTCATGTTTTTCGATAAAAAAACAAGAAAGACACGGAATAGAAAATAAACGGAATTTTTTCAAAATGCTTACTGTGAACTATAAGAAAGCTCTTAAATATTAAATTATTTAATTAAAAAATTTATAATTTTTTCGCTAAATTTACACAGGTTAAAGTGCACAGAAAATTTCTCATCTATAATTGGATTAGAGGGTGGAAACGCGGAATCATTTAATAAAACTATCTTGTTCGTAGAGAAAATTCAATGTATTAGAGTGTATAAAGTAGGATTCATTAATCTTATACAAATAAAATCAACTGATTTTATTTTTTAAACCTTTTTAAAATTTTTAAATCAACTTATATTATTTTTTGAAACTTTTTAAAGCTTACATATATAGATTTTTCTTTTTAATGGAAGTATATTTTTAAGATTTTATGTAAATTAATACTGATTAAACGAAGAATTTTAAATAGAAAAACTAACTACTGATAATAAATATAGATAATTTACGGATCTGTTAACAGAATACTCTTTGGATGTAGATACATTAAGAGATACTATTGAATTTAATTCGATCGGTTAGTAAACACGTTTATATTACAATTACATATTTATTTAATTTAAATAATAATGATGTTCTAAAACATTCTGGAAAACCCATACTTCATTCATAATTTTCTACTTGTTAATTGACCCTATTTTAAACTAATTATTACAAAACCTTACACGGTCTCCGTTTTTCGAAATCTAAATAAGTGTATTATTTGAACTTTTATCGGAGTGTCATACTTACATCTTCAGGTACATTCGCGTAGAACCACTTAACGGCCCACTGAAAAAATTGTCTTTGCGAAGATTTTGGCTCCAAATTCGTTAACGATTCTGTTTTGTCCATATTGGCTAATTGAAAAAAAGTACACTTTACACAAGAATACAACTATCACTGTTTTACGAAGAAAATTTTACAGTTCTTTTACGATGTGCCCGGCGTAGGCTTATGCCCATGACCTTTTAGGCCTGTATGAATAATGCGCGATTAACGTTCAACCCTAGAATAGTCAGAACTGCGAGTATTTAGGTAGCAGCTTTGTTGATGTTTACAGTTTAGAGCTCACAGAATTATTTGAATATTATATAATTTTACTTGTCGCCGAGGATGCCTTCAGCTCCTGGTAGCGTAAGAAGCGGAATTCCTGATGGGGATTACTATAGAATGTTTTGATTTATACACCTGCAGTTACAGATAAATAAATATGCCATTCTAATTAATTCCTATAAGTATACATTGTCTAAGGAGCTTTTAATAATTTAAAAAAAATATTCATTTATTTCTAAGTATATTATTTTTTTATTCTGGCATATTGAACATCACTCATATTTACGCACCGGTTTTACTTCTATTTTTCGTCTTTAGATCAGGTATTAATGGAGAACTGAATCCATTATTTTTAATTTTATGTTTAAATGACATTTTATGGTGAAATAAAAACATTCACTTGACAGTTTTTTTTATTACGCGTAAATAATTTTTAATGAAATGAAAGAGTTAAAAAACAAAATCAAACTTAAAAACACGCTTTTATAAATATAAAAATTGAACAATAAAGTAATAAAACGAAATAAATATTTTTTCTTAAAAGAATAATTTACTAATTAAATGTATATTTTTTAATCGTTAATTGCCTTAGTTAAGCATATTTAATCTTTACCTATGCAATAAACGTATACAACAAATTCGGTACAAAACACAGTCTTTTTGGTAAGAAATTAAATATATGTTTAACACAAATTAAAATTCTACTTAATTTTTTATTGTTGGCAAACTAATTGAAAAATACGGTATACATGAAATATTAAAATTATATTATTCTTTCAAATGCTAAAAAAAGGGTCAACAGGTTAATGAAACAGAGGGGAAAAATTGAAAAACGTTGATTACGATTCTGTTAATGCGTAGTTTTTTGGCAACTTTTTTAGACAATGTGTTTACTTGCTCCCTGTACTGTCAATATCCTTCAGTAGACCATTATGAAAAACTAAAAAAAGTTTAACGCGAACGAGTTCTAATAAAAAAAGAAATACGCTAGTCAATAGACTAACTTAGCACCGAATTAAACTATAGTAAAAAAATGTTATTTCCTATATATTATAAGTAGTAGAAGTCGGCTGGCGTATAAGATCAATCGACCAAAATTAATAATAGAATGTTCATAAGTGGAAATATGCAAATGATTGGAAATTTATATGGTAATATAAATAAATCAAATAAAATAACTAGTTTCAATGTGATTTAGTTAGATATGTAAAGAACATTCGATAACCACCTAACAGAACCTTTCATAAATACAAACCTTTATGGTAGAGTTTTATCAATTAGTAAGCGGTTCTTATAAAAGACAAAGAATTCTTTTTTATATTGTAGTTTAATTTTTTTTTATTTAAAAAAGTTGGTCTTTTTATTTTCAGTTTATAAGTAATAATAAAATCCAAATCTTTAAATGACTCGCGTTATAAATAATATACTATATTGCTTACATTTTTTAATTCAACGGAAGTCAAAATAATATAGAGATATCTATGGATAGAGATGCAATTTATTATACAATACATTATTATAATATATATATTAATTTTGTATATTGTATTAATAAGGGTATGGAGTTTGTTTATTGTGTATATGCAATAATAATGGATACCTCCCGTATCGAGCTTGAAAGCTATTTAGTAATTTTAATCAATTATAGGGAAAAGAGAGTTATAATGTACCAGAGACATAAATTATGTACTTCCTGACGCTTCCTGAAGTTTCGAAAAAATCTTTCACATGAGTCACATGCCTCTATTTCAGGGCGTATCGAATGTTCCTGACAGAGAGTAAGAAATCTACGCCTACAAAGTGTTACTTTATATAGGAACCTCATCATATTGTGTGTATTTAAAGATTAAGGTGTAGGTAAAATACTTTATTTTCTTAACAAATTAAGGTCTATAGGTGGTTCTAAATAAAGCTTTAATTTAAAATAATTAAGTTTATATTATTTTGTATTTTAGCGATTGTATTCGCTAAATATAATTTGTTACATGATGATTTCTATATATACATTATTATATAATAAAAAAGGTATTTTTGACTCTTAGTACTCAAATTAAACCGCGTCCGCACTACATTAGACAGTGCGGCCAATCAGTTTCATGTATTATTGCGAATTTGGTCCATGTTGGTTGAAATCAGTTGAATAGGTCTACTGCATTACTTGCTGATAGTTAGTAAATACGGATAGGAGTTGTGACTGCGCATGTGTGATTGCGGATTGTGTGCACGGGATTGCGGAGTGAGGTTGAGAAATCAGAAACAGTGGGTCTGCCGTACCCGGCAAAAGTTTATACATCATACTCATTAAAATACCAAAAGTTAAAAAGTAATTGGGCGACCGAAGTCAGTTGGATAATTGTTGATTTTTCATTCATACCAGTTATGTTTTTGGCTAAACGTGCTCTTATTTCAAGTGCCCTGTAAGTAAACAATTTATTTTTTACATATTTCAGTGCAATTATTATGTAATTCCTAACCTTCAGCCGAATGAAGTATATAGTAATTAGAGAAAAATTAGAGACATTTACAAAAGTGTAGAATTTTAGTAGAAATTTAAAGAATTTAAGGAATTCAACATTATATTTATTTATAGTCGAGGTAAAGAAGCTCTCATACGGCAGAAGCATACTTTGCCAGATTTGCCTTATGAGTACAAAGCACTTGAACCAATAATTTGTGCTGAGATTATGCAGCTCCATCATTCCAAGCATCATGCTACATATGTAAATAATCTCAATGTTGCGGAAGAGAAATTGCAGCAGGCTGTTTCAAAAGGAGATATAACTAGTCAGATAACATTGTTGCAGTCTATCAGGTTTAATGGTGGTGGTCACTTGAATCATTCTATATTTTGGAATAATCTTTCTCCTAATGGAGGCGAGCCAGATGGTAAGAACAACGATTTGTTTAAAAATTATTAAAGTCCAAATAAATATACTGATTTTATTATTATGCTATGATATATTTTTAGCTGATTTATTGTGTCAAATTAATAAAGACTTCGGTTCTCTTGAAAACATGAAGAAAAGATTGTCTGAAAAAACTGTTGCAATTCAGGGATCAGGCTGGGGTTGGCTTGGTTACAATAAGCAAGATCAAAGGCTGGAAATTGCTACTTGTGGTCAACAGCATCCGCTACAAGCAACAACAGGCTTAGTTCCATTATTTGGTATTGATGTTTGGGAACATGCTTATTATTTACAGTATAAAAATGTTCGAGCAGACTATGTAAAAGCAATATTTGACATTGCAAATTGGTGCGATATTGGTGCTAGGTATAAAAATGCTAAAGGGTGTTAAGTAGAAATATTAAATATTTAAACTTTCAATGCTGCAGAATTAAAACGATAAAAAATTAGTGTTTATGAGAAAAGCATAATTTTTATATCAGCGATATTACTACACTTTTTTAATTCCAGGAAGTGCTTTCTTTTTTAGATCTGTGATTTTCTGTACTAGTATAGTTAAACTACATTGGTGCATCTGTAAACTTCCTTACAAAGAACTCAAAAGTAATATACTTGTGAATGATGAATCGCAACATTTGTATTAGCTTAATTTCATTTTCATTCACAACTTTGGCACTTTATATCATTTATGAATATTCATTAATGTATAATGACTTTCAATAAAAATTTAAGAAAAATTTTTAATTTTAAATTTATATAACTTTATATATATAATTTTAAGGCAACTAAATACTTGTATCAAATTTATTATTTTTTGTAAAACATTAATTAATAATAATTGTATCTTACATTTTGCAATTTCCCTTAGTAATATAATTGCTCATGCAATAGACAAGTAAGAAAAAAAATTAGGATTCCAAAATTATTTGTTTATACAAACGAGATAAAAACCTTGTTTGAACGGGCTTATTTGATTTGAGGCGCTATTATAGCTGGCACCTGCTGGCACCTAGCATCGGTGGCCAGTGTTGTATATTATATATAGGAACAGTGAAACGCGAACCACCAGTATGGCGGAGTGGCCTCAGCTGTTTTTGTGTCTGGCCGTCGCGTTTCTTGGTAAGTCATAAGGTTATTACAATATTTTCATGCGATAATTCAGCTCGAGATATTGCTTGCGCTCCCCCCTCCATCGACAGAAGTGGTCGCGATTTCGTGCGATCCGCCGGGCCATTTAATCTCTGCCCCTCTACTTTTTACGTAAATCCGTGTAAAGTTATCGACGATTTGTGTTCTGCTCTGGTGTATATACATATATATGATAGAGGGAGAAAGATAAAGGCGCGAGGCGACTGACACTTGACAGCGTCCGCGCTTGCATTGTGTGTTGAGAATGGAAGAGAAAAGAAAGAAAAACAATCCGTCTCGCGTCAGCGATTGTTACAAAGTGATTTTGAATTAAAATGAGAATATCGGTGCGATTTTTTTTTACAGCAGACATCCCTGATAGATTTTTATAAGGTTTTCTACACGCTCGCTCTATATTGCGTCCCAAAACGTGCTCTTCGTTTTGTATGACTCATACTTCGTAATGGAAATAATGTGTACTATAATATACCCTATACAGGACATATATATATATATATATATATATATATATATATATATATATATATATATATATATTATTCTTATAAAGGTTTCACGCAGGCCATCGATTCATTCAAGTTTGTGAAAATTTAGTATCATATTTGTTTGTTTAGAACATGGTGTCAAATAAATTTTTGGTGAACATGGTGTCACTAAATTTTTGTCAAGAGCTTGAATTTAATTATTTATGAAAATTGTTTTTTCTTTACAATTTAATTCAGGATAACATAATAAAAGTAAACAATTAATTATAAAAGATATAAATAACTTCTTAAAAATTATTTTAAATTTACCAACATTACTATTGTATTACTAAATACTATTAAAATTGAATTGAAATTCAAATAAAAGACCTATTATATTTTTATTTTAGAAATGCAGAATTATATATATATATATATATATATATATATATATATATATATATATATATATATACATAATTCACGAAAGTCCATTATAAGTAAATTATTTTAGAATTTTCTCTTCAAATTAATGCAAAAATTATTTCACTTTCTTTAAGAGAATAGTCCTATGAAGAATATTTCGAAAAGAATCCTTGTAAGGCTTCACGTCCGTTCGCGACCTTAAGGCTTTCAGAATCCTTAAACGCTACATGCGGATAATGATTTTTAGACCTTGCTTGTGGTAGAATAATAAATATACATATACGGGTGTACATAAATAAGATATATACGAGTGTAATTAAAAAAATGACGGTAAATTATTTTAATTTTCAAAAAAAAAATTAGTACTTTTAGGAAGAAAGTGGTCTTTAGAGCCGATTTTCGGCTCAAGTTAGATTTGAGAGAGAAAAAATCGGAAAAAAATTCTCGCAACATCAGCTAAAAATAAGGAATTCATACCATTCTTAACGGGCCCCCTTTTATTTCCTCTAGGAAGGTGATTTGACTCATTATTTACGTGCAGGATTTATTTTATATAAATACAGAATATGTAAGTTCGATCATCAATCTCGGCCAGGGTAACCTGGGGTTTTCAAATATTCTTTTCTGATTTAGCTATCCTAAACGCTTATATAATGGTATTTTTATTTAACCTTTGATGTGATCCATTCAGTTCGATGTGATGAAAAATTCCAGGATATCCTATTTTCAAATCTAACGTTAAATCGAACACATTCTGTATGGACATATCCGCAATATAAATAGTAATAAAATCATTTCTTCCATTTTCCTTGAAGGGAGGGGGCGTAAAAATGTGTCTATTTTTGGGTGGCTTTTTACTCTCAGTAGATAATATCGCGTATGAATTTCTTCGAATCGTTCTTTCTCAAATCTAACTTGGGACAAAAAATTAACTTTCAAGAATCTCTCTCTTTTAAACTTTTATTTGATATTAATCGGGCAGTTATTTGCTACGATTATTTTAAACGTATATAGCGCCAGGGTTATTGGAAAAATTAAATATTTAATGTATTTACTCTACTATAGTAGTGAATCGGATTCATTGATTATTGGAACCAATATTATTCTCGAGTAATTTAATAATGTATTACTAAAACAAATTAATATTTTAATGAGGATATTTTGTCTTTCGACAAATTTTCAGAAATTATATGATTTTGGTTTTGGTTATGGTAGGTCGAAATGCACAGTAAAACTTTACAATGTCTTTATTATTTATACTAATATTTCTATTTCTATTCATCTATAAAAATTTTGTAAATAAATACGAAGTACTTTTTGATAATTACATAGGAAAGTCTAATAAAGAGAAGATTCCATTTCGCACATCGCGATTGAGCGTGTCGATATTCGGAAAAAGTTTTTTATAGCTTTGACTTTTATATATCGTTGACTTTTATATGCTTCTTTCAAAATAGCACGCTAACGCAGAATCGACCGTGGATTTTTCGCCTGGTGCTCATCGACTTTGTTAAAAAAATTTTTTTTGCAAAATTTCATTATAAATATATATATAAATATATACGCGTGTAATAAAAGGACCCGGTTTTAATGGCACTACATCGTCCGCACGAAGAGCGAGCGGAAATAACTTTTATATTTATAGAACGCGAATTTCTGGAATTGGATAAAATTTGACGGCGTGGTTAAGTTATATTTATATAGAAATTGTGTATGCATAGGCGAAAATTTTAGCGGAACTTGTGCACGGCTCCATCAGCTTCGCACTCGTTTCACTGTCAGCTATCACCCCTCGACATCTCGGCCATGCAGAGTTCTCTTATTCTCTTACTTTATCCGTATACAATACTGGCGACCCTCAATGCGGGGGAAAACGTGTATATGTATGTATACATATGTATGTATGTATTTATATATATATGTATATATATATATATATATATATATATATATATATATGCATGTTTGTATGAATGTATAAAGCATCTTAAGCGCAAAGGTTAAAACCTTTGTCTATTATAAACTACTCCGACAATGTGCTTACTAATAACGCTTGCGTTTCGGCTTTCGGTTTAGGAGAGGGTCTTTCTTTCGGCTGAAAAGCTCTTTACCTCCAAATAGAAAAAGTTTATTCTGACATTGACAGACTATTGTGAAATAATTCCAGTTAATTGTATTGATTATGAGATTCACTTTAATTATTATATATATATATATATATATATATATATATATATATATATATATATATGCGCAATTTGCGTTTATTATTTATACGAAATTAAATTTAGGTACCAAATTTTATATTAAATTTATACATTAAAATTTGTAAATTTGATAGAGACGTAAATATATCTTAAATTGAACGTAAATCATCAAATTTTAAATTCGTTAATTTTTAATCTGCACAGATTAAAAATAATTATTTTATATACTTTTTTATATGCTTGTTGAGTATTTTCCCATTTGGTATATAATTTTTTACCAATACTCTTCTATATTTGAATTATATACAAATGTCTTAAAAGCTGTTACTTTTAAAGGATAAAGTTTATGAACTTTTTGCTACTTTTCATATATCTCAATGCTATCAAAATTATCAAAAATAAATTAAAAAATGCCATTTTACATATTGTACGTTTCAACTACAAAATGCAGTAATAGCGCGTGCATGTGTCTTTAATACGTAGTTTCACTGTATTACCTTCGAAATGTGTACTTGCCCTTGGCTTTTTTCTCTGAAGGTTTATGATTTCAACATAATTGCAAAATAACAGCAAAATTATCATCAAAATTCTTTAAATTTCAGTATATTCCCATTATATGTTCTTATACATTCATATTCACATTAATGTGAAATCAGGGAAATATGACATAATTTTTTCTAAAATTAATTTACTTAAAATAATTGAAAATTGAATTACACGAAAAAGTAAACGTTTTATTTCTTATAATTTTTAAAATACATTGTTTATGTAAATTAATTTTATATATATATATATATATATATATATATATATATATATAACATTTGTATTAAATATAAAAAATTGGTAATTATTTGCTAGTCGTTTTGCAGATATAAATCTTTAAATCAGATTTTTGCGTTTTAGAATTGGAAAATAGTACGATAGAATTCATAAATATAATGAATGAAAAAAATATGCTTAAAACTGAAATTTTTCCATTTTTTTTCTTTCAAAAATATGATTAACAATGAATGTTTAACTGGATTCAAATATGTCAGCATATACGTAAGAGCGATGTCGAAGACGAATAAAGAAGTATTGTATTTTTCCCATTATTTCATGCAAATTTTAAACGTAAATAAAGTAAAATATTGAGCATAATATAAAGTTTTTCACTCAAATTTTCTAAACGTATAGGCGAACAGTTGTGCTTTAGTACACAATTCAATTAAATCGACTGTTTCTATTTTAGTAAAATAATGCAGTAAAATTATATTTGATATGTTTATCGATTTTTGCATATTATTGATTTAAAATACTGTTATATCGATGGACGAATGAAAGAGTAAGAAAAATATACTGCGAGAAATTTCATTCCAGCTTATGAAAGCAAAATAAAGATATCAGAGTAAAATGCAAGATAAAAATGAAAATAAGAATTTTCAAAATACAGAGGTGTTAAAATAAAATAGAAGTATTGATTAGCTATTTTTATATATAAAAATAGAGTTTATAATGTCAAACGATTATGGATAAGATACTTAACTTTATTATTTTTTAAATAACTACATATAAACACAACAGGTGCACTGTATTTCGATCCATGGTATACCTATTGGTACCAATTTTTTTTATTCATGAAATTTCGTTATGCACCTTACTTTTATTATCTGAAAACACCTTATTGTTCTATCAAATAGACTTTTAATATTTTCCTTTATAAATTGTTCTAATAATAATATATCAGTTCATAATACGCATTTAGATCTGACATACCAATCATGATGTTGTATCATTTATTCATTATTGACAATAGAAATATCGTAAAAATAAGTAACGAAACAATATAAAAACAATTAATCCTATTTTTTAAAACACACTTTTATATTAAATTTTACTGTACGATATTATAAAACGTTGGATAGGACCCAGTTTATTTTTTTTATATTTAGAAATCGATACCTACATAAATTTGATGGTCGCATTTCTTGCTGTTTAAAACAATCATCTAATAATTTATCGAATGATAAATGTTACCTGATAATTTAGCGCAATCCATCGAGTGATTTATCGTGTACAATTGAACAAAAAAGTGGTTAAAATACAATTATTATGAAGTTTATTGTGCTTAATAAATTAGTTTTTTAGACAATCCCTTAATTCTGTCATATGCATTAATTGCATTAAATCATCGATAGATTTTTTATCCGCGATAAATCGTATGATTTTTTAAAACAGGATTCTGTTGCTATTTCAGAGTATTTTAAACGCGCGAATAATAGCCAGACATTGTGAAAATCGAATAGGTATGATTAATATACGCGTACAAATATATTAATTTTTAAGATCATTTAATTTATATCTGCCTCTGTTTATAGTCTAGTCTAGAACGATATTATATCCGGTGACAGCGGATTAGCTTCTTGCTGCGGATATCGAATTTTCGAACCCCAATAAACCCCTCCGCTTATTTTCCCGAGGAGATATGTCCGAGGGAATCATACGATCAAAATCCAAATAAAAAATTAGCTATTTATCAATTTATTATGGATATGAAATATTTTATTTATAGTCATTATTGCAAATGTTGAGGTTATTATTATACATTTTCCTATGCCAAACTATTTAATATCAAATAAATATCCAAAGAATATCAGACATTTCGGTAAACTTGAAATATGCTTAATAATTTAACATTTTTCTCGAGTATCGTAGATTGAAAAAAATGGTATTAATCGTATATTAGCATTGAAAACGAGCAGTCCTTCGGACAAGAGAATCCTGTCGCTAATTTATAATAATTTAACAAAATTTAATTAATTGAGGTAAAACGGCGCGTCAATCGACTCTTTCTTTTAGGTATAAGGTAATATTTTCGAACGAATGTCTCTTCTCTTCATAATTATCCCGAGCTACATCGTCAATTATATATGTACTTTGACTTGGATTTTCAAGCTTACTTGTGTTTTCACATTTGCCATTTGAACTTTCTCACTTTCTTACGTGTTTTTTTCTCGCTGTATCCTTTTAAAATTCTTATTTTCTCCTGAAAATATTTATCATTCTGAATATAATTTATTAATACGCCTCTTTATTGAATCAACAATCTCTTTCAATCAATTTATTTAACGATTTTAATTAAGAACAAAAAATTATTTATATCTTCGATATTTATAGCTGTTTATTTATAACTATACTCTTTAGTTTTTGAACTTCGACATCAAAAAAGATTTTAAAGTCGAAGAGATAAAGGTTGTATGGGAGTGAAGCTAAAAGAATATATTTGTATGTATAATATTGAAATGATAAGTTATGGTCAGATTCAATAGTTTATTAAAAAATATACGGCATAATCGAACTTCAAATTCTTTACTCCCATTCGCGTGGGGTAGGCGAAGCATAGGATTTGCAATATAGCAGTTTCATTTCTTAATCTCATAGTATTTAGAAGATATTTGTATAAAAGCTTATATATATATATATATATATATATATATATATATATATATATAAGACTTAGGGGTGTAAAAGTTTTATTTTAGAATCTGATTGTAGATTGGTAGGTTTAAGTGCTTCTATAGGAATAATTTCTTCCTACGGAATTTCATACTCATCGGCTATTTTTTATTGGGTTATAGAACTTACATTACCCTCCCCCCCCCTTACCGCCCAACCACCGACCCTTTTCGATCACCATCGGCTGCCATTCACAGCGCATCCGCTGCTCCGGGACTTATGAGCCATATCTGGACATCATGAATAATTCAGAGGGCGCGCAACGATGGGCGGTTCGCGAAGTTCGTGGCGCAGCGCGCGACATCCTGTTTCCCTTGATTTTCCGCGTCAAAGGGAGTTCGGGACCCGGCATCTTCGGCTATAAATAATATTGCGCTCGCTCGTTGACGAATGAAACGCGGCGCTCGGTCGGGCTAATGGGAAACGAGAAGCCTCGAGGTCAATATGGCCGATGCAGCGATTGCCATTACATGCTAGCGCCTTCCATCGATTGTGCATGCAGTGTTCCTTCTGTACGCGCCAGCGCTCACACACACACACACACACACACACACACATTTATTTATTTATTTACTTACTTGAAAAAGAAGGGCTGATATTGCGTTGAGGAGTCCAAAGTGGAGAGCCGTAAACGATTCACACGCGCGCGCGCATATATATTATATATTATTTCTCTATATATTAGTTTTAGTGCTATAGTCGTCAATTTCTTATATGCTACGCTATACCTTCTTAATAATAATTTTTCCGGTAAACTTGAAGGTATCTGGAGACGATTATTTTTAATGGCTGATAAAAACATACTTTTCCCATGAGTCCTTTCATTTTTTCATTTTATGAGTCCCCAACACTTCAATAAGAATTAAAGTTATAAAAATTTTTTAACGATATTAAAATTGTATTCAGAATTGCTCTTTAAGAATTCTTAAAATATAAAATGGCGTTTCTTCAACGAAAAAATTAAAAATTATCTTACAGTTTAACTTTTTGGAGCGTTCAGAAGGTTTCTCTTTGTATTTGACGACTACGCAAAAATAACGTATTGCAGAAATTCAGAAAATATTATCAAATATTATCAAATATTAGAAAATATTAGCAAATACAACTTATATCAATAATTTGTATAATATTGCACTTAATTGCAAATCTTAAACACATTGAAAAATTTCGATAAACGTTTCATAACAAAATTTTTCGGTTCGTTAAATATAATTTCACTTAGAACGACCTTTTTATAAGGATCTTCTTTAAAATCCAATAAGTTAACCAGCTGTAACTTCTAATTTGTCTTAATTTTCTTTGGTTCGTGAAATTTTTCAAAAACTTTTCAGTTTTTCAAGGTGCTATTTTATATTGAAATTATCTATAATCTACATTGTATTGCATTTTCTCTTGAACTCGTTTCCTCAGTCGTAGTATATTGGAGATTCCGAGCTCTTCAATACAACTATTCGTAGCTAGAAATCTTAGAAATCCACGTTCTTATAACTTAAAATGAACCTTTCTGGATCAAAAGAATAATGTTTTAATAAAAAATTATTAATTAAGAATAAAATCAGTTTATCACTTAAGAGAATTTGAAATCGTATTTGGCATCATAAATTTGTATGAATATATTCATGAATATTCATATCTACATGAATTGTTTACATTTTCAAGTATCAGAATTGTTATGTACCGAGAGGCTCATTTAGAGTATGATACGTACAAAACAGTATGCAATCAATAACATTGGCGACGCTTGAATCATAACCTGGCATAATCTCGTGGTCCTTGGACATAATCTGTCACATAATTGTCGTATTCTTGATTCGTAAATATGAGATTATAAATAACATACTTTTAATTGTCACAAATTTTTTTTATCATTTTTGATTATGTCTGTTGGAAAGCTTGTAGTTAGACCAATAATACGTGTAAATATTTTTTCGAGACATTTTCAGCATTTTTTTGATTTTGCAGAATTTAGTTTTTTCGTGTTCGAAACATTTGGAAAAAAAATTCAAAGAGCAGTTTTTCAGTGATTTCGGAAACTTTTTTTCCCTGTCAATGCCCCCTCAAGTTTATAGTTTTTTGGAAAAATATTCATTCATTAACGTGTTCGTAATAAATGAGCACTAAATTATAGTATACTTATAAGGATTGGTGTACAGATAGCGGTTGTCTGTACCGTATAATTTTTTACCTCTATTCTTATATTTTCAGATATGCTCTCTGAAAATAACGCTATATTTCTAAGATTGAAAATTATAAATATCGCCTCGGCATAAATTTTATCCCGGTCTTTCAACCTTGGGACTGCGTAAAGTCGAAAGACTTTTAACGGTCGCTCCCCCCGCCCCTGCTAACCCCCACGATTTTTCCGCAAAATTCGCGCTCAACGCTGAACTCTCTCGAGGATTAAACGGAAGTAAATCCTCAATTTGCCCGGTCGAGGCTTCTTTTTATACCTTGAATTTCAAGCGTTGCGCCGCCGAGCTTTTAGCGTTAAAGCGTGCTGGAGTCGGCGGACGGATGCGGGGGGCGGGTGCAGTTTCGCATCGCGGTATACGCGCTTTAAGAGGGGTGGTTTAGAATTTATACACGTACCGCCGTTGGTGACGCGCGCATCGACCAAGTCGCGTGAAAATTCAGCTAACGAACCGCGCGTACACATTTATACGGTCGTGTATATATATATATATATATATATATATATATATATATATATACATATATATATAAATGCAACGTCCGTTGCTGAGAGCGTTCCTACAGCAAGTCTTATTTCTTTTCTTTTTGTAAATAAAGTTTTCTTTCTTTTCTTTTTCATTTTTAATTGCACTCTGTAAATAGAGTTTCCGTTATTTATAACACGCCAGTCTTTTTCACCCCTCGACCATTTATCCTTTCTCTTTTTTTACAAACATTTTTTTACTATATGGATGCTGGAAACTATGCACACACGTCATTTACGCCAATTTATTTTGAGTTTATGTTTGTTATACGGTTTCTTACGACAACTGAATTTAAATGAAAAATAAAAATTGATAAACCTCCTAAATTTTTCCGAATAAATCGTGTAAAAATGACACGTGTCTAGGAATTTTTCTGGTTAGTTGGTGATTAATATGAAATTATTGATGGTAGACAGAATTACATTATTCCAATGCCCTATGCCAGCAAGGTATAGCCTAAGTAAGTTGTAAGAGTATTAGTTCTGTTTTAGTAATTTGTGGATGACATATGTTTGTATCAAGCGAATTATCATTTTGTAGATTAATATTCCGATATTTCTGCTGGGATCAAGTGATTTTTGAGGATTGGCTATAATTTAATTAGCATTCCTGTTCTTTTATTTCTAGTTTTAGTAGTGTGTGTGAGGAATATTACTATCGAGTCACGTATTAAACTTAAATATTTTATATTTAATTTTCAGTGCATCGTTTTATTGTCAATGGCTAGGGGATATAATTGTCACATATTTGAACTTATAAAGCCAAACATGACAGAATGGGATTTATCGACGTTGATTCTGATTTATCAATTATAGTATTTTTTTTATTCCAGAGATTCATTTGTTTTATTCACAATATTGTTGTAGAGAATTGGTACGTCTGTATCAATTCCAATATTTTTGATCAATGCTTTTTTATGATGAGAAATATTTTATTTTGCTCGTATCGTGATTTAATGAAAGGATCGAACTATAGAGATACTAATTATTTTTAGATAATATTTCCGAATACTTTCAAATTGAATAGTTTTTGCTAATTTATTTTGAGATTGTTTGATTGTAAGACTCGCGTTTAAGGCTTACGTTGACCTACATAGGATTGGAAGCTTTAATTGTGTTCTGTGTTATTAGTTGTAAGTTGTCAATACAGCTATTCGTTTCTTTATAATTAGATTTTAATATTTAGGAGATAACATGATTGTTCTCTTTGATTTCTAATTAATTTTAATATCTATGGGATTGTTAATATGGCTCTCTCTCATACTAAAATAATCTTTCTCTTTTTGGCTGTTCTTATGTGCTATGCCAATTCTCGGTTTTGTTCCGAATCCATTACATTGTTATTGATGATCAGCGGATGCTTGCTAAAATTATCTCATAAGAAAGTAGATCTCGCCGCTACAGAAGAACTAATTTTTATTAATATTTTCTATTTCCTAGCTACAGAGATTTGCTCATTTAAAATTATGTGTTTCACAATTTGTTGCGCTGGATTAATCAATTGGACATCCTGAACATAGGGATGAGAAATATATTTTCGGAAACACACGTAAAGCATAGGTCTGTGTTGTTTGGCTCGATTGTTTATGAGTACGAAATGAGCGGACCTCGTGCCGTAAGGCCTGCTTTATTCGCTGAAATGACACTGACGGTATTTGTCCCCCGAATAATAAATTTTCTATAAGAATTTCATAGTGTGAGATTGAATTTTAATGTACGACAAGGTTTTAGATTATATGAATAATAGCAGTAAAATATTTAAAATATACCGCTGAATTGCATTTGTACAAAATAATGATCAGTATACGGAAAAGTGTTCAAAGTATATTGATCAGTGTTTGCGACTGTGTGCGCCAACTTGTAATTAAAAAAAATCTTACATTAGATTCATGATCATGAGTAACAAACCAAAACCCACTTTCTAACTTCTTTTTCGATTGTAACCAAACGCAGACTATAATAGCTAACTTTAAAATCTATTCGAACAGTCTATTCTTACTATGTCTGTGTACACGTTTGTCTATTTTGCTTTCTTCGTTCTTTTGAAATTGCAATTTCGTCTTTAATTTAAAAATTTTTTTTTGAATATTAAAACGCAATTTTTCAAAATACAAAAGATGTATAACTATATTTAATTTTTTTGAAAATTATATTTTCTATTATTTTTAATAATATTCATTACTATATTTTAATATAGAAGATAGACACCTTCACTCTATTTATATGTTTTAAAAGTACAATATGAAAATGTAATCATTTTATGGTTATTCCTAAATATAAATTTTTTTATTCTAGAAAAAAATTTACCTACTTACTTACGTGTTTTTTATTTTTCTATATAAACTCTAGTTTACTTGATATAAAAACATTTTTTTAGTCCAGTTGCATTGAGTTCATAAGTTTTGATTATTCTTTCTTAAATACTGAAAGTACGGTGAAACGACTCATACATGTAAAAATTTTATTCGTATATTATACAATGTTAAACTCGAATAATTTTTTTGTCCCTCCAAGACAAGGGGAAATCTCGGCGCACGCGCGTCGTTATCCCGATTCCTTTCGAGCATTTTTCGTCAAGTGCTTTTTGTAGAAACTGGGGAGTAGTGTGCCGGGACTCGAAAACCAGCAGGAACGTAGGCGTAAGGAGGAAAATATTCCGACTACGGGGAGTCATATTATTGTTATTTTCATTATAATTATCAAAAAGCCGCGAATCTCGAGCGGGAAAATGCACATAAACGACAATTTTCTTTTCCATATTGCGCTTCCGCTCGTTTCTTTCTCTCTCTTTTTCTATCCCGCTTCCTCTGCCCCACCCTCTCTATCGTGGATTTATTTGTCCGTACACAGGCACGGCCGAGCTCTCTTCTTTCGTAGGAGAACTGACAGGAACTTTCCTGTTTTTCTCGCCTCACTCTCATTCATTATTTTGCTCTCCAAACGCCGCGCACTCCGTTCGGGACTCGCAACTTCCGCGCAATGCATAAATGTTATATTTGAGGGGGTAGTGCGCGCTCCGGCTCGGACACGCGTTTACAAATGCATCCAGGGTGTACACGACGGTCGCGAAAGCTCGACAAAAGACAAAAGAAATAAATAAAACGGCGAGCTTTCACAAAGTTGCGTGTTTCGAGTTTTGTTTTGCGTGCGCGCGCGTTGACCTGGATCTCGTGGCAACTCGCGAATCTTGGAAAGAGACTTTTTTGGAGAGCTGCATAAGGGAGGGTCGGGTCTCGACGACGTGCCTACTGCTTAGATAGGACGAAGGTGTCGTATAATATATATATAGAAGGTGTTGTGTTTTTTTGTTGTCGCCGATGTCGCATGCTTTGCTCGGGTTGTAATTTTAATTTTATATACGTTGTCGCGTGTAAAAATTTAATTTTGATATCGTGAGGCACACTGTTTGGCAAATTTCATCGTTAAATTTGTTTAAAATGTAGTAGCATGACGATATCGTCACAATTAGATTTACAGCGATCTGTTCAAGTATTTACAGATAACCCTGGTTTCATCAGTTGGGCACGTTGTCTTTTACCTCTTTCAATATTTATTCGTCATTTCGAGAAAATATTATTTAGTTTGCACGCATAACGAGGCAGAAAAATGGTCGGATTTTTTTAATGTGTAGCGGACACACTGCTGTCCGATACGATAGGCTTTTGATTATTATAATCCTATCCCTTGTATTATCCTTTCGGATTTATCAAATACATTTCATCCGTTTGTAAATCGTCGAAAACCAACAGTTACACAGCCTCCGTTACAAGTTTTTCGTACCCGTTGCCAACTCGACCACCTTCCTGGTAGGTTCTTTCGTATTTAAAATTTAACATGCAAAAAATAATCAAATCCCTATATTCTTCTTATAATATACAGCGCCGACCGGCTTGGGCAAAGTTTTGGCAACGAGTTTGAAATTCTAATAGTTGCCGACTAAAAGCTTTCCTTAACCCTATCGTTTTATTCCGCCCTCCCCCTTACCCAGATGCGAGCGGCAGCTTTCCTTTTGGCGCGCCCATACTTTATACCGTTCTTCTTCTTGGCTCGTTCCCCTCGCGCTCTTATTATGATAGTCGACGATCTTCCCGGTATTTACATAAGTGTAGCAGAGTTGGCAGTCCGTTCGGATACGATGGCATGATTTTTCGGCCAGTACATTGTGTCTGAAATCAAAAGATCTGAAAAATTTTTGTTTCTCTTTTTTAAAACCATATGAGCCTTTTGTTTATTGAATTATTATTATTATATTATTATTATTTTTATGAAAACAATTTTGGGATGTTCGGTAGACCTGTTCAAAGAGAACGTAGAGTTGATGAATCGAATAGTCTTACAGAAGAGGGGGGGGGGAGTTCTCACCGACCCCTTCTGAAAGCGACAAGTAAAAAGCTATTGCGTACGCGTCGATCGGTGTCGAGCGCACAATACCTCGAATCGATTGCGCAGCTTACATACCGATTTTTCTTCAGGCGATAAACCGTTCGCGTGTGATCGGCGCGTGCGATTCTTGCGTGTCTGCTGGCGTTGTCCTGGCTTTTCCCCCATTCCTTCCCTACATCATACCTCATCGACCACACCAATTGACAGTTAAAGTTCATATAGACACAATGCCAGGGACGGGCTCCTTCGCACCCCTAGAGCCTTCGAGATCCGCCGATGACCTTGGTTCGTGCTAGGAGTTCACACACACACACACACACACACACACACACACACACACACACACACACACACACACACACACACACACACACACACACACACACACACACACACACACACACACACACATATATTATATATATATATATATACATTCACACACAGACACCTCTCTGTCGCCCATTTTTATCACGCACGAACCGCCACCGTTCCAACCACCGGGACCGATGGATCCTCTTGAAATGTCCCCCTCCGTACAATGCGACCCCGATTCGCGCGGCCGCATCCACCCCTCCTTGACCGCGTTCCGCAAGCTCCTACCCGAATTATACGACTTTTATTCCGCGCGCGTGTTTATATATATATATATATATATATATATATATATATATATATATATATAGCAAGATCGAGCTTTTGTGGAAACTCGCAGACGAGCTCGATGCGCTGATAAAAACTGTAGTTTATTGATAATACAGAGATTTGATGGGGGTAGGGAGAGTGGCAAGCTACAAAGTCGTTTTCTTCTGGGACGTAAAAGAATGAAATTTTTGAGATTATGCTTTATTAAATAAATGAAACACATTTTAGGCTATCTGAAATGTGAGATTGTCTATAGAATATGATGTGAGCAGTGTATGTATATATAAACCAATTTTAAGTAATCAAACTAGTCGAAATATAAGCTCGTATACCCATTTAGCTAGTAAGCACAGTGAACATTGCCTCACTTTGTTTATCGCTCGAGAATCGGTTTTGTCACTTAGCTAAAACCTCAATGGAACTTCGTTTATCATAATTTAGGACTCTGTTATATAATTAAAAAAAAGACTGAATATTGGATTCAATACATGGATATAGATAGAATGCGTAACAATAGACAATTTAACGTTCTCTCACTCAAAATTAGTTTTAAGGCTACTTTACAAGTTTTTTTTTAAAGACGCCATAAACAAACAATGTATAACGTTTATAACATCATATTTATTCACGATTGAGGAAGATTTAAAAATTTGTTTATAATAATATGAGCATTATGAATTAGCTTATAAAAAAGAATTGTATAATAGCGCTTTTCTGACACCGCATAAAAAACTCTTTAAGACGGTATCCATCAGGGACAAATTATCTTGAACCAAAAATCAAAAATGAAAATGTTAATCTCACGTTTAAGATTAACGTTAGTCAAGTTAATGTATGACTGTTGTTTAGTCTAAGATGTAAGCAGAATATAAAAATTTTAACTAAACCTATATAGAACATCGACGTAAAACAGTTTGAGTTATCTTTGATGCAGATTTAAAAAATACTATTTTTGAGAAAAAAAAATACTTTTGAAAGGTTAAGAAAGTGCTATATCAAAATAATTTTACCTACGATCATTCGTCCATACCGGGATTTTTCAGTAGACCTTCATTTTGTTCTAGAGATCCCGGAAACAAGCAGCTTCTTCTTGGTATTGGGTTCAGTTCTCTTTAAAAGTGATCGAAGTCCATAGTTCCGATGGCATTTTACAGGCCATTGTTCTTGGGTTTCTGTTCATAATTGCCTGTTGAAATTCATTATCGACTCCAATGTACATATGGGACCGATATAAGTTTATCTAATTACATAAAATTTGCGTTGTTTGATTCTCTCAGCGCGAACACGCGCTTTTTCATATTTCCCTGCTTATTCGTTTGCAACCTGAAAAGAATAAGCTGCAACAATGATATATATATATATATATAGATGCTAAATCAGCATGAAAATGTTTGTTGGTAAGATCTGTTTATAAATATGGAAGGTCTATCGTGACATTCAGGTAACAGCATGTACGTGCCAATGCGAAGTAGTAACCAAGGAGATTCGCTCGATGACGTTGGTCAGCATTGAATTCCGAATGCTTGCTCTGTTCTTCACCTATAACTTCTCGACGGACTGGTATTCGACAAAAATGCTATAAGTCACATGTATATTTTATATATGAGTCTTACACAAGATTTATGAAAGAAATCGACTTTTTTTAACCCGAAAAATTGGGAAATCCTCCTAATCTGACTAAAATCATAAATCTGACTAAATTCAAATACACAGTCGCATGTTGAATTAAAAATGTACTTCAATAAAAAAAAGTTCGAGATTTTCATATAAATTATGACGTATGCTATATACTTTTTTCGATTGTCAAGGAATCTTTGATAATAAAAAGATAAGTCCTTCATTATATTTTAAAGACTAACATCATTTTGAAGGCTATTAAAACAATGAGATGGAATTCGAATAAAAACTTTTATTTCATATCTTGTTTTAATATTCGAGACTCAATAAAAGAGTAGATGAGAATTATTATATTAAATTCTCGATGCTTTCAAATAAACATTATTAAGGTAAAGGTGAAAAATTATTTGTCGATTTAAACTCTTTCGTTTAATAAGTATACAGGTAGTAATAAGTATACAAACTGATACATGATTAGAAAATTTTTTTTTGAATAATGCATGTAATTATATCATTATTTTCTAGTAAAAAAATAAATGAGTAAACTAACTTATGCTAAGAAATATACATACGTGCGCGCGCGCGCGTCCTCAACCCTTGTCATTCAAGAATTACTTGGAAATTATTTTTATAATATATTTATTAAAATTTATCTCTTTAGTGTACTCGTATGAAAACGATCTTTAGATCGAGACGTAATAAACATTATTCAGTAATTTCCAAAACTTTTATATGTATAACGAGTATCGAACAAACAGATAATATTGAAAAAATCGCTAAAAATCTTTTTTTCTTAGTTTTCGTTTCGTCATTTTAAATATCAAATTTCAAAATTTTTATCTAGAATTTGTGTACATATAGCTATTTTAAAGACTTATGAATAGTAACCTTCTATACAAGTGTTTCTGTCTCTCTCTCTCTCTCTCTCTCTCTCTCTCTCTCTCTCTCTCTCTCTCTCTCTCTCTCTCTCTCTCCCTCTCTCACTATATCAATTGAATTATACTTTTGTCGACTGCCCATATACAAATTAATAAATATTTTTTTATTGGTCTTACAGTCCAATCAATTCAATCCAAAAATAAAATAAAAATAAAAATAAAAATAAAAATAAAAAATAATAATAAAAAAAAAAAATAAAAAAAAAATAAAAAAAAATAAAAATAAAAATAAAATAAAAATTAAAAATAAAAATTAAATTAAAAATTAAATTAAAATTATAATGACAGTCAGACTGTCCTTGTTTACATTCACCCCCGTAGACTAAAGTCTACTATTATTTTTAATTTTTATTTTATTTTTACTTTATTTTTTTTTATTTTTATTTTTTTATTTTTTATTTTTTATTTTTATTTTTTATTTTTATTTTTATTTTTATTTTTATTTTATTTTTGGATTGAATTGATTGGACTGTAAGACCAATAAAAAAATATTTATTAATCTCTCACTATATATATATATATATATATATATATATATATATATATATATATATATATATATATCACTGGAAAATATTAAATACTTCAATTTTTATGACGGTTCGTTCATAAGTATACAATTTTTATTCATAATCAGTAATGTTCAAATTGTAACCTACAACTTGGAAGTTCGGAAGTTTTCAAATATTAATGAATACATTTTTTGACATTATTTAAGTTTCTGTTTAAGACACAAATGGATTATTGTATATATTTGACTTTGAAGTCACGCGTGAGCCATCTATAAGTATGCGAAATATAAATATTTTTATATATTCTTCTATATAGCACAATGATATACTAATAAATTTACTGTTCTGCATCGTATACAAATCATGACATAAAAATTAATATTATGCTTATGTCGACTATTGTATATATTATAATGATATTATTTTATAAAGACTGCAAGACCAATAAAACTATTTGTTAATTTATAAAAATCTTATATTATTTTTAGGATAAGGTAATAGATTTCTATTATTATTATTATTATTATTATTATTATTATTATTATTATTATTATTATTATTATTATTGTTATTTTTGTTATTGCAATGAATGTCATTATTCTTATTATTATTTTTGTTATTGTTACTGTCGTTATTGCATTTATTGTTAAAATGAAATGAGAAAATATTTTTTTTTTGAACATTATATAGTTTTTTAAATAATGTGCGGCATATAATTTTGAGAAGTTTATGAGAAATAGTATACTCATCAGAATTGATTTGCATCCTTTGATAATATAATATATATTTTCAAAGTTTGACATAAATTTAATAATTATTTAATCAAAGATGCGAGCAATGGCTTAATACTAGTAATGAACAGAGAATTACATCGAAGAAGTTATAATTCTTTTATATAATTTCTTCTTTTCTTCAATAATGAATTGAAAGCGAATTAGTATACTGTTAAAGAAAATTGCATACAATATAACGTACATAATTAATAAGTCAAGCAAAATACTCATACGACTATATAGTGAAATATTATAAATTAAAGATTACATTGCGTAATTATTTTTACAATTAAATTAAATACTAGAAAAATTTAAATTATGGATGAAAATATTTTATTTCAATCTAAGAATACGAAAAAACATCATAAAATTCTTTAATCTTTAATATTCTTAAGTTTAAGGATGTTTACGCGAGAAAAGAAGCGAGAAGAAAGGATTTTTATAAAATACGACAATCTTCGAGTGCTAAAAATATATTTGCCATTGTGCTTTTCATGAAACTCGTGCGATAAAATCAGCGCAGTGCGATCAAGTATTACGTGGAAATGAAGCGAAATGATCCTGGCTCTATAATAGAGGTTCATGTTATCGAATCGCTAACCTTTTAGCAGCGTTTGGCCTTGGGTCATGGCATATATAAGCCTGGCAAATAGTTCACGCCTGCATGAGCGCTTGTATAAATAACATATTTTACTACACCCAGTTTTAAAGGCTCGTATACAATATTTAAAACGATTTCAGTAGGACCTTGAATGAGTTCTCGGTGTTCTTTTCTTCTTTTGAAAATCGACATTCTATTTAAGGTATTACGTCCTAAGATACGGATCACTGTAAATATTGCCCATCTGGCTGGTTACTATGGGTCTTTCCGCCTTTCCGGTAACTTACTAATTACATCCCGATAGAATGTCGCTTTTTTGGGAATCTTCGTCAGAAGGAAATTGAGACGCTGCTCGCCTCAAGGAACGGAACATGCTCGACAGTCGGAGGGGACGTCTGCAACGTATTCCGAGCGTCGTGGCGGCCGGCGTAAAACGCATTAATAAATTACCTTTCTAGAATCGACATTGGTGATGATTTCGTCGTGTAATAGTTTCTTTTTTCTCCTCGATTTGAGACTTTAAATACAGACCATTGATAAATATAATAAATTCATACCTGTTGATCCTATAATCAAATACAGGAGGAGAAGCTTCGAATTACATATCGCATATATGCTGCTGGTGAAACTGACTGCTAAGAACGTTATCTTAATTTATTGATGAGTGTAAAATGATTTTCAATAAAAAACATAGCTTGTGTCCTTCCCAAGACAATATAGAATCTATATGTCAAATTTCAGATTAATCATTTCAGTAGTTTTTTTGGTTATCGTGTACAAACAAAAATTCGATTTGTCTTTATAAATTAGTATGATATGATATGATATGATATGATATGGTATGATGGTATGATATATATATATATATATATATATATATATATATATATATATATATATATATAAAGATATTTGGTTTTGCGGACGATGTCAATGGATAGCCGGGCCTGTCTCGCGACCTTTTATGTTGAGGAATATCGCATATTTAGTTTATATATCCACTTTTCATCGCGAATTGCTATTCTATTGAGATTGACAATGAAACATCCACTGTGTTTACGAGGGCGCCGCTAAGGGAAGGAGAAAAGTAGCCGGTAATAGTATACAGATAATACAGAGTTCGAATGGACAAAAATTTATATTTTTATTAAAAAATAAGTATTCGTCCTTCAAATATTTAAAAAAATGTTTTAATATGTTATATAATAACTATCATATGCCTGTTTAATATGGGATACCATTATTTGGTTTACATTTTAATTAAATACATAATGTATTAGGAAAGAAATTAAATAAAAGTAATTTTTTAAATAGATTCATTTCTCTGAATATTTTTAATACATGCATTTTATTATGAAACAAAATGATATTGTATCATCATTAAGTGATTGATTTCTTATCGGATTATTTTTTATTATTTTTGTCCGTTCTTTCTGATTCTTAACCATTTTAATATTATAAAATAAAATAATCTTGGAATTTATCAGATTCAGGTTTAGGAATATGATGAAAAATTAGATTTTTATTAATACTTCTATTGAAAGTGAAGTTCTTAATAGTAGCCTACCCTTGTAAAACCTTTTCGATAATGTGGAGGAAAGTCGATGATGATGTATTTTTTGCTCTCTTAATCCTACTTGGACACGTTTGTTGCTTTAGTTTAATATATTTCGGTAATTTTCTTCTTTTGACAAATTTATAAGAAAACTTTACTCATATAGGCAATACTTTTCCCTAATTAATATATACCACTGTCGCTTTCTCCCTACCTATCATATACGCTGTCGGTCACATTTGTTTGTTCTGCTCGCTGCCGATAGAGACGTACATGATGTTGAAATTGCTTACACTCCCATTCAAACGTATAAGGAATCATAGTTCGCGCGTTCCCCGGTTAGTTCGAAATTGTTTTATTACTCACATGTGTAAAGATTTTGTTAGTTCAGCTAGCATTTGATATAGATCTTTCATGTTTTTTTTGGTCTGTTCGAACTTTATAGTAATTTCCAAGATCAGAAACCAGTCTCGGTACATTGACAGAGAGCAATGACCATGTACCATGAGAGATTCGATAGTCTTTAAATATTTTTTTTTCTAATAAGACTTTAATGAAATTTTAATTTATCAAAGACCTTGGTATTTATAAAACTTATAGGAAACGCCAGATACAAGGTAGGCAACCATACACTTCAATTAAATCTTAGACCTTATATATATTTCTAATGAAGATATTAAAAGGCTTTTTCATCGTAAACATTCAAAAATACTTATAACAACTGTTTTTTTTTTTGACAAACTAACAAGTATTTTTATCGGTCTGGCATCCTTATTAGAATGACAGTAAACTGTCCTTGTTTATAATTATAAAAACTTGAAATCTAAAATTATTATAGCTATAAGTAGCCTGAAAGAACAATATTGTTATAGCAAATGATGATCTGACTGACCCTCTACCAAATTATCTACTTATATCCCATTAAGTTGAACATCGATTTCTTTATCACTAATACAATGGAATAACCATTGGGTTAATACGGGTAAACCCGGTAACGAACGGATGAATAAACGAATAATGCATAAATAGCTCTGGCAAGTCTTCAACATTGATCAGCTGTATCTACATAATTAATATAGCGTCCACCTTTTTTCTGGCTACAAAATCGCCGCGGAAAATGAAAAATTTTCCGCGTTTATTTCGTTGCTTTACGTGCATCACCTCGCCGCCATTTTAATGTTTTTCTTCTTCTTCTTTCTTTTCGACCGCGTTGCTCAATCTCATTCGCGCAGCACGTAATTTATATATACGCCTGTATTCCCGGGACGCGTGTCAGCACGTCGCGCAGGAACGCGACTTTTGCCGTGGTGGCGTCCTGCACACGCGAATACGACACGCATCAACGGGCCGCCGCCGGCCACGGAAGTGTCCACGAGGCCTTTTCTATATTTCATATATATATATATATATATATATATATATATATATATATATATATATATATATATATCAACAGGTACACATGTATACTGTAAGAAATAAGGAGTACAGTTGCCTCGTCGTCTTTTCGTACGAGTTGTAGCCTCTGGGACTTGGGGGATGGAATGTCCTTCCTCACGCTACCTGATCTCTATTCTATTGGATCGTATATATATATATATATATATATATATATATATATATATATATCCAAGGAGAGCTTTGTTTCACGCCGTTAATCCCTGATGTCCACACGAGCTCGGGCACTTTGCCCGTGATTTTCGGTGATTTACGATAGCCGGCCACGGGTGGAGTATCGAGATTTCAAAGATTCCGACGATGCCTGTATTATTTATACGAAAAGGTCGAAGGACCTTTTTGACGTTGTTAAAATTTTTCGGTGCGCTTCATGAAGATATTTGGTGTGGAGAAACAGATTACTTTTTTCCTTCGTATTTGTGAACGGTTGAATTACGCGAAATTTTTATAGTAAATTGCATTGGAAAGTTTGAAGTTTGTCAGAAGGTGAAACTGAAGAAATTTTTACAGTTTTTACGAACATAAGTCGTTCGGATATATTATGCTTGACTTTTTTTCAGCTCACATACCTTTTACGTCAAAATATACCTCAATTTCTTCAACTTTTCTTATTTCAAGTTTAAAGCAAACGTCCAGAAACTGAATTAGCAAAGGAGTATAGGTCCATCTTATATATTGCCCAATTCATTCAAGCCAATTCGAGAGCAGGCTTCCGTTCTTCTGCATCATGTAATAATATTATAACAAATATTTTTTTAGAGAAACAAAATTATTAAAAAAAGAAACATTTTTTAATAATTAATTTTACGATTTTTTTTCAATTGCTACAGAATTTTGTTTTTTAACATTTTTCAACATTTGAATACAGATCCAATTTCAGGAATGCCCAAAATGTATTTTGCTGATAGTATTAATTAAATTTAATATTTTAATTTTGTTTTAATTTGGACAGTGAATCTGAATTAGAGAGTTAAAAACTTCTCAGCAAGTATTTAATATATATAGTCGTTATGATTAATAACTATTTTTTTTCCTCAAAGTACTAGATAATATTAAATAAATTAAAAACAATTAGAAGTCACGCTCGCTTAATATTGACTCAAATTTGTGTTTCATAAAAAATAAAGGTATGATTTGGGTAAAACATTTAGTGAGAATCTTAAAGAGATATCTAAACGATTAAGAATAATGAAAAGCTCGAATTATTATTTTCATTTTAATAACAATTTTTTTAATTTGAAAATACATCATGTTTCTATAAATCAATAATATTTAACATTGTTATGTATTTATTTTTATTGTTATTTAATCTTTTTTTTTATATTTACAGATGTAACTGTAGAAGAAAATTAGCAAATCACATCTGTTCAAATGGAGTTTTAGTTTATTTTATCTGACAAAATTACGGTAAGTGATTCACTACATTGTAAAAAAAGTCATGAAAAACAATAACTGAAATTATTATTTACATAAATCTGATCATGAAAAAAGAAGAATATCTTAATTTAATAGGTCTTTGCCGAAAAGATGTATTATAAATAAAGTCTTTCAGTAATTATTATTAATACTTAAAAGATTAAGGTATTGAAAAGCCATCAAGCTCACTAATGCATTATAGTAAAGCTTCTGATGACTATTTTAATTCGATTAAAATTTTACAGGGCCTATAATACACGAAAAATATTGTTCGCTTAGACAGGTCTGAAAAGCAATAGTTGATTTTTAAAGTTCAAATGATATCAAACTCTACGCGTAACTATTATGTAGTATACATTTTCGAAAGGAATATGGATTGATATCAAAAATTAGTTTATACTTTTGCATTAATAAATAATAACATACAAAATAATTTACCTTTGATTTATAGATTGAGACCGATTTTAACAGTATTTATGGATATTTTATTATCTATAATGTATCTACACATATAAACACATACTTCTATTATTTACCTTTGCACATATTTTATAATACAGAAGAACACAAGGGTCTATGATATTCAAATTCCAGGGTGACATATGAATTATGATCGAATTAAAAAAAAAAAAAAATTAATCACCCTCGAATGTACGATAACGGCTGTATCGATTGCAACTTACTCAATTTAACACAGTACCCACAGTAGCAATGCGATGTATCGAACGAGTATGTAATACTCTGTTAATTCATCGTCACGGCTGGCAGTATAAGTAATTCAATAATTTGTGCAGTCCAATTCAACCTCGTCGAACTTCGGTTTTATCAAAAGCTTCATTCTTGTTATTTTTTGCGATGGAAAGCACATATCTCTAATCCACTTTGTCCCGGGTTCTGGAAAAAAAAGTTCAGCTTAAATCGAAAGCCTGTAATTCGTTAAATCGCAGCTCAATAATGTCACGCAAATTGAATAAGACAGACATCTGACAGAATGGTAAATTGGGTTCCGAACTTAAATCTATATATTTTCCGGATGAGTGTTTCGTTTTTCAAATATCGCTGAAAGATCCATTTCATTGTCGAATTGCATCAATATATCTTAAGTTCTCAATACTAATATTTATTTAATATATTTTCTGATAAGGATGGATTCCGAGATTTAATGGACATTTCATGTGATTTTATGAGGTACACTATATGATAAAATTGACCGAACGTAATTTGAAAATTTTTATAAAGTTTCATCGAAATCAAACACGTAAAAAAGGTGACTGGAGAAGTTTGAAATGATTGAGATTCTGACTTGTGCCCTTGGTTAATCTTTGATGAATATATTTATATAAAGTAGCAAACCGATGCCTTTATCTTCTTGGCCAAGAACTCTTTTTTCGATTATCACACAATATAATGCAGTCCGAATTCTTACATCTTGATTTATTTATTTCTTGACCTTGTATAAAACTAAAACTTCTCGATCACGTTGAATTCTAGGCATTTTACAGACAATGTCTACTGAATTTTTGATTGTCGCAAAGTACGCACGATATGATTGCCTTATGTGTAATGTCTTGTAGAAAAAAAATTTATAACTTACTGAAATAATAAAAAAAAAACACTTGATTCTAACGAGATCAAGTTTCAAAGCGAAGAAAGAAAAGTGTTAAGACGTATAAAGATGCTCGGAGAAAATCTAATACTATACTCCATTACTGAGTTTATAACGAGATTAAACTTTTAATTGAATCGTATTAATTGTGACCAGTGTGACCTTTACCGTTGTAAGAGAACTTTATAAAAAAAATAATGAATTAATGGAATAGTTTGTTAAAAATAATGGAAGTGGAGATAGGACTCAAAATGCGAAAGTCAAGTAAAAAGGATATGTATACGTACATAGAGAGAAAGTTAGAGGATCCATTAAAACTTATATAGCTAAGCTAGTTTGTACTTATATATAGATATATGGCATGTGTGATCGATGTATTTAATGTGTATTCTTTGTTTCCTTTCAACCTTTCAAATCGAATTGATAAATATTTCATTCATCGGAAACCTAAATAAAGAACGGGAGCAAAGCGTACTTCGTCAAAGAATAAAACTATTTTTTCTTATGCATTTAAAAATTAAGGTTTTCTATAAATATTATTATTATATGCCTTAGCAAGATCTTATTCAATAAAATTTCTTATATTTTTTTTTCCACATGGATTTTACTAATTGTAATTGTAATAAACGATAATTATAATATCGAGATTTCGTTTCAAAACTACAGCTTTCAAGCGCCTTTATTCTTATTATTAGCAAGCTTCTGGTGAATTTTTCGATACAGGATAAACGCGCTAGCGCTGATCCTTGACAGTTTCTGTCTGATCCCAAGGTCTTTCAATGTAGGCGTTCGTGTACAGTTGATGCCGCGCTTGACACATATCGATCCACCGTTTCATACGTACGGTATCCATTGTGCCATTGATTTCCTATCGGTAGCATATACATTTAATTGGTTAATTTCGTCATTAGAAGGATTTATCGATCAAAGTGGAAAAATGTTTAATTGGTTCCAACGTAGATACTTTGGACTGTTTTAAGGTCTTCTATACTTTACGTTAGTTTTATCTACGATATAGTGTAATACTCTAATTATTATATGTTTAGATCCAATATGAGCAAGGGAAAAAGAATACATTTTAATTAACCTAAAATAACTATTATAGGAAAAGTGAATAAACTTATTAATATATATATATATAGAATAAATAATCATTAATATATATAGAGTAAATAAATAATTAATATATATATATATATATATATATATATATATATATATATATATATATAGAAACAAAATAATTTGATGTTTAAGTGTTAAGGGTTTCTTTTAATATCTTTGTTAGAAATAGTGTGTTATGCGTTTCTAAATAACTATTATACTATGTGAATGTTTCAATGATTTGTTGTACGAGGTACCGAAGAGAAGAATACTTTTACTATATTCCATAAAACTTAAATTAATTGAACTTCTATAACTATTGTTTAAAGTGTAGCTGTAAAAATAGTCTTTTTTTTTATCCACGTGGTTGTAGTTTACAGAAATGCAAGAAAAACACATACATTACAGTGTATTTATTTATTTTTAATTTTGTTACAAATCATCGCTATTCAGGCTTTAGAAGGTCACCCCATGTGTAAAGTTTTTATAAAATAGTAGCAGATATAAACATTATTTCAATTTGATTTTGTTATCAACTTCACCTTAAAAAATATAATAATAAAATTGCATGACAAACAAGAGCTTCGCCAGGGTTTATCGTTACTTCATTGGTATAACTGTGATGAAGTAGGCAATTTTTACGGTTACTTTTTGTAATAATTGTCCTGAATAGTTTAACTAACTGAATGACTAACTAAATAAAATAAATTTTAATTAGTAGAGTTGCGACGAGCATCTTTGTACGTGCAGGAAACGTGCAAAGCAATATATGCTGGAAGAGATCCGAAGATCGCTTTAAATGCGATAGACGCAATTTGCTTTCTACGGCCCGAAGTTAATTAAGTCTTCTTGTGTTCTTGTCGCGCGTATTATTTATCAAGTGTACATTGATTGCGAGCACACGTGGCTACAAAGGGCAACTCGCGTTTCAACGATGATGGATATTTTATAATCCTTTGATCATGCGAGGTTAAACCCAGTGTATATATATATATTTCGGATATTTACTTGAAAATCCACGTCTAGGACGATCAGAGAGGAAAAAGAGACAAAATTGTATTTAATCTAATTTTATGTTTTATTATTTGTAAGTATTTCTATTATTGTAAAAATATTTTTTTTATACAACGAAATCAGTTGTGTTCTCAAATCTGGATTCAGATCAGTGTCTGCTGCTGGAAAGTGGATGCGAAATAGAATTTTAACTATAGGACTATAAATATTTTTACCGGATTTCGCTGTTCACTTCATATACGTAATCAATATTGAAGTCGATTTTGTCGGTACTGTCCCGAACTTTTTGTTTCGTTTTCTTGTTGTAAAATGTGTGAATACTAGAATAGTTCGTATTATATACACCAGATATACTACTTTTCCTTATATACATCAGATTTCATGCAACGGCTTCTATCCATTGTTCAAGTATTTATAATCTTTTGTGGTCAGTATAATTTTGCAACATCGTTGATCAGGAGTAAGAAAAATAGATATCAGAGATGGGTGACGAATTTGGTTCGGACTGAGCGAAGGGATTCTAATTACTTCCAAAATTAGCCCTATAAAGTTTTAGGACCTTACGCTTTCTCGTTTCCGTGTATTTTTTAAATGAAATGAGATATACTGTATATATAAGTGAATTTATATGATATATAAGCGAAGATACTGGAGATATATAAGGGATTTTTTCATGAGAATCACTACTTTTGAAATCGGATTCGCAGAATAATATTCCACGCAACACAGTTTTAATGAACCTATTTTAGTGGTTGTTTGATCTGTTAAGCTATGACTTGTATAAATTCGCTAGAACTTTAATTGAAAATTCCTTAGAAACTTTTTTAGTAAAATGTTTTCTTTCTTTGATTTCAATGTCAAAATTAGTGGCTGTTTAGATCTTAAGGGTTCATTTCGGAAATAATCGAATCTGCCTTGTTCAACTGGGATAATGTACATCTGCCATATCTAATAGCCTCTCCTTGTAAGAACGCAAAAATTATTTTTTCTTTTTGTTTTATTGTTTTCTTTTTGGTAGTTTGCAAACAGAGTCCCTATTATACGAGTTAGGGTGTTTTGTTCGAGTCTGTGCTGGTAGACTTAAATAAAACACTCTAACTCGTATAAAGGGGGATCCGTATGCAGGCATACAATTATAGTAGCAACATCGAAATTCAGTTCTACTTTATCAACTCTTACGAACAGCGTATGCTACGCTTATTGTCCTGCAAACCGCCTTTATGTTCATGCTCAAATATCTCAAAGGTCATCGCGGCTTACCTATAGTTATATCTACAATTGCGCCTTTCTCTTTTCCGTATATTTATTTTTATTTCTATGTTTAAATTTTATTTCCATTATATATAAAGGTGAATCATTACAAGATGATATAAAAGCTAGTAATCAAATAACTTATTAACGTAGTTTTATCATTACATTAATATTATACGATATAAGTTGTAACTTGAAATTAACAACTATATTAAAAATAACATTTACAACGAACTGTATATTCTTTATATCGATAGTAATAATGATTTATTATAATTATTAATATCTTCCGCAAATTTGAAACTGACAGTTCAAATTTTGATTTTTATAATATTTTAAGAACAAGTACACATAGACTGCATAAGGTTACTAGAGTAGTACTGCATAGTCTTGAAATGTCATATAATATGGAAAACTATCTTTGATCTTGTGCTTGTCTTTATAGTGGGTTAAACAAGTCATAGAACTATGCCAAGTCGGTCCTCTCGCCGCCGATATCAAAACATACAGCACATATGGAGGCTGACGAATGTAATTCATGCCTCTGATTCGTAAAAAGGCACTTAAATTTCCATTCATTAGCTTTTGCATAAGAGCAATGTACCAGAGTTTTGTATATAAAAAGCTGTAAATCCCATTCGATCAGATCTTAGACGTATCTTTGCTTTTTCCAAGCGTTTGCTAGCGTGGTCTATCATTATAAGTTGATGACAAAGATCGAAGTCATCTTATGGCTTCCTCGCGGACATCTCGATTTTTGGTTTCGATTGTACTTTACACGCACGGTCTATATTCTTAGTATTAATATTCTAACTACCTTCTCCAGTATGCATTGTAGGTTACAAGGGACATTGTTGAAAATGACGGAGATAAATTGTCCAGATATAGGTTACCACACTATTTATCGATACGTCAGACAGAAAAGTATTTTTCTTGATATTTATACTTACTTCTGATTGATCCATTTTATTATATATATTTTGAAGCAATATTAAACAAGACGTCTTATTTTCAACTGTTAGAAGACTTTAAGCTTGTAAACTTGATTAGGAAAAAATTGTCGAATATTATCAGCTCGACGTTTAAAAATAACTATGAAATGAAATTAATTTTACAATTGTTCCAACATTTATTTAGTAAATTAATTTCAACTATAAAAGAAGAATTATTGAGTAGCACCCTTTGAGATTCAATTTCTGCATTTTCTGTCACTCTTAAATATAGATTCTTTGACGTCTATATATTAGTTATAATAGGTTTTGATCTTTGACGCTTTTCACCAAACCAAACGGCGTTTATTTCCATTGTAATTTATTGCATTCCGCTTGAACTATCTTCAAGTATACATCTTTCTTCGATCAAAATCGATTGAGAGAATACTTGGATAGAAGTCTTTCCTTCCTTTTTTAGAAGCATCCAACACTGCTCTCATCTGTGTGACTGGAGAAAATTATAAAATAAGGTACCGACTGGTATTAGTATTAATAGACGAAAATTTGTAATAATTCTTCATAATATAGATAATGACAATACAGATAGAATAAAATTTTTTATAATAAATAATTTCGGTATTTGTTAACCAATACTACAGGAAGTTCTTTAATTTTTGTTTAGTTTATTTTAAGTATAATACAAATTACAAACAGAGATCTCTATAATTGCAAGAAAATCGCGATTGCTGAAACTAAACTAGGTTTGCATCGACTTCGATAATCCTTTTTTTAAACATGCTTCTAATGATTATTTTTGACAATTTCGCGACGACTATTATGTCGAGTGAAATATGTAATGGGGCGGTTAGCTCCTTTTTCAATCGAAAAAGACGACGTCGGAGACACCTATAGGAAGTCTCGTTACATGCGTAGTTACCTACACATAGAGTATCTCCTGACTGGATTCGATCCGAAAATCCTGGGTCTGGATTGCGACACCGCGCGCTTCTACTATTAGCGGGACAAATACGCACGCGCATATGTACAGCAGAATAGGCGAAATTCACAGAAAATAATTGAAGGTGTATATTTAGGTATGAAGCGAAGCTTTAACTTATTAACATAAAGTGATGTATTACAATGGACAGTCCTGTGGAACGCGAGTCTCACAGACATTCTTCAAAGTACTCGTATACAGTTTCGTGCGTTTCACGTACCAATTCTTTCATGCTCTGTAGCTTGTCCATCTTGTTACATACCATTCCTATAATTCTGCCCACCTGTTTCTGTAAATCAATTCTATAAAATCCGTCTCTATAAAATATTTTCTATCCCAGTATTTTCGCATATTAAGTTTGATATATTATATTTGTGATGATAGTTATCATCCTTGTCAATAACCTAGATCGTTGTTAATAACTTATTCCGCGTCAACGGGTGAAGCTGAAAAAACTTTTATCGTTTTACGTCGACTTAAGACTTACTTACGTACGGAACTTGATGTCAAATACGCGTCTAACTTGCTTAGCAATTTGTTATGTACACTAGCATATTTTAGATTAATAGATTTATGAAAAAGCATATTAGTAGAGAGGAATAAATTTAGACCAATAAGCTTTGGCAAATTTTTATGAACATTTCCACCTGTATCAAAATATACGCCTTGAAAATGAATGTAACAAATTTCAATAAATTATATGAAATAATTGTATGCGAACCCAATATATATAAATGTTTCTTTGGTTCGGGGCATCATGGAAATCCAGTACCTCAGATAGCTGTTGCGCTCTTGGTAAATATATCCAAAAATGCATCAAAATGTTAACGTATATTTTGTCCTTTCGTTATTAAATTTTAGTTAAAATCGAAATTATAACAAGTTTCAACTTTTCTTTGAGACTGCGCTGTAGATTTTATGCAAAAGCATTGAATATATCTGTATCCATTGCAATTTCGTATATTTCTCCTTTTATTAAGTGAAAAACTTGCAGTATATTTATTCAATTGAATAATTAGATTACCAACTCAGTTTCCTCAAGGGTCGGAACCGGCAGCCAGATGCGAAAAGCTAGCGTGGCCAATGCAAATTCAAAGCGAGACATTTTAGTAGGAGAAAAAGGTTGTTATACTTTAATATACGTGTGAACACACACACATACACACACACACAATGTTGGCGCTTTTGGCATACAGTGTATGCGTAGCAAGTTTAAATTACTAGATGCAGTGGCGTACTTTTACACCCTTGAAGGAAGAGAGACAGATAGAAAGCGAGAGAGCGATCGAGAGAGAGAGAGAGAGAGAGAGAGAGAGAGAGAGGGTGCGCATGGAAAAAACGTGTTCCTTTGATACGTCCTTGTATATACGTATATATATATATATATATATATATATATATATATATATATATACACATATATATTCGACGCCTTGAGGCGGAGGCGGAACTGAGAATATATGTATACGTATGGTTGCAGGTAAGTATACATTGTATGTACGTAGCGTTTTATCAAATTTCCCGTATTTGCGCTGCTATCATGTATATTGTATACATGTATGTATGTAGACAGCCGAGTTTAAATTATATTCCTAATTTTTCCAACCTGACTTCGTATAACCAAAGGGGAGAGAGAGCAATCGATAATCGAGGTCAAAGGTCGGTATACCGCCGCGCGTATTGATCTACCAGGCGAAGAAACGCGTCTACCCGTAATAGGTGAATTATTTATTCTTATATATATATATATATATATATATATATATATATGTGTGTGTGTGTGTATATATATATATATATATATATATATATATATATATATATATTGCCTGTGCTAGTGAGTGGTCGATTAAAAATTTTATATATAAATATAAAAATTCATATTTAACTGGCTGATCGATATCGGTGCAATTAAGATATCTTATTTTAATATACATATTTATGTATGGATTTATCTGTTTGGAGAACTTTTTAGCAGTTAGATATTTTTTTTTACTATTGGAATACGTACCTACATCTCATTTGCTCTCTGGAAGGAAGCCTCCTATATGTATAATGCACAAGAATTTTACGATCCATCCAGTTTTTTCAAATACAGCAAATTTTTTATGAACAGCTTAAACAGCCTATTGAGAGACTGTTTTGGAATAATAGTCGTATTAACGAAAATTTCGTGTCTTAATAATAGAAATCTATTATTGATTTTCTTTTTAATTTATATTAAATTTTTATTCTGCACGTCTCTTCAGAGCAAATTGTTTCACGAACGATATAAATACTATATTAAATTATTTCTTAATACAGTCATTTTTTAATCAAATTTCCGCTTTTTATCAATGCATGCAGAATGCCTAATGCGAATTTTTTAGTCATCGTATATTTTATCGTCAACGAATGATTAATTTCAGTAGGATATGGAGGTGCGAACATTTTTTTTTGAATATGGAACAAAATTGTCCAGAACAGTTTAGACGAAATAAAAGACTATTTTAAATAAAAGTTTAAGTCAAAAGTATATAATATTTTTTTTACACACCTTCTTGGCGCAGAAGTAATTAATCCCTTCTCGCATATTGAGAGTTATATACTTTGAAGTAATTGCAGTTACGTTAACGAGAACTCAATATAGTTTTCCTGAATATCGCTGACTTGTTCAAGACTAATTGGAGCTAAAAATTATTACGAAGCTACAAAGTATAATTGTGAGCTAAATTACTATTATTTTTTTTGCCAAAGTTACGCGTAAAATTTGCATCTGTTTGCGAGGTCGCTAAATGGCAATTTGTCGTCGATTTTTCGAGATTCATAATGATATATACGATGAGCGAAAATGAAAACATGGAACGTTTTCATATTATTTTATACTATTTAGTACCATTGAAAAAGTTAACAAAAGAGATTTACGCATTTATATATTAATTACTTACTGACTATCTTTTTTTAAAAACCATACTAAACATAATATTTCAATGTTACTACTGTGAATCTTTAATAAGACACTTCTCGATATCCGGGGTAAGAAAATTATCGATAAAATTTCCATTCCTATTCTGAGATTAATATTTTTACTTTTTAACATTAGGCACAAAAATTTTGAAAAGAATTAAAGTAATATTCTATAATGTTATGATAATCAGTGAGCAATTTACCATTAGTATTTGGATAAGAAATAATATGATTTGCGAAGATTAATTATGCAGTAATAAATACAATCGTGCTCAGAAGTTTGTTTGCCGATTGTTAATTATCCGATTATTAATTAGATATAAGCCGATGTGAATAAGCCGATTGTTAATTAAAATTATCAGAATTTCTTAAACATTTAGAAAGCTATTGGTAAATTTTATTAGGCTTGCTTACAAAATGTTTTAGAAATTTAGTCATTTTTTAGATCAGAACAGTCTGTGATCGAATTACTGAGCATTTACTAGCATGTAATTTTTCTCGATTTTTATAAAAATACATTAAGGCAGAATGTATATATATATATAATATATATATATATATATATATATATATATATATATATATATAATAAATAGAATTCTTTATAATATCAGAGAATTTCTGTAAGAATCCCTTAATAATCGAGAAAATTTTTAATAAGTTCGAGTTCTATTAAATATTATACAAACGATCCGGGCAAAAGAAAAGAAATCCGTTCCATAACTGAGTTGAGGGATTTTGGAAAACCTAACGAGCGAGAGTAATATGTACTGAATCCACCATAATTCCTTTCCAGATATATATATATATATATATATATATATATATATATATATATATATATATATATATTAGGGCACGAGACGATTAACGGGGAAGGGAGCGGGGCGAGCAGTACATTACCATCGAGCGCAAGACGTAGGGCTCTTTAAAATTACACTGGGATCCGAATTTTTCGAAGCGCGAGCGCACGCGACCCTGCAGTGCAACCTCGCACACGAACACATCGACGCTCCTTTGTAAAAGGCGTTACATATTACGCGTAGTCACGTGACGTCTCGTGGGGGGAGTACGAGATCGACACGTCTAAGTGTACGTGTTTTCTTTCTATTGCCATTTTCCAGAGAATGAAAAAATTTCTCCTCTCCTCCTCTTTCTTCCTCCAACCCTTTACCCTCTCCTTCTTCTCCCCTCCCCGTTGTTTCCAAATAGATTTCATTGCCTCGTCTCCGCGGTGACTCTTTACACAGCGAGTTTTTCCAACCCTTGTACGCCGGACAAAGAGAACAAAGAGAGTCGAGTCGAGAGATTGGAAAATTGGAGATATGTCAGCACACGCACACACACACACACACGCGCGCGCGTATACGTATATTATATACATATCCCAGCTAATTGAAGAGCTTGGATTCGTACATAATTTTCGTGTAAAATCGCGCGGGATTTATGGTATGGGTTGCGTCAAATACACGAGAGCCACGTATTACGAGAGCCACCAGAATGATCTCGCTCCCTTGCTGTATTCCATTGGGAATTTTTGTATTCGAGTGGCCTCCGGTTGAAAGTCGTACCTAACAAAATATCTATTTAATTTCAAATCTCTGATTGTCGAGTCGAATCTAAAGTTAATATATTTGTTGATTTTTTTTTTAATGAATCTTTAATTTGCTGTATCTTATTTTGAACCATTAATAACTGGGTTTAACCGATCAATTTATTTCGTTACAGCTAGTTATAAGGATAATTTTTTTTTCATTATTCAAATAAAAACGTACCTAGAAAGTCATTAGGTTAACAATTTTTAATATCTTGGCTACTTTATGCAAACCATCTATTTTGTCCAAGAACTATATAAATCGACGTCTAGTTCATTCTTGCAAGGTGATATGAACATGTTTAATACATTTATAGTCTTTTCAATTTATACGTATCGAATAATTGCTTTTCTTTTTTTACACCTAGGAATAGGTCACCTGTCTCTTACTGATTAGCTCAGCAGTTAATAGTTTATGGAAAAACGTACACATTACATTTTCATAATCGCATTAATATTAATATTGTAAGCTTAACATAAATTATCAATAGAGTTTTTCTGAAGAAATGTTAATTGTTCATATGTTAATTAAATTGTTCTAAAACGAATAATTGCTATGACTTTTTTTATAATATATTAGTTTATTGCAATATTTGACCAAATTTGTGCTCATTTGCGGTTAGAGGTACCCCTCTTTTGGCCTCTTCAAACACGTATCATCATGATAAAGAATTAGTAGTTTAAATAATATGGTAATATAAATTTCAAACGTAAATATCACATATACTGTGTATTAGAAATTTGCTCAAATAATACGTATGGCTAATTAAGCATTAAATAATGTTTCGTATTGAATTTTAACAATTAACCTTCATACTTGATGTATAAAATTTTTATTCAATCAACATTTGTTACCAAACGGTAAATTGGGGTTATTTATTTTTTACATTTATGTATGACTTGAATTTTTTTTGATTTATTCGAGAGCTTCATATTATTATATTTAAAAATATTTCTTGGGTTTAGTAGAAAAGAAGTTTTAGATATTCTAGGTAGGTCATCGTATAGATTATCTTGATTTGGCACATTTTTTTCCGGATCAATTAAACGAGAGAAAAAGAATTTCTTTATAAGTGTTATCCAGGCAGAGCGATGTACTGACAGACTTGGTGGAAAATGAACATTAAAAAATATGATCGTACGGATTGCCGTAATATGTACAGTTATATATATATATATATATATATATATATATATATATAATATAGCGCACGGTGCACAGTATGGAATTAAAATTGCTCTCAGATTGATATGAAAACTTAATATAGCGGTGTCTGGACGAGGAATATGGGAGGACGAGCGTTGAAGGGAGTGGCAGTAGGCGGGGGGGGGGGGGCTCAGAGAGAAAAGCACCATCAGGAATATTGCATTTGCTCGGGATCTAAGGCAGGTCGCTCGCACCCCGTGCCGCTGGGATTTCGAAACGGAAAAGTAATTCTTTGCCTCTCCTCCCCCTCCCCAACCCTCAACTCCCTTCCCCGTGCAAACGCTTTTCGGCCGATAGATAAATCACGGAGGCCTCCCGATAAATCTTATACCATTGCCAATGCGTGTAATTTCTCCTTAGGATTGCTCTCTCCTCTTCCTTATTGACTCGCACTCTATCTGGCTATATATATACATATATCAATGTGCTCGCGCTTAGAATGGCTGGCTTAAGTGGTTACGGTCGTGCTGCGGTCAGGCGCGTTTATGACCATCGTTACACCTTCAATTAAGCTTGCGGCTTTTCTTGATTGTGTGTCTTCGTAAAAGTCCATAGTCGATTCAATTCTACTGAATTAAATCGAATTTTAAAAGTACATAAAATTAGAAGAAAAACTTCTGTCGGAAAGTGCGATCAGAAATTTCATTTTGGATATAATTTTACTTAATTCCTGTTGCTCGATATATACGGAAATAACTCACATACATGCAATTTGATTCCAAATTATTTATACATCGCAATACAGATTTTGCGTATTATCAGCACGGTTGGCCTTCTTGTTCTGCCTCTGTTTTCACCTTCACCTCTGTGAATTCGTATTCACATAACGTTCTTTTCTTGTTTTTCCCTTGCGTTGTATATAGAATTTATTAGCACAGAACAGAATGTTGGTACAATTATATGCATTTGATGGAAAATAATAGCAACGTAAATTTTTCCTTGAAATTAGTTACTTTATTTGTGTGTATGTGTTTTACAGATAATGTAGACTAACACATTTTAAATTATATTAAATAAATGAAATGTACCATTTTCCGCTAAACTTTTTTAATCATAAATATTCACAAATTAAAGTAGCAATTACTACAGATGTAAAAGTTTTCATATAAAAAGGATGTTACTGTTCATCGAGGCTATGCAATATTATTAACTAATAATTATATGGAATGAAAAGAAGTTCTGAAATTTTGACTAATATTTTAGGACTCTGTTTTTTTTTTTTAAATTTTACTAAAATAAAGACTTTGAATTAGTAATTTTAGCAATAATTTTGTTCTGCATTGTTCTGCAAACTGACTTTTACTTTTTGTTATTTGAATTTTGTTGGATAAGTATAGATAATTATGCATAAAATAAAACAATATAAATAATAATGATAAAAATTATTTCTTTTTAATGATAATAATACAATATATAAGAATATAATGACTGCAGCAAAACACGGAACCATAAACTTGGCTATAACTTTTATTGGCGCTCCTATTCTTTCTGATAGTTTTTTATACTTTTATGCTTTGAATAAAAAATTAAAAAACGATGGCTGCTTCCTCCTATCTCTAAAACTTTCTTTGACTAATATTTCAATATTTCTTTCTCTTTTTCGCTCTCTCTCTTCCTTTTACTCTATTTGACTTGATCTTTTCTCAGTACTCGTATAAATTTATATTTCAGTATTCGAATATCGACGATTCCCAACGTGTTGAATATTTTATAAGTGTATTCTGTCAAGTATCAATCCATTCAATTTCAAGGATCGTCCACTAAGGCAAGCAATTCTATAACTCAGTTGGATTCGTTTCGCTTTAATAAGTTTTTATTGCATATTCATGGCTAACTTTTACAGAAATTAAACCAAATATATAGTTATCGATATAATTAATATGAGTTACCGTTTTGCTTTCACTTATCATACGTAAATTTTAACGGAAAGTTTCTATTGACCATACCTAGTGATGGATTGATTTGAATTAATATAGCATCTATAGACATTAACAGGAATTTAATATAACAAAGAAAAATACCTAGACAGTTTTCAACGGAGTAAGATTTTTGGGTTAAAAGAGAGATACTAAAAGAGCAATTAATTATTATGCCATACCACGTGGAACATCGCGGTCGTTTCAACGTTTACTCTTAATGGTTCTTTTTCGTCGATGCTGCCGTTAGTACGAATTTATATCGTTCTCGAGACGATATATAGCGCATTCCGTTCTGTACATAAGTACAAGCCAGAGGATGTGCGTATTTGTGTGTGTGTGTGTGTGTGTGAGAGAGAGAGAGAGAGAGAGAGAGAGAAGAGAGAGAGAGAAAGAGAGAGAGAGAGAGAAGAGAGAGAGAGAGAGAGAGAGAGAGAGAGAGAGAGAGAGAGAGAGAGAGAGAGAGAGAGAGAGAGAGAGAGAGTAAAAAGATAGATGGAGTTCGTTGCGCAATTTTCTCACATATAAGTGTGCATCCACGTAGAGCCAGTACGTCTCGAAAGCACTCATATCGCTTAACCCTCGAAACTCGTATAAATTTAGTTCCCAAAATTCGCCTCGTGCATTAGCGCAAAGGAAATTTTTTTTTACTCTCCTCGATACTTTTGTCATTTTGTGTGCTTTGTTAAAAAGATCGGTTTTTCATATCTACGACATAACGACGACTGAATCATTCATCATGTACACAACTCGCAGACGTATAATGTGTAAAAATTCGTTTGACAATAAAACCTAATTCCCGCAATTGCTTGATATTTATTTTTCGCTTCTTCCTATATGCAGATGCGAATCAACCATTTCTTGGATCTCTCATTGCACTTACGTTGTTTATGCTTGTTCGACTCGCGTTTTCAGCATTTGGAACGGCGTTGCGCATTTAGGATTTCAAGCCGAAGCAATAGACCATCTCTCGTCCCTTCTTTCTATCTATTACGAGAAACTAGCGCCCCATAATTTCAATATCCGTACTGTTTTCGATAAACTTCTCCTTCACTCGAAAATCTGCGTTATTTTGAAATCGAAAAAAACGCAGGCGCTTTCGTGCCGAGGCAGAGCAGATCGATTTACCCGTATTTCCAGCTCGGATTCCCGTTAAAGAAGCTTCTCTGCGCGAACTAAAGAAAAGGAGTGGGACGGGAGTGCAATCGAGCACGCTTGACTCGATTTGAGCCATAAGATAAGAGTGAAAATATATACATAAATCTAGTTAAAGTCGATCAAATTGAATTATTGAACGCGAGCGAATCTTTTTTCATTGTGACAGAGCGCTATTCATGGACCTAATTAATGGCAATGATATCGTTTCGTTGGCTTTATCAATGATACAAGGGAAGTTTATTAGACAGTGTGAAGTGAATTTGAGCTTTGCTTCGTTAACTATTGTGTATATTAACTATTGTGTATGTTCTTTACATAAGTTCAAAACGGATAAAATATGTCTGTTCCTGGACATCTTTTTGACATTTTTGAATATTTCATGATTCTGAGCATAGAATACGAATGCATAAATGTCGTCTGACAAATACATATTGGAAGTAACGAACAGCCTACCGTAGTATATATACGTTTCTTCACTGAATATATCCCATTATAATGATCGTAATACAGGAGGTAAAAAAATATACACGATTTTACGCAAACGTATTTTGAAGGGTTAGGATTGCACTGGACGATACCATTGCTAAAATAAAGTTAATTCTATAGAGCTGATAAATAACCTTGGAAACCGCACAAATGCCAGTTTTCGAATACACGATCTCAATTGGCTGATAATTTTGTCGCCATTGACAATTCTGCCGAGATATTCGGATTCTAGGCACAAAATTAGTCCGGAAATATGTTCCGGTTATACAAGTACAAAATCATGCAGACCTGTCTTCGTTGTGTCGTACACTTTTCTCATTCTCGCCAACTACTATCTAGGCCATGCCAAATACTTAAATAGTCTGGCCATCTGCTCAAAAGTTTTTAAGCTTTTAAAGAGCTCGAGCTTAAATCATAGGATGTTTTAAGAATGACTTGGAAAATGCAATAATCTTTCTGAAGACGAAAGTTTTTTCAGTAAAAGAGTTGGGATAAGATTTCAGCGCGTACCTGATATCAATTATTCTCTTGGAATTAACCCTTTAATACTGTCAAAATATAAAGTTACGGTATAATTATAGAGCATTCTAATAACGATGAATAATAACAAAGTTTACGTAATATAGTCAGTTACAATATCGCCGACCAGCTCATTCGAAACCTCTCTGCCACGACGTATTTATTCCGATAAGTTGCGACATTGAAGTGGGCAGTCTCGAAGATCCAACGATCTAGATTGCATTCGGGAAACGAGACGTTGCCAAAGCTCATTTGCATACGGCAATAAACTTCGTTTGCAGGATAAAATTAATGACATTTTAGTAACAAAGTTAGTATTTTTTGGACTCTCTATCTTTTTTTATAAGCTATGCTTGCGAGTAGCATTTTTCTAGCATTTTTATAGTATGTATATATTTATTATTTCCCGAAGGTAACGATATCCAATAATGCACGTATATCATTAGTTTGGAAAATAAGTTTTTCCTTCTATAATAAAATAAACTAGATGAATCGTTGAGTTTCAGGAATTGAAGTATTGTATATATATATATATATATATATATATATATATATATATATATATATATATAAAAGGCAATTTATAGGGGCTTAAGGGAGTAGTCGAAGAACGTGCTGATTCTGCCAAGAGGTTGGAATGGCTTTGTGTATATATATATATATATATATATATATATATATATATATATATATATATATACGCGTTCAGTTCCCTTAAGAACTACAAATCTTGATAACGGAAATGACTTTCGATTCATGTGTCTCGAAAAAGTATAAGACTGTAAACAGGAAGGATATCGTACCTATCGTAGAATAACTTATGCATTTTCACGGATTGTATAGAGTTACTTTTTCGATGACACCTGTGAAGTTTTAATATTAAATTTTTTTTCTGACGATCTAACGATCGTCAATGCAGATTTAATAGTTACGGGAGGAAAAAGAACAGAAAGTTTCAAAATAATTTGTTAGAAAATCATACCACGGTCATCTGAATTTAAGGTCGAATAATCATTGTAGCAAATATTTTTGTCGGTCTTACAGTTTTTATAAAATAATACACTTAATCTAATGACAAATTTTTATTTAAAATACAGTTCTGGTTCTACCATATGTAAAAGTTTTATCGGAATGCATTAGAGGTGATTTAAAATAACACAATATTCAAGTTTACTTCAAAAGTAATAATAATTTCGGTAATTTATTTAACAATTGTAAAGATAAGGATGACTAAGATTTAAAAGCTAAAGTAGTTTATAAAATTACCTGAAGCATAAAGTATATAAACATGCGATGTATGAATGGTACATTTTGTGTAAACATAGAAATATTTTAGAATATCATATTAAATATAAATACTCGAGAGGAAGTTTTTAAAATAATCATATTTTTTGTAATAGCATTAATGTGAATTTACTGTTAGAGTCGAGTAAATTAGATGAACTAGGATAAGCAAGGACTGTCTGGCTGTCCTTATATAATTATATTAAATTATTTTATAAAGACTGTGAGATCGATAAAAATATTCATTAGTTTTTTAATCAACAGACAAATGGGATTCAATTTAATAAAATTTAGCCACAAATAATAACTAGATAAGATATAAATTTTATAATAATTTTTAATAAATTGGAAACTGTTACAAACGCACCTCGTAGAAGAACCAGTAACATAATGAACGATAAACGCATGCGCTCGACCTTTTATAGGCTCGCCCTTCCCTTAGCTATCAGGTTTCTCAAATTTAGCGATAAGTCACAAACGGCAGAGTGTCGATCTCTCGAGAAGTTTCGCCTCGCAGCCTTATTGGCCCGGATATAAAAGCCTTGTTTTAAAGCTATTAGTTTCTATCTTTTTATAGAAACTTTCATATTGAAAATTCCCAAATTTTGCTAAAATAAAGCATAAATTTCAGATCTACAGCTTTCGAAAACCAAATGGTTTTCCGGTCACGGCACCGATTGATCCGAATTTATACTTTATACGAGGCAAAAGATGGTATTTCGTCATACTTATTTTGAAGTATGACTTACAGCTTTCGAAAATAGTATCCACTTTTTCCTTAAAGCAAGTTATATATTTAAAAAATACAGCTTTCGAAAACCTAGTGGTTTTCCGGTCACGGCACCGATGGATTTTAAATATACAACTTGCCAATAGGAAAAAATGGCATTTTCCAGTCACAGCACTGATAACTTGAAATTCCCCGAGAGATTTTTATATCTTTATTATTCATTTAGCAACACATGATTATTATTATAAACTTTCATTTACTACATGTACACTATTCTTCGCGCCCTTGCAAAATATTTAAATAACTCATACCTGCATTTCTATATGTTACTGGCTTTTCTTTACATAGTTTTACAACAACGTATTTATTAATCATAACGCATTCAATTTACTTAAATCATGATTTTGATATCTAAAACAAAATTATATTGAATATATTTATTTTATATAAATTATTCTTATTAAGTGTATTTATCTTACAAAGTATATTTAACGTAGACATCTAAAATATCGGATAATATTAACAAACGATATAACATAGTACATTCGATGAATTCTCAAAAGATAAAACAATATAATATAAATACAAAATGAAAAATGAAACTAATTTTAACAACTTATATTAACCATATTCTCTCTTATAGCTTACAGCCAAGCTATCAGTTTATATTGATCACATTACGATCCTAAGAATTTTCTTCGCCTGATTCGATATCCTTTTTCTTTTATACTTACAATAATCTAAACAAAGTATTTTATTTTATAATTATTACTAACGCATATTATATCTATTTACCGATTATTTAATAACGTAATACTCTCTATCGTATAACATATTATATATCGCCGTTCCGTAACAAGTTTCATTGACAACAATCGGCATAAGTACAATTTTCTTTTTCGAATAATTATTATCATAATTAAAAATTGTCATACTTAGAAAAACCAAGTGGCATAATATAAATAGTTTAGAATCTAATATTTATGATTGACATGTAATAGTTACATATCGTTCGTAATGCCTAAACGAATATATATATATATATATATATATATATATATATATATATATATACACGATTCTACTAGTAAGCTGCTTTTATAATTTTTTAATATCTAAATTACGTTACTGCTTTGAGCAAACGACGAATCTTCTCTAAATCAATGGCACAACCAAGACGCCCTAATCCATTGACTAATTCTTGAAATTAATGCGAAAATATGTGAATCGTGAATTAAAATAATCAATTTCATCATGAATTTGACGATGTTTATTTCAAGTTCAAAGCGGCAATGAGTTACTGTCGGTGCGTTGTGTACGCAGGCGATTGATGAGGTGTCAATGATAATCCAATTCCAACGAATTGTACTCGATAGTTCTTAACAAAATTTTTTTATATACAAAGTGCTTTCGATCCGTAATACTTCGTACCTCATTGGAAGCCGATGGGAGTGAAAAAGAAAGTTTTGCATAAGAGTTGCTTAGGTTGTTTGAATAATACATTAGTGAGATTGACCTTGGCAACCCGCGTGAAATGTGATTCGAAGGTCTACCTGTGTTTTAGAAGGAAGAATCCCTTTACCGAAGTCACAATCAATAAAACGAAATTTTGTTTTCGCTCGCATATGTTTGGCTTGTTTATAATAATATTTAATATAAACATAGATGTGTGAACGTGCAATTTTTCCAAATATCTAATATAATTATTTCCATTTAAAAACTCGAGTGGATTTTAAAACGACCTTAGGAGTTGGCTCGATGTCAAGGTAAACGTTCAAAAGTTATGGTTCCTTTCCTCCCAAATAAATTTTCTACGAAGCTTTTTCTCTACCTCGCCTCCCCCCCATTTGTCATCAGATAATAAATAAAAATAAAAAAATTCCATTCTTCCGTACCAAGGCTGTATACTTACGCTCAAATTGATTATTTAATATATTAGCTTTTCTTCGGCGAAGGACGGGAATTAGCGTTGAATTTCAGTTCAGGAATTATTATCCTCCGCCGCTTTTATCGCGTCCTCGTGTTTTTGCGATCGCTGAGCCAGGTATCCCATTATAACGTGCGAGCGTTTCAATTTTTTTAGCAACATTCAACGCTATTCCTTTTTATGTTATCGGCACTGAAAACAAATGTCGTTTTCAGATACAGCGACGGAGAATTTTTTGTTCTTTTGGAGTCTGGTGTTAAAATTCCAACTAAATATTAACCAAAAAATATGTCCAATGCAAGAAAAAACGCGACAATTTTCGAACAAATTCTTTTTTAGATTTTTTTTGCATTCTTATCGCGACAAATTCATGGTGTAATCATGATCACAGATGATCATGATAATTAAAGATTGATGCAGGATTTTTTATAATCATCGAATCACTCACTTTTACAATATGAATGTAATTATTCTACAAAAACTTGAACCTAGATTTGATTCGGGAATAATTAATTTAGGTACAAATTATCTCAGAAAAAGTATCATAAAAAACTTCAAGAAATATCCTCGATATTTTTAAAATTTTGTTGAAAAGATGCTATATTTAAGTTTCTGAAAAAAATAAATTTAGAAAAGTTCAAAAAATGTTTGAAAATATCTAAAAAAATTAAGGTTTTCTTTGACAAATTTTTATATGTTTTTGCTTTTAAATATTTTATGCATATCTCAATATTTTGTAGAACTTTTACATTCTGGCCGCCACATGGTGAAGAGGAATAGTGGTTCAGTGAATACACAAAAATCCTTCGCGAAAGTTTAACTACTGAGAAGAATTTAACTACGTAAAAGTCATTTATTTCCAAAAATTTTCACGTTTTTTTTATCGTTTTTTATTCTTTTTGATTCGTAGTCGAAATTTCGAGCCGCGATTCAAAAAGAGAATACAGCATTAAAGTTTTGATGCTTCGACGTGACTGCGATATATACCGATGAAGCTATTCAACATAATGTCCGTACATGACGTAAACAGCGCTCCGCGATTATACGGAGCATCGCTGGCTTTAATCGCGCGAAACTCGAAATTAAATACGGCTGGAAATTTTATGGCCGCGGTGAAACGGGAAATCGTTGCGCGCAGGCTTTGCCCGAAGCGCGGGGTTCGGCGAGCGATAACGGCGAGACGCCGCGCCGCGTGCCGCCGAAAAACGATGACGCGCACGGCTCGCCTCCGGTAGTCACGTCGACGACGCTTCGTTGATTACGTCAATGAACGAACGGGATAACAGGAGCGGCAGGATGCGAAAGAAAACGGCTGCTGGCGATAGAGTGGGTGGGGGGCGCGTTTAGACTAGCGATGGCAGAAATAAGAATTAATGGTTTCTTGTAGATTAATGATTAATGCGGAATTTAAGAACATCAGAAATTGAAGAAAATAATGCGCAGATGTAGAAGACTTCTCAGTTTGCTGATCTGACCTAGCATTTGACATTCTAAGTATATCCGTTCTTTATTTGTATATCACAGATTGAAAAGAAATTCAGCAGGTGTTTAAAAAATAAGCGCAAAAACATCCCGATAATGATGTAGCACTATTTTAGTTTTCATTTTTATGCGAGAATTTGTTATGGAATGAAAAATCGTGGATTCTCATATGTGGCGATAGACATTTCACGACCGATTAAAAATTTGACGTACGTCATATTAAAAACTTGATCAGCACGGATAAATCGTCTATTCATAAAGTGGCTTTAAATTGCCACTTATTTCGGAAATGCAATATTTTGGAACATGAGCCATTGAAATTCGCGCTTGTAATTTTAAAGACAATTCTTCTTATCGTCGTTAAAAATATTTTCCCCGTTTAATGATAATAATATTATAAGAATAATGCGATGAAAACCCAATTTTAGAGAGTTCCGCTGCTTATTGACTTAATTTTTATAAATTACCTCAATTAGAAAATAATATGAATGTAGATTTTGTCCTCATCTTCTTGAAAACTTTCTTCCGTTTCTTTTCTTTAATTTCCGTATATTGCTTTAAGTTTCTTTTTTTCTACAACGAGGAAATTATCATTTATGCCGAAATCACTCGCATTGATATACGTAGGTAGGTCACGGATTATAATATAAAATATAAAACACTGGGAAGCGTCAAACTGATTGGTAATGTATTAGCGAGTGCAAATTGTTAATTACTAAAAAGATTACATACATTTTCCTATGATGATCTAATTATGCTCGAGCTTCCGTAATTAGTATAAGCTGGGTATACTTTGTTCTGAGATAACATGTTAACTGCTCAGTGAGGCTATACGGTTAACCTCTGTCATGAACGATGAGTCTAGATTAATACACTGAGAAAAAATATCTATTATCGAGTAAATATTTTCTTGTTTTGTACCAAGTAAATTATTTTGTCAAATTGAGAAAGCATCTTCTTAAATCAAGAAGTATTTACTTAATGCAAGAAGAATTCACTTGAATCAAACCACGTACTCTAAAAATCTAGTGAATATTTTCTTAATTTAAGAAAATGATTTACTTCGTACAAAACAAGTAAATATTTACTTGATTTAGGAAAATATTTTTTTCAGTGTATGGAATTTTTAAAAATTAAAAAATTCGCTTGATAGGAATTTTAGTGTGTTCATATGCTAATATATGGTCGAATTTTTTCCTTTGTGATTTAAGATTTTACTATTCTAACGATATAGCGGTTTCTCCCCGTAAAAATCCATCCATTTTCGTAAATTGGGAATTAAAATTCTTTTTACGTAAAATTGTACCTCTTTACGAACCCCTATTAACAAGTAAAAACAATATTAGAGGATCTTATCTATAGAAGTCTATTTCGGCACTATTTATATATGACGCGCGAGGTCAACATTTCATGCAGGATATAACAATTTTTAGTCTTATTTGAATAAGTAGAGTTCGTAAGCTTAGCATTTTGTTTGAATAAGTGTCGTATAAGTACGTGATAAATGCAGACTTAAATCTTTATTAATAAATATATTTGTTTTGTCAAACGATATTTAAATTATCAAAAAATATTTTATCATCGAAGTTTGTAAGTTATTACTTAGCATGTATGTTTCTATTAAATATCTCTGGTTTTATATGATCAATAAATAAATAATGGACTAATGGATGAATGTATATAAAAAATTCTCATTGATTTTTTTGTATTACTTCCTCCAAAATTGGTAATTATCGAGAAGAAATTTAATTAACATATGTAGTTACTTTTTGTCTCGGTTAAATATCATAGAGTTAGTTCATCGGTGAAGAAAGTAGTTTCACTCTAAGAAAAGGTTTTTTTTTTAAATTTTATTATCGACCCTAACTCTTGATGGAGACTTTTTAAAATGGAACTTTATCTTACGAAGACGGGAGAGAAAAATGTTGCTTGGTAACGATGAAATCTAAAATTCAAATAGTCCAGAAGCGATTTTTTTCCACCACGAGCTTAAGACTAAAATGAAAGTAATAAGACGTGCACTTTTTTGCGTGTTAACAAGCGAGTAATGAAGCTTAACTGGTGCGGCATGACTCTTCTAAAAGTTTCGAACAGCGCGAAAGTTTGTGTATAAATTATAAATGCGTACGTCTATTGTTAATACACAAGTTTTCAGGACTTAATTTGAATTTATCTCGCGCGTAATTCTTCGTTCACGATTCTTCCCCCCTCCCCCTCCACCGCCGAAGTGATTACGAACTTTATTTTAAGTTAGACTTATTCTTTATATTAATATAGTCATTATTCACGTTCCTTTTCTCAATATTGCGATCAATTGAGCGAACAGTCAATATTCGCCCGTCATTGTACGCCGTCGACAATCAGCCAATGGCACCGGGCATCGGAAATAGAACGCTGTCGCAACGATTGCCAGCGCGCAAATGTCGGCAAAGCAGTAATCTTCGCGAGCCCCGTTCGTTTCTGCGCAACCTGCCGTTTCTATTGCGCGTCGCTTAAGGCTCGCGCCTGCGCGCGCGCTCGAGGCCGCCGCAATCGACACCGCGCTCGCGGCCTCGGGCGCGAGCGAAGAAACCCGACGACGCGAGCGCGATATCCGCGTCGTCGGGCCCTGGTTCAGGGGCGGGGCGGACCGGGAGAGGAGCGAGGAGAAGGAGGCGCAGGTGGCTCCTCGGCGACGTCCGTCCTCCTGGCCTCGTCGTCGAGCTGCCGCCTGGTGGCATAGCTTCTTTATTGATTGTCCGCCTATGCGCACCCGTCTCTCTGTCTGTCTGTCTCTCTCTCTCCCTCTCTCGCTGTCTCTCTATCTCCGTCTCTCACACACGACCGTCCGTCCGCGTGTTATATACACCGAGGATTGACTGGCGCCACCCGTCGGCCGGTCGATCGACTCGGCTGCTTCCCCATCCCTCGGCTTCTGTTAAAACGTCTTCTGACGTCACGCACCACCCCGAGCGCGCTTATTGATCCGGCGCGGAGCTCATGCGCGCGGCTCTATGGACTCGTATGGTCTGTGTATATACTTGTGCATATACTTATGCATACGTATACCGTAAACGCAGCATCGGTATACGTGTACATGGCGAGAGCGCACGCGCTTTTTCGCCGAGCGCAGTTTAGCCGTTGGAGGCCATATTCCGAGCCTCCTTTCTCCCTATTTCTCTCCAAACGAGAAATTGCGATGAAAGAACCAGAAAAGACAGAGAGAGAGACAGAGAGAGAGTACATAGCTCAGCTGTGGCGCCCGTGACGAGCGCTCTATGCAGATTATATATATATATATATATATATATATATATATATATATATATATATATACATGATTTCCCAGCTGCATCATTGCCGGGGGAAGGGGAGATGGAGTCTGTGCGCGATGCCATGGCCGCACCGACCGATACGCATCGTTGCAGCTAGCTCGAATCCAAGGATAAGAGCCGGAACGGTTTAGCCAATTAGCGATAAAAAGAGAGAAACGACGCGTACACCTCGGAGGAATAGAAGAGGGGCGGGGAGGGTTGGAAGGTTAGTTCCGTTCCTTGGCGCGTCGCTGGTATACGGCAAACTCGTGTATGCGTATGAGTGTCGCGCATCGCGGGAAAGTTGTTCGATGGATGCGCGCTTACTTCTGGGATTTTTAGGCATATGTGAAGAGAAAGAGAGGGAGAGAGAGAGAGAGAGAGGCAAGGACGGGAGATCGATGATGCACGTGGCACTTAGGCTCGAGCACGTGCGGCGGACCTGTGTAAACCTTTAATCGAATTGAGCGCCAGCTTTGATCGCGCGCTCGCGACGTACATTGCTCGACTAACGTTAACCGCGACAGTCCTCGTGGTAACGTATAGAGATGCAAATTACATCGGGCCTGTCGGAAAGATATAAACTGCCTCTTTCTATCGTTTCGCTAACGTCGATCGGCGCGCGTGCCAATCGAGGCGCATGCAACGCTGACCCGAACTACTGCCGCATAATGCATTCGACTTAAAGCAGACCCGTTCGCTTTTTCTCTTTCTTCGGTACGCCGCGCCCATTGTAACCTAATAGTTAAATACGACGATTACGTGAAATATCGAAAATTACGAATTCGAATAAGAACTAAATCTCGAAATAAAGATAGAACGCTGGAAATTGATTATTTTTACGTTTCTCTCTGAGTCACTTCAGCAATTTAGTGACCTATTTGAACAGTGGATTTAGGGCGAAAAGTATATAAGCCATTAATTATAATGGCTTTTAATTTTTAAGATTCGATTCTTATTTTAATTTATAATTTGCATTTTTACTCATTTGATCAACTTGTCAGACCTACGATAGTTTAATTCTTTTATTACCGAAATACGCGCTGGATTATTTATATGCATAGTATTTCGACAACCAGAGAAAGAGAAAGAGAGAGAGAGAGAAAAGTGCGATCGACATCGATCGCCCTCCACCTCCACTCCCTACGCCCCTTTCACCGAATTCCGATTGTTATCGATCTCTCGCGGATGTTCACGCCGCGCAGCGAAAGCTTTTAAAAGCTTTCGATTAGCATGTAAGGGGCTGCGCTGCCGCCTTCCGATGGCAAGCTCGATGAATCCTCAAGGCTGGGGATCGATGCTTTTTCCGAGGCTCTCTTTCCCTATCTCTCTATCCCTCTCTTTCTCTTAGCGCCCCGAGATTTTCAAATGGAGGTACGTATGAATTTTTCCTAGGGCCGAAAGCGGAAAGCGGTTGCAACGTTTTCTTTGATACCTTAGAGTATGCCGATCTATTTGATTAAGGGTCGATTTTGGACTCATGAAGAGGGGATCAAAGAGTTCGAGAGGCTGAGTTGATAAAGGTGTTATTAAACTTCGAAGCTTCGTGACCTACAAAAGAAAGTTTCTTAGGCTCTTCATAGAATCTTAAGAGTCGCTTGAGAAAATGTTTTTTCTTCATCATTATTATGTTATAGGAATTTGTGAGCCCAAGCTATCTGACTCATTTAAAATGTAGCGACTTATTAATATATTTTAATGAAAGCTCAATACGATGAAAATAAATTTTGAATATAACTTGGTTTTGGCAATAATGTAATTATTATATCATTTTGAAAATTACAAGGTATCAATCCATGAAATGTACTATATTCAGTAAACACAATGTCTGATCTATTAAAATTTCGATAAAAATTTGATTCACGATTTTTATCGGTCTTACTATCGTTGTACAATAATTTAATATATTAAACTAAATTAATACCAGTAAGACTATCCTTGTTTGTTATCATCCCAGAAGGATCTGAAATACAACTTACTATTGAAAATAAAATTAAATTAGATTAAGGATTAAAAATAATAAAAAAATAAATAAAAATAAAAATAATCAAATAATAAAAATAGGTTATACTCTATGTTAGTAAAGGACAACCTGACTACTGCTACCACTTTAAATTTAAATTTTCCTTTGTTGTCCAACGATGAAAATTTTTAGTTTAATTTAATCCACACAATTTTCTAAAAGTGTATTACAATTGCTGCATTGTACTTTTTAAATATAATTTATTATTAGTATAATTTATGACAGTTATTATAAAAGAATCTGACTTTATTTATTCCCATCCATTAAATCTAAAATTTTATATTTAATTATTTAAAAAATAGAATATTACCATTTTTTATGAGCTAAAAGTTGACGTCGATGTTTAAATATGATAAAAATTCTAAATTTAAAATCAGAATAAATTTTTAGAAAAAAAAACAGATATCTTGAGAACTAAGTTGTACGTTTTCTTCTAAGTACAACTTCTAAGTGTAGCTCGTAACTCGCTGGACTCGAAGATAGAAATAGATGATCTAGTGCACAATGCGCATATAGAAATTAACTAGAAAAATGCTTTTTTTTATCAGCGAATATTAAAAAATCTTATTTTATTATAGATCAAAGCAAAAAAGTCCATTACAACGTATATTTTTTTAATTGTAAAATGATTTAATATACTTTTTTTAAAATATAACGCAAAATTATAACTGTTGTTCTTACAATTTTATCTTTTCTATTAAATGATTAAGTTACCTATTGCTACTGATAAACCGAGAAATGGCTTAGGACAAAATGTCATATTTACAGTTTTCGAAAGATTTTTATAACTTTATTCTTAATTCAAAATTATAATTTTTTATATTTAATTAATCTGATCTTTTTTAAATTTTAATTTAAAAATAATGCAGTATGTGAATATCGACGCATTTGCACAGAGAACAATTTTCTATATTAAATTACTTTTTTATTATTTGGAAGATAATGTAGGCAATAATTTATGAAAATTTTACTATAGGTTTATAAATAATTAGTATAATTATTTGTGGTAAATAATAATCTAAATTTAGGAAAATTTCTAATAAATTAATTATTCCCATTTATTAGTATAACATAATGCCGGCTTCGATAAAAAAATTTTATTCCCTAAAACTTTCCAAGGTGAAATTAGAGTTTTAATTTTACTCTGATACATTCTTCCATCTTATTAAAGATAGAAAAGTACCATACCATTGTGAGAAATTACCATTGTTTGATATATATACTCGTGAAGTAAACCTGCATTGAATGGACCTCGAGTTCAGTTCAATCCGCACCATTGTTTCTCCGAAAGTCCATCTGATTTGCACGTTGACCTTTGGCGCATCGTGTCACCGAGGCGAAAGCGGGAGAGGAGTTCATGAAAAGGAGGAAAGGAGACAAAGGACAGTTGATAAGGTAGGGTTCCATCTGCCCTCTTCGAATGTCTCAATCCCGATGCGCAGTGATTGCACCGTCTCCGACGCCACCCTCCCGTTGTAACGTTGTACCGTGTGCCGCGCTGCGCAGCATTTTCTCGGTGCATGCGCACCATTGGCCACGGCGTCGTCATCGCGCACGCGCACGTCGCCAGTACAGTCAGGTTCTCTCGTCCTCTTTCTCTCCCACCCTCTCTCTCTCTCTCTCTCTCTCTCTCTCTCTCTCTCTGTCTCCATTCTCCGTCTCGGCAACGCGCAGGGGGCGACCGCGAGCGAGGGCGAGAGACGAAAGGTGGGAAAGGGAGTGGGAGAGAGAGAGCGAGATAGAGAACAGTGGCGGAGGGCAGTCGAGCGTAGCAGCAGCAGCAGCAGCAGCAGCAGCAGCAACGGCAACGGCAGGAGCAGCAGCAGCAGCAGCAGCAGTAACGACAGCCGAAGCATAAGTCGCGGCAGCGCAGGAGAGCGGCCAGTTGTGCAGCCAGCCGTGGAGGGCGCGGACGCGATGTCCGCGATTACGACGTCGACGACGACAGCAGCAGCAGTAAAGGCAGACCAAGATAAATTCAGCAGCGGGCCGCTCCTCGGCAGCAGCGGTAGTCGCGCGACCCCCGCCTCGACCTCGACTTAACCTCTCGCCCGGTGGAGTCCGCGGGCGCGGGCGCTGGCGCGCACGGCGGCAGCAACAGCCGCATCAATAGCATCGACAGCCCCTCCTGGCCAGAGACCCAGGGGGACGAGTGCGACAGTCGGGTGTGCGATTTTTTTTCTCGGTTGACGTGCTTAGCAATTTCGGGGGTGTGATCGTATATTATTCGACGACAGTGTGTCAGTGTGCGTAAATAGATATATTTATCAGTACGTCCCATCGTACGTCAGTGCACGCATCTCTACGTGAGGCGGCCGCTGCTCCGACGAGAAGGGTAAGCGCTCGATTGGGCCCTTTATTTTCTTTACTCCCTCCTTCCTCCCACCCTCCTTCCCGTTCTCTTCTCGAAAACACCTCGTAGATCCGTCGCGTAAGCATGCGAGAGAGGCGACCGAGCTTTAAGGAGAGCGCCACTACCGAAGCGTCGCTCGTTATTCTCCCTTATTCGCGGATTACTCGAAAGCCGCGGGCGAGCTGCGAAAAAACAAGAGGAAGGAAAATCGACGGCCGCTCGCGCCCGTACATACAAGCGTATATATAGGTGAGCGCGAGAGAGCTTTCGCAAGCACGTATACGTATATATAGATATAGGGTGTACGTAGATGAGGATATACAGACTTTCACACGCATGTGCGCACGAATACCACACTTGGTATGTATGTGTATGAGTGGGTGTGTTTGTGTTTCTCTCTCTCTCTCTCTCTCTCGCTTCCTTTCTTTGTCGTTCTCGCACATACACACGTACATACGTATGCACACCTATTTGCAGACGTTATCGATCACCCACCAGCGCTTTGCCATGTTGTGCTTTTCTCAAAGAGCTTTTCTCCGCTACCAACGTATCCTGTGCCATTCTTCGACTTAAATTTTTTGGAAACAGTAAAAAAAATCTATGAGCATGTCATGTATGGAAACGAAAACGGCGATTAATTTAATTGCTTCTCTCCCTATTTAAAGTAGAAAAATCGAAAAAAGGAGGTGACAACCGCAAGCTGGCTGCGCTCGTTTTCCGTGCTCGCGCATTTATTTCTCTCGCTATATATATATATATCTATATATATATATGTGTGTGTGTGTGTAGGGGGAAACACGCGCGTAAACTCGTCATTGATCAAGCTCATGTCTATATAAATAGATATATATAGAACTGACGTTGGTCGACAAAAAGTGCCCGAGCAATTTTAAAGGGGAGGCGCGTGTGCGTGCCACAGAGTCGACTCGGGATCTTGGGGGGGGGGGAGTTATTCACGCCACCCGCGCTACTCCGTGTCGAATACACCGGTGTTATAGGCTGTACTATTTACTGCGGGGCCTTTTGTTCACGCTAATGTACCAGAAGTGATGAGCATAGAATTTTTTGCGTTCCGTACACGAGCACACGCCCGTGTACATGCATGCATATAGATGAAAGGGACTAGCAACGAAACGTCAACGTGTCTTTAAGGTGTGTGTATGTGTGTTTCTCCAAGGAAACTCCTATATGTATATACAACATCCATATTTTTGAGACGATCATGTCGAGGGATATAAATGTTCCTAATATTTCCCAGGTATTGAGCGGGCATATGGAAAACAACAATACGGCGCAACGGGGAGCTAACCCTTTCAATTACTATATACATTACGTCGCAGTCTATAAGTCACAGTAATTTCCTTGACACAGAAAATATGCGCATCTATATATATATATAGATGGCGACGCGGAGATAGCATCGGCAAAAGGGACTTCATTCGCGTATATACGGAGCGCCTCCTCCTCGTTGTCGAGTGCAGCTCGCTGCGCGTCGTTCGCAACTCTAACACCCCTTCCCCTATTCCGTCTTATTCAGTGGAAAGAAAAAAATCGGGTCTCGCTCGCTCGTGGGAGGAATATATACAATTTGCGCCCGCGATACGTTTTCGTTACGCAATCGCGCTCCGAGGTCTTCCACTTCACCACCTCACAATCGAATAATTCTCTCTCTCTCTCTCTCTCTCTCTCTCTCTCTCTCTCTCTCTCTCTCTCTATATATATATATATATATATATATATATATATTCACATCGTCTTTTAGCTCCTTCGCCGCAAGATATCTACTCCGTGTTTTGTGTCGAAATAAATATGTATATGCGCGCCAAATCGAGACATGGAGATGGAAGCTTTTTGGAGAAGACACACACATATATATGCGCATTAGTTCATAAGCATATAAACATATATAGTGTTTGGTGGTCCAGTGTATTATCAATGCAAATATAAAAGCTCTTTGGAAAATGTACAAATGTACAAGGGGGTAAAGGTTCTTTTCACGCCTTGTCATTTGGATGAAAAGAGCGTAGCGAGAGAGAGAGAGAGAGAGAGAAAGAATGACCTTCGTCTCCACGAACGTGATTTTCAGGAAGAGAGAGTTTTTCTTCTCCCTACCTTTCTCACCCGATGCCCGCATCGCGGTTGACCCCGCGCCGGATTGGGAGGGGATGGGGAGGGGTAGTGAATCCTTGTCATCCCTCCTCCACCTTCTCAACTGTGACTCATACTTCCGGATATCTCTTTTGTTCTTTCTCTCTCTCTATCTCTCTATATTCAAGTCGATCACGTCTCGGAATAGGTTCGATTTTTTTTCGGTCAATTCTCTCTTTTCAACACCTGCGATAAAACTTCGCCAATTTCCAGAACACTTCCTTCTTTGCTTTTACTCGAAATCGCGATTAGTTTATACGGAATCGATACGGCAAAACTTTCGTATTGTTTCAGGTGCGTGCTTCTATGATCATTATTAGTATTATTATTTATTCTTATTATATGTATTTGAATAGAAACTTATATATAGACACTGTTCTTTTTTTCATAACGTACATGTTATTAGTTGTTTTCGCGTCAATGGTATAATTGAAATTATTCGTCTAGCTGGCTATATTTTTAAATAAAGGAGGTGATCAACACTTTTCTTCCTTGTTCAGAATTATTTTCTGAGCGTTTTCGTATACCAAACCGCGATTTCGGATTTATTTTAGCACGTTAATCATTTGGCAAGTTGACAGAGATCGATAAATATGCCGTATGGATTTAGTTACGCAACTGCATTTATTAGGGAAGAGTTTCGTTGCACAATTGAAATTCTGTTCGTACTTACAAATGTGTTTTAACAGAAATTGTTTTTGGACTATGAGTCAGAATGCCCATCCGCACAGAAATTATTGTTGATCACGCGTGGGTATGGAAAATGAGACGTTGGTTAATGCTTTTCAAGCGATTTCGATTAGAAATGGGAGGGTGATGGAGAAACTGCGTCTTGGTCCAGCAGCTTTGCGTTGTGAATTGTGAAATTTTCTTGATAAATTCCAATTTTTCTCGTCACGAACCACTGTGAAGGCGCTATATGAAAATTGTCCCCTAACTTTGTTATATTCATGAAACTCGTTAAAATCTGGGCGTCTCGATAGATCAATGGGAATTTGATAAATAAATGATCCATTAAAGATTATTATCCGACTAAAATTCATACAAACTTTGAAGCACAAGTTTTTGCTTCCCAATCTCGATCGACTATATAAGACATCGATCAATTACCTCTGGGACATCGGGGTGAGAGAAAAAAATTGCGAACGTTCTAAAGAGTATCTTCTCTCGTCTGTAACTTACGAGAGGAGTTTGGACCCCTCTGGATTATGGAATTGGTTGAAATTCTTTTCAATATTTTCTTTTACTACATATATATATATATATATGCCTTTATCGGATGAAACGTTCCAAAGAAATTGAAGCTATAACTCTCGTAAAGTCAGAAAAATGCTCGTAGAATTTTAAGTAAACAAATTTTAATTTTATATAGGTCGTAGTTTAGAGCTTATTATGGACGGCGAGCATTATTTTTCTTTATTGTTTTTAATATTTGAACCAACAAGTTTATTTGAGATCTTTCTTCCTGTTTTTTTACAACCCAAAGTTGCCGTCCACAAGTTTTATATCGAAGCAAAAAAAAAAAAAATGACAACGGAAAGAGTTCAATTTCGCAAGGATTTTTGAGCTTTGGACTTTTATGGCTGTACAGGTCGCATTTTATTCTTTTTACAAGGCCTCCCGTTTCGCGCGCGCGCGCCCGCGCGCGTGTGTGTGTGCATTATTTCGGTTGCTCCGAACCGCACAGCCAGCAATCTCCTTAGTGCCTTGTTAAAAATTTCATTTTTGTTCTTTATATTTCGTAAATAAAAATCATCCTCCTAATTTATACCTCGTGTCTCCCCCCCCCCAAATTCAAGCATTTAAAAAATAATATAGATATATAACTCTTTTTATGGTTTGACGTCGCTTTATATCGAACCGTCAATTCAACTGACGTCATCGGGGGAATTCGATAAACGAATTTTTCTTCTTCTTAGTTCATTTCCATAAATCACAGAGGGTTAATACAAGAATAGAGAAAAAAGTTTTTCGATGCGGAAAACATGTTCGAAAGAAGCGCAAAATGATTGATTTCAATGTAGTACGACATTCCTCGTAATAAATCGCAATACGAAACAAAGGTTTTCCACGTTTTATGACTTGTCTCCTAGGTTCATTTGTAATAAATAAAAATAATAATGCTTTTTCACGTTTATAAAGATTAGATTATTCTGAATATTTTTCTTTTTGATAACTTAGGAGAATGATAATTTATGCGTTCCTTACTTTGGTTTGCTTAAAATAAATTTTCATTATGAATTGTAAAAGATGAGTTTCTTGTTGCGCAAATAAGCATATATATATATATATATATATATATATATATATATATATATATATATATAATGTAAACTATAGCATGATGACGCAAAGAATATAGGCACGAATTACTTTGCGGATTTACATTATTTACCTCGTATCGTGCAAAATTTAAATTAGAAAATCGATTAAATAACTATTCTCAGTTATTGGAAAAATGTATAAAATCAATATAATATTTCAGAAGAACAAAAGCTAAAGAATGCTCCTAAAATTTATTACAGAAGCTGACTTAAGCGGATAGTTATGGCAGATTCAAAGCTGTATGGGATTAGAAACCGACACAATTCTTTAAATTAGTCTTGATTTCATTAGAACATTCTGAAATCGATCGAGAAAGATACGCGAGAATTATGCGTTATTAAGCTGCTCGGCAAACATTTCAGAAATTTTCCAGGACACGAGGAATAAAGCCAGATTCATGCTCTAAATTATATTAGAATACTTTAGTTCCAGAGTTTGTTATCTTTTTAAAGCCTTTTTCATCGTAATACAATTCACACTGACCTTATAATCTTTTTAGTCGTCATAAAATTTTATGTATAAGGTACGTGCCTTTATCACATGTACGATCAACCTTGTTTTCGCGTATCTCGAAAAACATAGCTTTATCCAATTGTTTGAAATAATAATTTGACATAGACTAGTGAATATTCGATTTGGATTATTTATAATTATCAATTAAAGGAAGTTAGTCAAACATAAAGTTACTCCTATTATCTGGAGCGAAATTATGTACTTGCAGTAAAAACAATTGATAGATTTTTGAATGCTTAATCCTTTTATTGAACTTAGATCGTTTAAGAGTGGCATTCAATATTTTTACGAATATTTATCGTTTTAGCTTGAACCGAAGCTGTATACAGTCGCTGATAAAAAAATTATCTGAATTTAAAATTAAGCAGTATAAATATATTTTTCTGTAATGAAAGTTGAATAACAAATGTGTTATGCGAAAAAATGCCCTCTCAAATAATTTTTTTTGCTTCGCTTCATCGATTATTTTGCATCTTTTTACGCACATAACCATTACGCGCTGACCTAAATTATCATTCCTACGTTTTTTCGATAATTCCTGCGTACTTAATCAGCGCGTATGCGATACTTGCAAAAATAGTTTTTTTTTCTTTCGATGCCAAGCTTCCAGGGCTATGTATCACCTACTCCGTCCCTATCTTGAATCGAGAATTCGTCTCGGCTCGTTCGCGGAAAACCGCACCGATGATTTGAGAAATAATGGCGCAATATACGCGAGTCCGAGACGAACTACGCTTCTCGCTTATTATATGCGCAGCGGAGTGTCAAAGCGTTGTCCCAACCTCCATTATTCAGTGTTAAAAAGTAATGTTCTCACTTATGCGTATATATATATATATATATATATATATATATATATATATATATCTACAACAATTTATCTCCCCCTCCATCGTCACATTCTTCCGAAGTCTAGGAGGACCGCATCGTCTGGATGGGGGGAAGGCCGGTTTTTTTAACACGATCCTCGCGCTGATCTTTGCGAAAAGATAAGCGACCCTCGAATTTCCATTCCTCTTTTTCGTTTCTTCTTTCGGCCCGTGGTTGTCGCTGGCGGGAAGTAATCCTTTAATTTCTTATACTTTGCCACCTCGGACTAGGCAGCTATTATTATTCACGAAGGAAATGTTCGAGACTTCGGAAATTGGATTAATGGGACATGATGTAGGTATATAGAGGTCGCTTTCATCACGATAGCTGCGTCATAATTTCTCTAAGGGGTAGTGGAACGGGGATTGCTTGTAAGGTTTCGAAAAGGTGTATTATAATACGAATCGTATTTCAATCTCGGAAAAATGATCAACATTTAGTTAGTTGACTTGATTATTATACATTTATATACATTTATATATATTTATATATATCAGCCCTTATTTAGTTGACTTGATTATTATACATTTATAGAAAACAACTGTCCAATAAATAAGTATAATTTGAGCCTTCTTGCATGTACCTTTATATATATATATATATATATTTAATGTTTCTGAACATAATTTCAGTGACTCGGCCAAATAATAAGTCAGGCGTGGTTGTTAGGATGATTTCGTATTTTATGAATGAATGAATAATTTCAAATGCAGCGATAATACCATATAGATTAATAATGAACTAAAGGATTGCATAATGTAATGCAGGATTAAAAAAAAAATCAAATCGTACAATCGTAAAGAGCGCCTGCTCATTCACAATTTTCAGAAAATTCTTGAAAACTCATGTCCGTATTTATTTGATAACAAATGAATTAACTTGATTGTGAAAAGTAATAATTCCTATTTAGGAGCTAGAATGTTAAGTTCGAAGTTAATAGTTTGTTCAATTATGCTACTAATCGTGGAAATTTCTACATGTGATTTTGCTGGCTGTTTTATATCGAAACTTACTATAAACAGTTCTTTTATAATTCCCACGACCTCAATGATCTCGATATATTTTTTTAGAATCATTAATGATGTAGCCGGTTTTGAGCATTATTCGAATAATTTTTTATTCTTATCCGTTACTAGTAATGGATGTACAAATTCATTATTCGTACTATTCATTATTATCCCATTCGTTCTCATACTATTTATCATTTAAGAAAAGTATATTTGTTAACGTTGCAAATGCATCAAATATGTATTTTTTTATTTTAAGTGAATGTCACTAAGTAATGATAGGGTAATTTAATTAAATATTTTTTATTATTATTGGTTTCTATTAAGTTAATCGAACTGTCCTTAGTACTTTCTACAAAATAAAATATTTATGTAGAATTTTGTAGGTGAGATGAAAGAGATGATATAAGACTATGTATCATAGCTGAATATAGAAATTAAGGAAACTTTAAAATAATTTATAATAATTAAGCATTTTTCAGATAAATAAACAATAATCAATGCTATAAATAACGAACGAAAGAAGTGGAAATAAACAAATTAACGAACAATATTAATATCTCAATAATTCTGTATTCGCATAAGAATTTTTATTAATTTTAGTTCTATCTAGATTTTTGAAGATGATTTTACCTTCTTAGAGCCTTCGGTAGGTCGATGTAAAACCTGATTAATTACTTATGAGTTATGAAAAGGTATTACTTACTTTTTTAACATGCACAAGTAAATATACATTTTATTTCAGTCAAAATTTCAAGCGTCGCAATATGAAAATGACATTCTAGTTTTTTTCAATAACCTAAGTGTACATATATATATATATATATATATATATATATATATATATATATATATATAAACGCCAAATTTTTATATAAGGAAATAAATCTATGACATTGGAAAAAAACCAAAAAGGTTGTCGATATATCTGTTAAATTTCACATTTTTTCGATCAATAATTAATAAATCAGAAGCGAATCTAACAATTAAAAAAAAGCATTAGATTTTTATTTTTCCTTGCCACCTACACTACAGCTTTCATACACCTACGCTTCCTCTTCGCGGGGACAAATCCCCCAGAGAAAAATAACGCGTAATAAGTCTCTCTGTCTACCCCTCCTTTCTTTCTGTCTCAATATCCCGACTTCGCGCACGCATGAGAGAACCCAGCGCGATGGGTGCAACGGTCGACACGTCGTAAAAGAACAAAAAAAAACCAGGTTTCGCACCGCCACCGAAGGCTTCAAGCCGGCCGTCCGTCTATTATAAGGACACCCCGGAGAGATAGAGAGAGAGGAGAGAGAGAGAGAGAGAGACGCCACGCAGCCGCTCGGGAGCCTCGCCCGATTAATTATGCATTCGCTCGCGGGCGCGTCGCTATTTACGTGTAATTGGTCGCGTCGCTCGACGATTAGGATTCCGGTCGCCGGGCTGTAATAATACGGCGTCGCGTCCCAGTCGGTGGGTTCGAATTTCGAGTGATTGGCGCGCGCGCGCGCGCGCGCGATGATACGTGCGGGGCGCGGCTCTCTGTGGCGTGGGAGGGGCGGCTATTCTAAAATGTATCAATATATATATATATATATATATATATATATATATATATATATATATATATAGTTAAAATATGCGGGCTCGATTTAGTTAGCCTCCCACTGGAATTGTCATATTGCGCTGCGATGCTCTTTTGACGATTCATTGATTTTTGTTAGCTTCCGTTGACTAGAAAGTGGAAAACCTTCGTAGCCGCCGAGCCGTTCGCGTTATGTATGACGAGCGATACGCCGAACCACCATTTGAAGAAATTCGTGCGTTATAATATCGAAGTGGATATGCTCGTCGTCGTCGTCGTCGTCGTCCTAGGTGAACCGTTCGGTTATAGAGAGGAGCTCATTTTCATTTCTCTACGATGGGAAGAAGCAGCGCCCTTTATTAAAACTTCAAATCGTTAACTATGCTTTAATTTGCGATCAGGAGTAAGTACATAATGACTGTGTGAAAATGTTATTATCGTACTTATTCGCATATAAGATTATTATAATATAATATATTATTGTAATATGAGGACTCGTTCGAAGATTTTTCTGTTCAAGCGTAGACGTACGTTTGTAATTAATTAATTAGTCGCACTTTTAAAACTACAGAGTGCCACAAATAATTACTAAATTGAAATAAACATTGAATTAAGAAGATTCAATGAAATGATTTGCTTGAAGGAAAATTAAATTATTTATTTAAACTAGATATTTAATGGTGTATTTAAATTAACTAATTTTTTTATACAAAAGAACATTCTAAACAATTTGAAAAAGTACTCGGGGTATCTTAGACATTTATTTCGTATTTTTGACGATTCGAGTGCTGGAGATCGAGGATAGGAAAAAAGTGAGATAAGGGTATAGTGCCTAATCCAAATTCAGCAAGTCGAGACTTCCTGCCCTTAGCGATTTCAAACTACAGCAAGAATGCAGAAATAAATAATTATTATTGTAGACTCTTGATATGAAACACTTTTAGATGCAAAACATATTCTTCTTGAACGTAGAAATTTGAGCTTTACAATACTCACAAATCTCTTACCACATACTTTAGTAATATTATCAGAGTATATTGTTAGGTAATCCGACGAAAAGTATTTCTTTACTTAATTCAAATTAAACATATTAATGAAGGTTTTATATTCGTGAGTACGATATGAAAATAAATTTGGATACAGAGAGAATCCATAAATTCATATATACTTATTCTCCAATTTCATGCGAAGACCAATCAATTGTACTCGAAGGTCCACTTCAATTTGGCGCCCGTTGAAAGTCCACTTTATAATCAATTAATCCAGTATGTCCACGTTTGATGTAATTAGCATTATGGAATTTTAGCTTCCATATCGTTTAATAATAGCCACTTTAACATTTAATACCAGGCTTATAATATAGGCAAAGATAATAATATTTAAGTATTTTTTCGTGTCCGCCTCGTTTTGCTTAATTCGTAAAGCTGAAAGCTTTTTAAAGTTCGACGTATATATATATATATATATATATATATATATATATATATTGCGCCAAGTAGAAAATATCTCCTGACCTATTTTCTTCTGAAATGAGAAAATATAAGAAGATACAAGGCTGCAAATAAAGAATATATATACAGGCGGGACGGAATTTAAATTTTACAATCAACACGATCATCCCTTTTCAAACTGCCGAGAAATTTTGTAATATTTTGTTATTTACTTACCGTATAATAAATATGTTGAAGTTCAAGGCAATTAATTCGCATGCAAAATTTGCATTTACGAATTTCAAGCAGATGACGATTAAATAACTTTCGTGCAATTTGATGGATTAAAACTATAATTTAATATATTTCTTATTTTATACGAAAATTTTAATCAAAGATTTATTTTTTATTATAGAGATTTATTATAAAATCTAGATTTATATTTATCCCGCATAATATTGGTTTAAGGGGGGGAGGGTGACGAAAATTGTAATAATCTAACTGCACATTCAGAATGCGAACCTTGAATACGATGCAATTTTTTATAATTATGTTTGATATTTCTCAGGAAATTTATAACGCTGCCCAATTTATTGTCGCTACGTAGTTTATGGCACGTAATCATTTGCGCGCGTTTATCAGCAGTGTGATGATCTGCGTGTTCGTCTAAATTATATAAGATTATAAATCTGCAATAGTAGATTCAAATACTAGTAATTACAAAGTCAGTATTTATTTTAGTTATTGGAAAAATAAGTATTCAACCTGTTTTACTAAAGGGCGTAATTGATAAAAAACAAAAAATGGTCAACGTCAGTCGGTAATCAATACGAGTGTTAAGTTGAGCCAAATTGTATTTTAATCGAAAAATAGTGTAATTTACCATAATTCATTAGTGTTTTTATGGTTTCAAGAAAGTTTCATAATGCTTCCTTTTCATAGATCCAACTCGACCAGCTTCGTGTTTAAAATATTTTAAATTCAGTCATTCATTTTACTATATTTTTAATCAAAACCTGCCAAAAGGTTTAACATTCGACTAATACGACGAGAATTTCTGTTTTCTTCGTGTAATTATTGTCAGTTCGCTTCGGACATATTTCGTAATTCTGTTCATCTACGATATTTGATTAAAACAACGATAGCATACAGGGAAAATCAAATCTTCAGATCTGCGGGATTTGTTCTCTATTATTTAAACAATTGCTAGCTGTATGTTCTGGCTTGCGAATATAGAATTTGTCCCTTTATTCATTAGCATTTTAAAGGGATAAACATTTACGTCTATAATAACGATCCATTATATATATGAATAAGGTGCGAGCACTTGTTCAATGTTGCAAAGTGAAATATAATCGTTCGTATTGAATTTAAAATATCGATTGACCTAAAAGGGGGCCCATCACTCTCATCATTACCACCCTCTATCGTCGTACTTTCTAAATCGCGACGTAACGCATTCTCGCGTATTCTTATTTGTACATCTAAACGTGTTGTTATCTTGTATTTTTCAGAAGCACGAGCAGAGGCGCCGAGGTCGATCGACGAGGCGTCGCAGCCGCCGAGGCAGCTCGGGAGAGGAGGCGAAGGCCAACGAGGAGAAAGAGGAGGAGAAGCAACAGCAGCAGCAGCAGCAGCAACAGCGTCGCGCGACCACCCGGGGCTTCTGAACAGCAGGTGGCAAAATGTCGTCGGTAAAGGTGGCCGTGCGGGTTCGCCCCTTCAACACGAGGGAGATAATACGGGAGGCCCAGTGCATCATCGAAATGAGCGGCAACACTACCTGTGAGTATATACATATATATATATATATATATATATATATATATATATATATATATAAATATCGATTTTCTTGCATTTATGTTTCTTGGACATATATCGCATCGTTAGAATCAACGAGGTACAATGCCGAATAAACTGCTGGCGCAGCGTTTTCTGTCCCGATCCCTCGCCTCCTACCAGACAAATATATATATATATATATATATATATATATATATATATATATATATATATATATAAGAGGAATCGCGGCGCTGCGTCGGCAGAATTTGGTGTTTTTGTCGCAGTGCTCTTTATATAGTTATTTGCCCGAGAAACGAGATTTGTGTTTAATGGCACATTTACGGATGATAATGATATATAAATACTCAAATGGTCTTTGTAAAAACTGGTATATATCAGAATTTCGATGGAAAATGAAAATAGTTCATCTGTCATTGCAGACGAGCATATAATATAAAATCGTAATTTCACGCCGAAAACTAACACATTTGCAAATATAAACGCACGGTATTGTAAATTTAACACCAAAGTAATTAAACGAAGGATTGCTCAAAGGATTTCCGTGATTACGATTTAAAATTAGCTTAAACGAATGTTTAAACTTAAGGTCTGCATACCATACATTTAAAAATTGCTCTATTACAATAATTATTGCAATTGAGATAGTAAAATAAAATAATACGATTGTGATTCATTTAAAAAAATAAAGTTTATTCATTAACAACTGTCTTGATAATCAAGCAATTTCCAAGATATACCATTAGGTGCTATTTCACTATCTCAATAATGTAATATTATTTTAACATGTTTTATTAATAAAGGGAGATTACAATTACTGGTAAACCTTTAACTTCCATCTTCAAATAAAGTACATTATAATATAATAAAAAATGAATATCTTACCTTTTATTTCTACGAACGGCCCTTTCTTTTAATTATTTTTATGTGAATATTATTTATATGAAATTTTCTTGCTTATTGACAAATTTTTCCATGTTTCTGAATTTGTTCAATTTCGCCGTAACTTCCAACATATTTTCTATTCCAACATAATTCTATTTTGCAATAATAAAACTGTGCCCTTATTTACTGAAGAATTAAAGTAACTGTAATAAATATATAGATATTCTTCTGGATACATAAGTTGAACTTTATTACTATTATAGTAATCGCCAGTGAAAGAAGAATAATTTTTATCGTATTTAGTTCTACAGTGGAGGAATTTGCATATTAAATAGTACATAGACAAATAAATTCTAGTTTATTAGCATAAGAGGAGGTGTTAAAATATAGTAACTAGTAGATTTAGCAAATACGAATAACAATTATTGTTTATTCATGGTGTTTACTAGAGAAGTAAATAAAGTTTAGCTTATATATCCAGAACAATTCTAAATGCCTTTATGTGAATATTAATAATTACTTTTAAGGCGAAAAATTAATGAAAGTTTCCAATACACGATGACAAAATTTTATTATAGCTTCCGCAGTTGAATTCAATGATACAGAGCTAATGAATGGCATTTTCAGAAAAGAAAGAAAATATGATTATGTAAAGTTAAATAAAGTTACGGAGAGCTTGAAAAAATTAAAAGCATGAGAAAATTTTAATAAAGAACCAAGAAAGTTTAATGTAACTAATGTTCGCATACAAATAATTAGAAGGTGGGACCATTGGCACAAATACAATTTAAAGTATTCATTTTTTTCTAATATTCAATGCCTTTTATCAAAATAGAAACATTTGGTTCCTCGGTGACTGCAGACTTCGCTTGAAAGTGAAATATGGAACTTTTTCGATAAATTCTGTCTTTAAACTTAATAATTATGTTTCCGACGACTGAACTCAATCAAATTAATAAATAGTTGTATCTATCTCAAAACGTTGGAGGTTATAGATGGGAATGGCAATTTTTGATGAAGATAGTCAAATTTGCCTTTATTAAGAAAGCTTTGATTATAATATTTTAGATTTTGTATTTCAGATTCTAAAGGGGTTATTATAAACAAGGACAGTCTGACTGTCATCATAATTATATTATATTAATTATTTTATTTTATATTTGATATCGTTTTTGCTTATAATAACCTACAATTTCAATTCATGCATGACCTGCGTTACTGTGCAGTATTATTTTGGCGGAATTCCAAATGAGATGGACGCGTTTCATAGAGTATATAAAACAATTTGAAAAATTGATTTGTGGTCTAAATTTTTTTTTTTTAATTATAATTGAAAAAAAAATCAACGACTGATTAATTAATTCCGAAAATTACTCGAGAATACTTAATTCTAAATACAGGGGCAAATCCATAGTAGAAAATAGAAATACAACTGGTTTCGGCCTACTAAGTACAAATGTTGTACGCTGCGACGTGAGCAAATTCGAACCGGAATGACGGAAAGCATTGGTATCCGTGTATATATGTATGATCGATTAATTACGCGCGAAACAATATTTAACGGTCGTGTATTTCGTTCGGATTGAATCTTGTGCGCGCGTTGGCAACGAGAGAATGAAATCAGATTTTCAATATATATATATATATACAGTTTATACACGACACATACACATCTTATGCAGGATACTCGCCCAAAGCGTTCGACGATGTGTACCTGTCGATCCAAATACACAATTTCCTGTATTCTAACGGCATATAGCTGCAGCAATGTCCAAAGATTAGATTACAGAGAACGAGTTTGGGAGCGAACGAGAAAGCGAGCATACGTGTGCGCGCGCACACACATACATATCTACACGTATTTGGATTTGCTGCTTGACGAATTGGGGCATGTTATTGCGCAGTGTAAACCACGGAATCAGATTTGAAACATTCGACGAATTAACATGCTTATTGGCAGTTTTTTTTAATTACATGTAGATAACTAAAAGTATAAGCTATGTATAATAATAGTAGTTTGATTATGTTGTACAAAATGACAACTACTTTCTACGCCCTTCTTCACCTGTTTTTTCTACTTCCTCTTAAAATTCCACCGCTTACTAGATAATTCTGAACTCTTTATATACAAAATTTAAAAAGGAAAATAGACAAGACTAGTACAGTATTGCTCGGTGAATAAAAATTAGGAAAAATTTATTTTTTTATAAATTTCATCTATTGAAAATTGATCAACAAGATAAAGACAAATATAAATGCATTAGAAATTCGTATAATACGTACTATACTTATGTGAATCAGAGGAAGACAAAAATTGAATTTTTGTAAAAACTCTTAAGCGAGGAACATTATCATTTGTAGGTTCCGTTCAGGCCACATATACATTCTAATTGTTTAGGTGACATGATAATTAAAGAAAAAGCCTTAAAATATTAGTAACTATGGTTATTGCGTAGGTAATTCCAATTTTTGTAATTTATTAAAATACGAAATTTTTTTTCGCGTTAATGTGGTGCTCACTAAAAAATTTTTTTTCGAACCTAAATCAACATTTCATTTCGATGTTGGTACTATTACTTTTTTGAAACTATCCAGAAAATTGCTGTACATATATTGATTTGAATGATACAAGCTATATCGAAATTAAAATATTGATTATTTAACAGTCGATAATTTTGCAATCAAAAATTGGAGTTTTCACATTTTAAAAATTTGCTGATGTAGTTGATAGTAATCATATAAAATTTTGACAAATTGTTTCTAAATCCCTTGTATATGCTTTTAATAATAGATAAAGCCTAATACTGTTTATAAATAATAATATAAGATTACTACAAAAAAAAATTTATCACGTAGTAGTTATCGTGTTAAATTAATTAACAATAACAATTAAATTTTTTTTCAAAAAGTTCAGTTTTATAGTGATTTATTAAATTAATATAAACTACATATGTTTGCACGTTTTATATTTATTTAAGTATAAAGAAGATATAAAAAAAAATTAAAATTTAGCCGAAAGACCATTGAAAATAAAATCTGGGGATAAAGATGAAAATTCAATACAAAATTTTATACGCAACATCGTAACAGAGCGATTGGTTCAATAATCCGTAATAAACACACTGATGTGTAACGGACGAGGGTGGTTTTATCTCGTATTCGCTGTATTCGTCTAGCAGAAAATATGGCTATTGGCAATGGGAGGATAAGAAATCGACTCTTATTCTTCGTTTTCTTTTTTTTTGGTCCAGCAAAGTTCTGTATAAAAATAAACATTTCGGTGGGGGAAGATCAACAAAACGAGCTGAAACCCACAATTACACCATCTTCGCGCGATAATAAATGCGATTCAGATGGAGAAACTCACCCCCGAAACATAAGGATATCTCCTCCAAAGTCTCGAATCCCCAAGCACACGATCAATTCCTATATAATTTTGTCCCCTCCCCTTTCCTCGGTGTTGAGCGACGGACTTTTGGGTATGGCATGGGGGAGGGGGCAGGGGATCCCGCAGGTAGCTCCTGCGATTGAAATAGGGTTAGGGACAGGGAGATATGCAGAGAAATAAGTAGAAAGAAATGAGAGATGATATGGTAAATGTAACATCTCTCTCTCTCTCTCTCTCTCTCTCTCTCTCTCCCTCAGTGTTGGTGATGGATCGTGTCGCGGGGAGAAGGGATGGGGGAAGCCTTGCTGCCAATCGATACGCCGCAGTCGTGACTCATGGAGTCTCCCTCGAGAGAGTTGGCTGCTGCTGTTGCCTTTGGTGGCTGCTGTTTTCGTTCTTCGGCGACTTTGCGACGCCTCTCAAATTCCATGTCGCCGCAGAGTCGCCCATGCCCCCTAATATCCTGCTATATCATATGCTTCACTTGTTTCGTTTCCTGTCATACTACGTGTATGTATATATATATATATATATATATATATATATATATATATATATATGTTTATACATATATATACATCTTAGTACACATACATATTCGTATATGGGGAAAAAATTTGAAAGTTTCAGAACGCGAAAAATTAAATTAAATATTATATTATAAATAAAAAATTAAGCTAAATATTCGAATTAATTATCATTTTGAGACACGCATGGTTATATTATTCTAGTTTTTAACATTTTGAAACTTCATATAGTGACGTACTTTAGGTTAAGTTTGGATTTAATCCTTAGATTTGTAAACGTAGTACAGTAAAGCAATGCCGCATTGATCACTCTTAGGCAGTTCTCATCCCAAGCCAGTAGGTGGCGAGTTGGATTTATTCGAATATTCAAATCAAAGCAACCAATCTTAGCTATTAATACTAGATAATTCATCTCAATAGACACATCCAATCTTGGTATAATATCTTCTAGTAGTTGTGATACTGATTAAACAAGTTGTGATTCTGATTTAAACAAAAATTAGAATTTTATTTGGTCATTAATTGTTATTTTGAAATCAATCACGAATAAAGAATTAATTTATTTCGGTAATTTTAAATTATACGAAAGCGTATTATTTTTTTGCCAATTTATTAATACAAGTACATGCAATAGTTTAGCCACATCACAAAGTTGTACTTACACTTGCATATAAAATTTTGGTGTTTTTCAGCGTATAACAGGCAAAATAATATCGAACCTTTAAATTAATTAAATAAATATACGTTCTACAATGAAAAATAAAATAAATTTTTATTTTTGATAAATATTTCAAAAGTGAAGACAAAACTTCTTATTTAGAATATTAAAATATGCAGTTCGTGAAAATAAACTACTCCTTGATATCGAATAAATATTTTAAGGGGCAAATTTAATAAAACGTATTCGATAGAAACAATTTTGCTTTGAATTCGTTTATTAATTTTTACTTAGGAAGTAGACGTTGGAGCATATTGCATTTCTTACATTGAGTCGTATATCTAATGTAAAATTAAATATATACTAATCTACAGTTCACAGACTCGAAAAAATTTATTGAATTAAATGATCATAAAGTTAAATTTAATAAACACGATCTTAAACATATTCATATATTAGTCATTGGTATACACTTGTGCAAAATAAATCGCAATGCGGGCAAAAACTCGTCGTTGTAAGCTAGCAGAAAAGTTTAATGTATAAGGTCGAACTTGGCTGCGGAAAACCTGCAAAAATATCCAGCTGTTTTTGAAAAATATCCAGCTGCTTCTATGTTTAACGGTGCATGCCACCGTGGGCGACGTTGAGACCGAAACTCCATTTTCGACTCTGCCTAACCGTTACTTGGTTCATCGGAGTCAAACCACGATCGTGTGGTTCGCTATTCTCGAAAATACAGGATCTCTAATCGCTGAGAGCTACGAGACGACCCTGCTGAAGCATCCAGAATTGAAGTCCTTTTACGGGAATTACTCGAACGAGGCGACGAGATTGAAGACGAACGGGAGATTTATACGAAGCCGTTTGATTTTTTTTTGCCACGTTTTCCAGTACGCGCTATAACCGACGATTTTCTGATCGATAAACCAGATTTCATATTAGCTTTTTCATATTAGGCCTCGAGCCTTAGAGCAGCTCTTCTCGACATACTGCGACGATTTTAAATTATTAGTCGAAGCAACGATGACGTGTTCTTGTTAGTACAAAGTGAATTGAACTATATCTTACGAGATTATTTAACAGTTTCGGTGGTAATTCGAATGTCGTACTATCTAGATGAAGATAATCCGTTATTAAAAAAATTTCAATAGCAGGTTGTACAGTTATTTTGTGTTAATCAATGATAAAGTTTATGCATTCCAAATAGAAAGGAATATTAGCAAGAAGGTACTTTATTATTGACTTTTAGAGCGTTTAGAGTTCATTGATTATGATGTCTATCTTGATTTTTGTAAATGGTCTAGATATATTTCCTGATGTAGTTGCATATCTATGTTAGAAAATTGAAACAAAACTCCTCTTCCTTCGATTTATTACATTTTTTAAAACTTAATATTAAAATAATATAAATTTAATTTAATTATAACTCCACAGTCTAGCTTTGAAATGAAGTTAACAAGGGACGATGTGTATTTAAATAAAACGTAATTCGAGTTATGAATGAGCTGGGTACTTTTTTGTATGGAAAAAAAATGGAGAGAGAGAGTGAGAGAGAGAGAGTTAGTGAGTGAGTGAGTGAGAGAGGGGATAACCAAAGGGAATAGTAAACCTCCGTTTTCTTCCTTCACGCCACCTCGTTCGAGAAATTCTCGTAAAAGGACTTCAATTCTGGATGCTTTAACACGATCCTCCTGTCGCTCTCAGCGATCGAAGATCCCATATTCTCCAGGATTGCAAAACGCCTGATCGTGGTTTTGACTGAGATGAAACCAAGTATCGGAAAGGGCGAGTTGCAAATGGCTTTTTGTACCCTGCGTCGTCGACGGTGACGTCCGCTGTTAACGAAACATAGAAGGAGCTCGGTGTTGGTCAGTTGATTATTCGCGCAGGTTTTGTGCAGCTGGGTTCCATCTTACATATTGAATTATTCTGCTAGTTCTTGTAGCATACACCGTGCACAATAATTTAATAGAATTCTGATTTTTTGAGAAGTACATATTAATGGCATCCATATATTTAATGATCGCGTCGATTGTTTTTACAATTTCACATCGTGTAATTCCATGAAGTTTTCTGACTCTGTAGATTGTATACTGGTACGTTCGAGTGATTCATATCTTCATGAATATGTCTCAAATTACGAATTAGATGGAGTAAAAAAATAAATTCCTATAAGAAAGTAAAGGTAACGGTATTTAAAAAAATACAAATATCTGACTTAGTTTAGGAGATGAAGTTTGCACCAATCTGCATGTTCTAATAAAAACAACAAATTGATTCAAATTGTTTCTCTCGAATAAGTTTCTTGTTAACTTCTGCCTTTGATATATTTATTTGTTATTAATGAGAAGTTCTTTTGAATTAAGAAGACATTTTCGTCTTCTGGATAAAATAACGATTCGTATTATTTATTGATAATGATTCATATTTATATTATTTAAGGTATATTTTTTAAAATAAAAAGATAAATTTAAATGCGCTATTTCACTGGTGGAATATAATTAAATAATTAAAGTATATATAAATTAGTTAAAGTATATATAAATTATATATACTTTAATCTTTTAAAAATTTTGTGACGGCGCGATTAATCATTGAACCTACTTATTTATGTGCCTGATCGCACGCTATGCTGTTTAAGTATTCTTGTTTCTGTAGCGGGAATCTATAAGTCTATCTCTGTAATCACAAAATTTCTCTCTCTCTTATTCTCTATAATATTTAATCTCTAACTGCCATCTTAATTCCCTCTTCACTAATTCGTATGCTCATATACTACCCTAGTATGCTTTACTCTGTATTCATACATTAAAAACTGATAACAGGTGAAGTTGGTCGGAGAAGATAGTCACAAAAGAGCTTTAACAAAACACAATAGAAAATTCGAAGTTTTGGGGCGAGCGAGCTCGCGAGTTGCGCGTTTTCTTCACGCTGCCTCGCGAAGCCCTTCTCCCTTTTTCCTCCCACAAACGTACTCGCCTAATTATTACCGAATTATCGACAGGAACTGCGTTTGTATCATAAACAAGCACTTTTACGGCGCATTTCACTATTAATCACTCACACAGACGCGCGTATATTCGTATGTATCTAAACTACATTTTTAGTTCCCGCGCTATCTTACAAATAAAAGGACTCTGCGTCAAGGAGCTCCTCGACTATCCTATATAATATCAATGACGGATGCCCCGTTATAGTTTATAATTTGAATGAAAAGTTACCATTTGGTCAGGCTTTTGATTAGATACATGTACATCACATCCATGAAAAGTTTTCAACTCATAAATTATCATTATGCTGCACTTTAACTATGCTTTTGGAAGAATTATCTTATAATCCCGACCATCGGCAACTTTCAGTTTTTTCTTTCTTTTTAATTAGAATTAACTTTCAATTTTTAATTAGAATTTTGAAATATTCTAAAATGTTTTAAAGAAACTGGACTCTTTATTTGAAAACCAAGTTAATGCATCCAATGATATTAGTATTCACACAAATGAATGCACACACGCACACGTGCACACATAAATACAAACGAGATACATGCGGAAGTGAATGTGTATGTGCCTATATTCAAAATAAATTCGTAATCTCTTACTTGAACGAAGCGAGTTTCATCAAATTACTTTTATTAAATCTTATGAATTTGCTCATATCGATAGTTGTAGGATGAAGTTGTTATTTTAGATTATACAAAATCAATGTAAGATGATACACAATCCAATATAATATATAAGTATGATATTTGTCCCCTTTTCTCTTTCTCTCATTCAAGGTACATCAGAAGTCCAACTATAGAGAACGAATTAGAAAAATAAGAGAATATAAATTTGTATTATGTTATAAACTCTTTCCTTCTTTTTGGCAACTAACTCTTTAACTTTCTGCCACAGTCAGAATTTAGGGCCTAGTGATTAAACCAAAAGGTATAACCAAGCTCAACAGTGCAAATTATTTGCCCTCTCTCATTATTTTTCATTAAATCTAGTTTTACAAAGAAAACACAAACAGAAGGTAATAAAGGAGCATGCTGGACGATTTGGATAAAACCGAGGCCGGTCACGATCTGCAAAATCCAATATGCCTCCCAACGATGTCGCATTGAATAAATTTTAGATTATGATTCTCTTCGACCTACTGCTTTATGAATACTTTTACCAAAAGACAGTATATATTTAACATTTGATTATACAATTTTATATATATATATATATATATATATATATATATATATATATATAAATTAATGGTTATATAAAAAAAACGAGTAATAAATTTTAAAAAAAGTTACGAGAAAGAACTATAAAATTATAGAGTGAATAATAATAAGTAACAGAGTATAAATACATCATCGATCACTAAATTTTATGTGGGTAACCAGGGACTTGCACTGCTCGAATTGAAATTCTTTTCGGTTATTTAGGAAAGAGCGTTTTCCATTCTCTTCTACAAATTTTATAAGGATGATGTCCTTGAATTCTCCGACGTCTTCATTTTTTATAGCTGGTCAATATTTTTTCAAAAAATATACCTGGTAGCAATCTGACAATTTTCAAAGGAATAGAAAGTGGTTGCTAGGTATTAAAAATAGAATCAACTGTCATTGCTTGGGAACTATGAACTAGGGAAAGCTTAAAATGAAAATTGTGAACGTTCTTAATAAAATTAAGAAAGAGACGGATACTAGAATTAAAGCTGGAACCTTGTCTCTGGATAGTAATAACTATGTGATTCAGACGTTACTTTTAATTACTACCTTTGAAATGACATACCTTTTTTCTAGGTTTCTTCATAACGAAATACTTGTTATTGCTTTAAATTTTTTTGAATTCATACCGGGGATATGACAAAATAAAATAAATAAAAAATTTTTACCTATTAGCAAATCATAATCGTCTAAATATTTATTTTAACTTTAGTTTTGTTATTTTGACTTTCGAGTAGTTGAGAATTGTAATTTTTAAATATTTTAATCGTTTTTGCATAATATAAATGATGTGTTTATGATGTAATTATTTGATCAACAAAATTTCAAAGTCATTTCAAAAATAAATGTGGAATTTTTAATACATTATAAAAATTGAAATATCCTTAATAAAAGAAATAATGGTCTTGAGTAATTGAAACTTAAGTTTAAATATTGTTATTTTTTAATGTTTTTTATATGTATAAATAATGTACTTAAAAATAGCTCAATGTTCCACTTCAAATTTCTAAAAACAGAATATATGTTTTAAGTTCTTTAAAGAGGGTAAGAGTTCTAAAGGGAAAACGGATTTAGCGAAATTCTCTGAAAAGTCGCAGAAACTTTCAACATCAAACACTGCAGATTCTCAGAATAGTCATTAAAATAGTGAATTCTCTTTTCAATAAATTTTAAAGCTCTGAAAGCCTGGAGTAGGAAACATGACATATATATATATATATATATATATATATATATATATATATATATATGTCATGCTTTTTTATATTAATAGACGAAAAAAATTTCGTAATACGATTCCTTTGAGAAGCTTTTCAACTGTATGAACGAGCTTTCGAGACAAGATTCGGAAATCTGAAGAATATAAAATTAGCATGAAATAATTTATATTCTTCTTAATTTTGGGCTAGGCTTGCAATTTTACTTCTTCGTTATACGCGTATTATATATGCGACTATAGATATGTATCCGAACAATTCGGGACGGAGAATTATCTTCCTGAAATCTTCTTTCAGGCAGAACCGTTGTGCATTTTGACGCTCCTTGCCCCGTCGAAATAGCATGAAGGAAGACGTCCCACGTCCTCGCTACTAACCGACAAGGGATCTATAAATTTTGCCCGCGCGCACGCGACAGTACCGCATAGTAGTACAGACGCTGCCGAACGCTCGCGTGGGCCGCTTACAGAATGGATGCGCAATTGTCACAGATGGGGGATACATATATATATATATATATATGTGTGTGTGTGTGTGTGTGTGTGTGTATGTATACATACACACATGCGCACACATAGAGTCTCGAGCGAATGACGTAGGAAGAGGAGGACGGTGCTCGGAACACCGATGGCGCGCGCAACTCGCAGCGCGTGACTCACAATTCGCCCACTCTCCCCCTCGTCCCCCAACCCCTCTAAAGTAGCTGGAGGATTTTTGGGATGCCCAAGAGAGTCGTTATTGGACGAGATAACGAAAATGATGATTAAACCGATCGGGGGCTGAGGGAGACGCGAGTTTTTCACTGACGATGACTGCAGTTTTCTTATGCTTGTAGGTGGAAATGTTCCGTTGTTTCTTTTAAAAAAAATCAAGACATGGATAAAGGTAGCTTGTCTGATTTTTTATTTGGAAGAACGAGGCAAAGGAAGGGTTGAGGTCTTTATAGGATCGACGAGGGGAATAGGAAATATAAGGTCGCTTATTTATAATTAGACATTCAGAATTAACTATGGAGTAATATTGGAAAAAATAAAAATAATTTGCAGGTAAAGAATATTAGGGGATTTATTATTAGAAAAAATAACGATTTTTTTTTTTTAATGAAAGAATTTTCAACAAGAGCAGGATTGTGTGTAAATAGAACGCAGCGTGAGTTTACAAGCACATATCTAAAATGGGCTTCAAAGAACCGTATTTGGCCAATATTTTTCTGTATACCATTTTAAAAACATATCAGATTATTTATTAGTAAACTTTATTATAGATTTTTTTCGATCGGAACTTCGTACATTTCGATCGATGCATTCGGCGGGAAAACTTAAAGGGGTTTTTTAAAAACATTGCCAATTATATTTGATAAATTGTACAAAAATTATTCGATCATTCACATATATATTTTTTATTCACAATTCAAAATAGTTAATAGTCTATTTGATATGCGACGGTAAGAGAGTTTTTAGCTTACGTTTCAAAATTATATGTTTCTCTATCTCCCGGATGCCTGTAACGCGATAGCAGTGCACTCTATTGTTTCGATACTTTCCGACGGACGTCAGAAATACAACTTTATTCTGAATAAGTTTCAAGTACGACCTTTCCATGCCTAAGGTGTATGTAAAGATTATGAGCCACAGAAACTGATATTGCAAACTTTGATAATAATTTGCACTTTCATTTAAATATTAACAGGGTATAAAACTCTATAATAACATACTATATATTTCTAAAAATATATTTTCGTTACTTTTTTCTTTGTATTATTAACAACAATGTGTAAGGAACGATTAATAATTAATATATACAATATGTTTTTTTAACTATCTTAGTAGATCGGTGTCATGTAAAACTATTAATTGCATTTCTAAACCGATTTCCTTTAATCAATAAGAAAAAAAATTAAAATACTAACACTATTTCGCAATATCATGAAAACTTTAATGTGATTCTCTTGTAAATTATCCGTGATTGGGTGATTAGCATCTAGATAGGTGTGTACGAAGTAATCACATTAATCTCAGATTTAAGAAAGCAATTTGTAAGAGATTTTAATGGATGTTAACTACAGAAAGGTAGCTGTGGCATTGATGTCTTAAATGCTTTCAGAATTTTATCATGTCATGCTTGTAAACTCCACGTGCATACTGGAAAACATGTATAGTGCACTATGTATATAGTGTATAATTCTGTTGCGAAATTGAAAAATAAAAACATTTTGCCGTATTTTTAAAAAGTGTATACATTAAAGATATTGTTGCCAGTTGATTAATATTATCCTTTAAGACAAAAATTATTTATTAAAATATTTTTGTATGCATTTATACATTTACAAATGTACATTTTCATATTAAAAATTTGATGTCAACATCGGATAGTTATTAGTATGAAAATAATTTAGTACAATTAAAATAATTATTAAATGTAGTAAATAAGTAACTGGTCATTATCAATGAAAGTATGACGTTATTTCTCATGTCACTATGATTTATAGTTAGTAAATCATCCAAAAAAGCGGTAAGATACAAGTAAGATACTACTGATCAAGATGCAAACTCGGAGGATTAAGATATTGTTTTTTATCTAAGTGACAAAGAGTGCTGATTGATTATTATCATGGCTTAGTTACTCTCATACAATACACTGCCAACGTGTATTCAATAGTATTTCGAGCACTGTGACGCGATACCAACTTATCAATATAATGAAAATTTTCGATATTTAGACTAGAGTCTCCGAAAACAGTAGTAATTCTAACAATGTATTTTTTGCTTACAGCCATAGCAAATCCAAAGGCACCTCCCGGAACTAAGGATGCCATCAAAAGTTTTAACTACGATTATTCTTACTTTTCTATGGACGTAAGTATACACAGCGACATCTATACAGTTCACAATCGCGCGCGCATCTTTATCTTCGCGATCGGGCTGGACTTCTAATATAAATTAATATAGCGCACTCGGAGAGGGACGCAATGACTTAATAACGTAATAAATTAATCTCTTGCGCGTAATGACATTAAGAAACCGCGGGACGAGAAGCGACGGGCTGTGAGAAAATATACGGAAATCTATAGAGGATGACAAAATCGAGGACGACATTCCGAGCACGTATATTGTGCCAGCGGCTTTCCGGTGGATTGTTCGAGAAAATATCATTGGGCTCCGGGCATTTTCTCGTGTCAGATCTTCGGCTGCCCCCTTAGCGGGAGAGAGACAAGGGAGCAGCGCGAGATGCCGTGAATATATAATGCTCCGAGGTATGGGGAGGGCGGCGTGAAGCGTTTTGTTTTATCCAGACGATCGTCCGTAATCCTTCGATCTCCTTAATGCGTTTATCTTCGATTTTCGATTCGTGTTTTCGTTAATCTGCGAAATATAATGTAACTTGTTCCGTTACAGCCCAACGACGATAATTACTCCACTCAAATTATGGTATATAAGGATATCGGAGAGGAGATGTTGGAGCACGCGTTCGAAGGTGAGTTTATTCGTTTCGATCTTCGGAACTTTTCATTATCATCATCATTATTATTCTTTCCATTTTTTTTTATAATCGAAATAAACGGCTTTTTTAATTTAACTAATTCATTTCTAATTGAAGTCATTGAAAGATTTCTCATCGTTTCATTACTTTTTGTAAAATTTTATTTAAAAAATTTTGCTCCACTAAAACTTTTTCGTCGACGCACGTTCTGAAAATTAAATTTGCTCTGGGAACAAGTTTAATTCTGCATTGCTAAAGCTTCTTTGAAAGTTCAATGTTGTTTTGGTTAAATCACGGTAAAAAATAATTTGATTACGCAAAAAGCGTAAATATTGCTTCGCTCTCACTGATTTAGGCGTATGTTGAAAATAATCTCGTTACAGTAAATTTTTATCATAATTACATTGGTAAATCAAATAGAAAATTTAGAAATATTTGAAAAAAAAGATACGTTATTGGGTACAAGAATGGAAAACTGCTTTGATAATTGAGCGCGTAAAACATTGCATAAATAGGAATTGAGATTATTTCGAATAAATAAAATAGATTTTGCTATAAATATAAATGTTTGTATTATTTTTGAAAAAATTTCATTTATTTTAAGACAGATTACGTGCTTATAATCAATATTTAATCCAAAATCACGATAGCAGTAATTTTAGTACACATAAAGGCTTGCATTGATCATTCTTATATCGCGAATGTAGAAGATCCGATCATGTAATTCAGATAGATGTTCTAACTTTATAAGTAAGGAAGCCAAGTCATGGGATACTTGCTTGTGTTCTTCGCTGAAGAGTTGGTCTTTAAAGTTATGTTTCAACCTTTCGAAACGCCGTTCTTCAGACTTTTGAAGATTAGTTCTTGCTACATGTGAACTTTCTTTCTTTATATCCTTTAGAAGCATTCTGCTTTCACTTACGATTTACGTTGACAGTTTATACATTATAATATAATGATTATAATATTACAATAATATGATATAAGGATAATTATAATGATAAAACAAACTCATTTTTAAGCTATTAATTGAAATGCAGGAAAAAACATCGATCATAAATATTATAGAAGATCTGGTTTGATCCAGGTGATTTTGAACAGTTGTGGGTGATCAAATTAAAAAACCTCATACCATATACATCTCTCGGCTATAATCATCGCCTCAACTTATCCAATTAATGCACATATGAAAGTTCGATTTGGTGATCGATGACCGAAATTATTTTTCGCCCCCTATAGGTTACAACGTCTGTATATTCGCTTACGGTCAGACGGGCGCCGGAAAGTCATACACGATGATGGGCAAACAGGAGGAGGGCCAGGAGGGCATAATTCCCCAGATATGTAAGGATCTTTTCAGCAGGATCAGCAGCAGCTCGAACGAGGACATGAAGCACTCGGTAGAGGTCAGCTACATGGAGATCTACTGTGAGCGCGTGCGCGATCTTCTCAATCCCAAGAACAAAGGGAACCTACGAGTTAGGGAACACCCGCTGCTCGGGCCCTACGTCGAGGATTTGTCTAAGCTCGCGGTCATGTCCTACGAGGACATTCACGATCTCATCGATGAGGGGAACAAAGCCAGGTGGGCTGCTGAATATTTTAATTAATTTTGGATCATTCGAACTATAGCTGAGTCTTTAGTATTTTCTTCATTACCTTGTAAGCGCGACAAATAAAGGTTTTTTTTTTTTTAATTCAATATTAATCTCATTCATTGCAATTGTAACTAAATTGAGGATCATTCTCATACTCTTAATAATTTCAATTTACTATTACATTTTACATTAATTTAAGACTTTTCGAATTTATGGAATATTTCAATTTTTACGGACGACCGAAAAACCTGTTAAATCCATATGCATGTATTTGCGGCTAATACCTATTTTGTAAAACATCCATTAGCCATCGTTCAAAATTTAACTTCAAGATTTAACGATATCCCGTACATTGAATTGATCGACAGGACGGTCGCGGCAACGAACATGAACGAGACATCGAGCAGGTCGCACGCCGTGTTTACGATATTCTTCACGCAACAGAGACAGGACAACTCGACGGGCCTGGTTACCGAAAAAGTGAGCAAAATCTCGCTGGTCGACCTCGCTGGTTCGGAACGTGCGGACTCCACGGGGGCTAAGGGCACGAGACTGAAGGAAGGCGCCAATATTAACAAAAGCTTGACGACACTGGGGAAAGTCATCAGCGCTTTGGCTGAAATCGTAAGGATCTCTTTTTCTATCAAATTGCTTTGAAAGTATCAAGAGTTGAGTTTTTTATTTAATTTTATGAAAATTAAAATATAATTCAAATTCTTACGGACCTGTCTTTTATATCGGTATTTTTATCGGGGTAGACTTTATGAATACTTAAATTATGTAAACGCCAATATTTCAATTTACTTTTCTTATAAATGTCGTAATAATATCAATAACAATAAATCAGTAATAATAAATGAATAATGGATTTTTTACAAACAATTTGCAAAACCATTGCGGCTCTCTTGGAAACTCAAAGGCGGTAAGTCTGCAGTTTGTTTTTTAATATGCTCGGGTGTGTGTTAGTCGATGTTAGGCCCATTGAAGAATACCATTAGTAATACGAACGTTCCATTCAAATAGGCTTCGAAAGACAAGAAGAAGAAAAAGGCAGATTTCATTCCTTACCGTGACTCAGTCTTGACCTGGCTTCTGCGTGAGAACTTGGGAGGTAATTCGAAGACAGCCATGATTGCAGCCGTTAGTCCTGCAGATATTAATTACGACGAAACCCTTTCGACTTTAAGGTAATTGATTCTAGATTGAGACTAGACTTCTAAGATTGGATACATGTGACAATTCATGTGCATTTACATTTGTGCCAAGAATATAAGTTCATAATTGATGCTATAATTTTATATTAATTGAACTACGCGAACAATAGAATTGCTAAAAAAAATATTAGGAGTAGTGGAAATAAGATTGTTTACCATGGTACTCAGTTCAAAGATGAGCAATGATTCCTCTTTTAAAAATTACCATTATATCAGTAGAGAAAGATTAAACAATAACCCTTTACAAATAAATAACATGTTTCTTAAATGGATGGTGGAGACGGAAACTCAATGTAAGACGCGGAAAATTTTGGCCGTTCTATCTTTAATTATAATTTCGCTATCAATACTGAATTTTTGACCATGTATGAAGTACGTCACAATGAATTGTTTCTGAAGTTTGAAAAATATTTTGATCAAATTGATTCTTTACGTGAACTACTAATAATATTAGTAGGAATAAATTAAATAGACAAATCATTGCAATGAATTAAGGTCCTGGAACTGGGAAGTTATACCTTAAAAATCAAATGCATATGGAGTTGTCAAAGAATTTTGTTTTATTGCGTACAGATATGCAGATAGAGCGAAACAAATTGTTTGCAAAGCTGTTGTCAACGAAGACGCGAACGCGAAGATTATTCGCGAGCTCAAGGAGGAAATTCAAAAGCTGCGAGAGCTGCTAAAGCAGGAGGGAATCGATTTTCAAGAAGGTAACAGTTTGCTTCTATATCTATTATTTAAGTCAGCTATAAAGGATTTGACATACTAACAAATGAGCCTTTACTAAACCACTGTAAATATGTACGTATTTGAGTGATGCAGCCGCATATGCATATAAGCTAAACAAGGACGTGCTGTTAAAAATTGACAAATCTAAGAATCAAATAATTTTTTAATATGGTTCGGCGATCTTTTCGGAAATTTTAATGCGAGTCCCAATTTGTAGTCTCGCATAATTTAAAGAATTTGTAATTGTGAGAATTTCGAAATAAATGAATATCACGGTACCGGCAAGCCATTTAAAACTTTGTTTTTTTCCCTTATGCCGCTTCATAGGGCCAGATGGTAGAGTCACATATGACAAGAAAGAGTCTAGTAAGTAAAATATCCAGCAAACGTGAAATTAAACGTGTACTGTTACTTGAACTTCTCACATACGTGGCTTTTGGAATTTTGCTTTCTTTTTATCATGGCATTTGTGTATCATGAGGCTATTACAATGTCGCAGCCACGCTGCTTTCTTTCGTTTGCGGATGGAGGTCTCGATTAGTAGCGCTTCAGAGGGCCGGCTACGCTGCACACGAACCGTTCATCGCGTGCATGATAATGTGTTATAGACTAAACTGAGCATAAACTCGGTGGAATGATGCGCTATACAGATTCGTTATACAGATTATTCTAAAATACCAAATACCTAACAGCACATTATTTTTCAAATGATGTATGCATTTCTAAGTAGTTTTAAAATGTAATTATGTATAAATGCTTCAAAAATATTTTAGAGTTTTTATAGAATATTTGAACAAAAGTTTAAAGATTTATGAATAATATTATTATTTTGAACTATTTTAAAAATGTTAAACTCTCTAATCATTTATAATAATATGGGGAATATTTTGAAAATAAATTTAAAAAGATTGTTAAAATACTCCTCTTAAATATTTTCATTCATATATTTTACATCAATATGCTTTCATGAAAGATTTTTTAGATTTTAATATCTTAAAAATAGATCTTTTAAATTGTTTATAAAATGTTATCATCAAAGAGTTCAATAAAAGGCTGCTTAATGGTGAAAATATTCTTCTTTTTTTGGAAATACGAAATGCTGTATAGTTTATAAAAATATTTTATAATGTTCCGAAATATTGTATAAATTTTTACGTTTTAAAATGTTCATGAAATACTTAAGGTAAATTTTTCAAAAAATATTTTAAAAGAAATCTTTCAAAGAACTAGTTATTCAAAATTTCATTAACATTTTAAAATATTTTACAGAAATTGGCAGAAATATTTCTCAGTAAATCAAATTATTTTAAAAATGTTTTTGTGCTGTTAAGGAACTACACTAATTGAAAACTTAGAGTTAAATTAGGCTATTTTCATATAAAAATGACCTTAAGTTTGGGTTTCTATAAATGATCGGTTAAAAATCAATCTCAACATTATAAGAATCATTGTGCATAGAAATGATCGCGGCCAAATAAATATTTCGGTACTGTAATGTAAAACATATTTCTTCTATATTTAAATATGAGCATTCTCATAAAGAAAATACATATGAACCATCACTTCATTTTTAATCTTTACAAATATCAAATTAACTAATATTTCTTGTACTTAAAGTATTTTCCCTACAATTGGATCTTCTTGTACTACTTTAGCGACTGTCTGCATTTAGATAAACGAAGCCACCAGTATAATAATACATAAACTAGTCATTACGTATCGACATGGCAATGTTTTTCACTATATTAGCTTTTTTCAAGCACGCAGCTGCGCGTCACTGAATAATACCTATGCTCCTGCTTCTATTTTTTATATTAGTAAATGGATACACGCGCGGATATGTAATTAGAGTAAGAACTTTAGTATCCATGTAAATAATATTATAATTGTTTAAAAAAAAGTTGTCCTTCTTTTGGATAAATCTTTCTTTAGTGTCAAAAAATAGGAAAATAGAGAATTGGTATTAACATTTATTGTATTTTAACACTTATACAGCATAAGGATATAAAAATATGATAATCCTAGGGCGGCTATTAAATGTCAAAATAAATTTTTGCATCATTAATAACGAGACCGATTAAAACAAATTTATCTTTCCAATGTTTAAAAGATGCTAAAAATATTATCTACTCGTGCTCGGCTTGTTTTTAATCAATAAACTGTAGTAGGTCATCGAGTATATAAAGCTGTGCGCAGACTCATTTCCATGAACGTATAATATGACGATAAATACGAGTTTAATTAATGAATAAAGTTGACCGAATGAACGAAATGAAATAGTTTATTTTTTTAATTATAGGCAAGCAGGTAAAAGGTGTTATTAACATCGAAAACGTAGCGTTTCTCGACTCATTTTGCGAAACTGTACGTTTAACAGGTGTATTCAGGCTCTACGAAAATTTTCTAAATATTATCGCAGCAGCTTTAGCTTTGCAGAAAATCTCTCAATTTGCTTAAAAAATGCGCCACGATCCTTTAGCTTTGATCTTTACCTGTATATATATATATATATATATATATATATATATATATATATATGCGCGCGCGTGTGTGTGTGTGTAAATGATTGCAAAGAACGCAAAGTATCCCATTCCACTGTGCTGCTATATGAACTCTGTCGATACGAACACTTGCTTACACGGGCAAGGCGTGCGCTGCATGGCAGACTTTTACAGCCTTTATATGCCGTTAAAGCTTTCAATTACTCTGCGAATTAACCGAAAAAAACTAAAAAAACTAAAAAAAACTATATACGCCTTAAGCTTACGAAAAAGTATGTGTTAAATGAGAAATGCTTCAAAAAAATTTTTTTCGAGACATTCGGGAAAAAGATGCCGCAATGCTTGCTTTTTAATACTTTATCGTGTGGCCAGCAATTAATTATTCGCTATGATGAAATTTATTATTCAACGATCGTTAGAAATAAAACTTTTCTTTGTTCGATAAAAAGACGTTGAAGCAATAAAGAAAATTTGCTTTTGAAATTCTTAATGATGTACAAACACCTCTTTTAGCTTTCACTGTTATACAGTCGTGGTGTCAACATAAAACTTCTAACTTCATTGCGATAAAAATTATTCATTAAACGGTCTTTTTGCAGATTCGGAAGGTTTATTAAACTAGTTGAGTGTTATTCTAATATAACGTAATTGATTTTAACAGCCAGTAACTCTCTTTTTTTCATGGTGTTTTTGATTTCAATGGATTCACGATAGTTGATTTCTTGGCAATATACTCTATCAATATTATTTATCCAAATCTTTGTTTCTTTTCACTTATTTTTATTCCATAATTCAAAATTATTAGAACTAGAACTCTATTTAAAACTAGGCTTCATAGTTAGTGTTTTTTATCGTTATAGTGGTTGAGATATTTATTTAAAACAAAAAAGTTATTAAATATTCACTTAACTAGACGATATGAAAACAAAAAAATTTTTCGAAAAATTTTACAGGTTGATTATAATTATGATTGCAGATTAATTTGTTTTCTAATATTGTAATTTATCTTTGCTTGAAAAGAACTAAGTTTTATTTAAAATTACATTGGTATTCTACACAGACGATTCGATTTTTTGCAGTTTCAAAAGAATATTCTTACATATGTGCATTAGATTTAAATTATTACGAATAAGTTTATTAATTAACATCTGTTTAAAATTAATAATTAATAAGGGCGATATGCTAATCTATAAATATTTTTTAGATATATCTGAGATTACTTCATCTTTCTTTTTGGTCAATTCTTTGTAAAAATTATAAATGTTTTTTTAAAAAATGTCAAATATCGTTCTATCTATTTAAAAAAGAATGTTGAATTGATACTTATAGATTTATAATATATTTTTTGAAGAATAAATAAAACTAAAGAATAAAACTTCCCATATATAATTAATGAACAAGTATCGAAATTCATACTACTGATAGAAATGTGAAACTCAACGTTATTTCAAAGGAAGACTTTTATGATCGTTCCGTCGAAATTTCTCGGAAATATTCTGAAGTAATTGAAAAACTTATTAAGAAATGATAAAAATTGAAGTATTGAAGTAAGAGAGAATTTCATTTCCAAAATTTGAAAAATTTGGTACATTTCTCCAAGGTCAATTTTTAGGTTAATCAGTAGAACGGCAAATGGAACCAATCCTAGACGTACAATGATATAAATAAAAACGAAATACTTGTACACTTAATTGATCTACTTTCATTAACATTCAAGCCAGTTTTTCGCTGAATACACGATCTGTTTATTGTCACAAAAATATCACTATAGTGTCTGTAGGGATACGCATTATTTATAAATTAGCTAAGAGACCTATTACAGTTATAAAAAATTTATTTGTAAAACTTATATTTTGATACGTATTTTGGAAACTTATTGACAACATTACCATTAAGGTGGTTACTAAGCTACTTTATTTATATAGTACATCCACTAAATTGAGATTGTATTCACTGGATTCTGTATATTATTTACAAAGAAGCACTTTTTAATTTCTTATCAATCTACAAGTAAAATAGTCCAGATTATAAGTATTTAGCTTTTGGATATATCTCTCTGCATCTAGGAATTTATATTTTTTCTTAATTAGTTTTTGAGCCATTTCATAATACTTTATTCATATTTCTATGAAAAGATTGGTAGAATCTTATTTTTAACAAATATTAATTAAATAATGATGTTTTTACCAACAAAGCATACATAATTTTCTATGTCATATGTCTTTTACTTTATCGACGAAACCATAGCAGAGCTTGCTTGGTCAGGTTTAAAATTAATTTTTGGACATTGAAATCGAAGCTTCTAATTCTTTTCTTTATTCTTTTAATGTATCTATAATAAGTTTAATAATAATTTGTCTTCCATCTAAAATTAAATGTGGATTAAAGTTTTTCTTTTAGAGTTACTGGCTAGTTTTAAAGTATTCAATTTAACGCTATTCTAATATTATCAAATTTACGCATCTGTATCGTGCTCTACAGAGCAAGAATAAAATTAACGCTTTTTTTGAAAATAATAATGCTCGTACACGTGAATATTAGGTTTTTAATTTGTAACATACTCGTATTGTACAATAATAAATAGTAATGTTTAATTTAACTATTAATTGTCTTTGAAATTACTTCGATGAACCGTTGACACCATAGGACTGACGCACCACTTTAACGATCGCTTGCATCGATATCTGAATTTGGTCCTTATGTCAATTCAGCGTTTAATGGTTGATTTTGTTTTTTGCGCAGGAGATCCCACTTCTTTTATCCGAAATGCAAAGCGGGAGGACGACCAAAAAGAAACTCGGCCGAGAATCCCTTCCCACCCAACTTCAACTTTGGCCGAGGAAGCCGTCGAGCAGTTGCAGGCCTCGGAAAAGCTCATAGCAGGTGGGAATCATATATAAGCGCAGAAATTTTTTTTATAAAGTTAGTTTTTCCAATATGTTAGTGAGAGTGTTATCTCAGTTTTTACCGAGTAATATTCTCGAATTCGATGTACTATTCATGGTCGCATTGTCATCATGGTTAAATTCACATAATTTGCGGTATTCTTGATTCTTTGCTCTGAGCAAAATCAAACTAAATAAGACAAAACAATTGCGATATTATTTATATTTGGAGACAACGGACTGAAGCAAGGTAATGTTCTTCATAGATCAATTCGAAGCGAAGAATTTTAAATCTTTTTGTCAACTAAATCTTTTGATAATATATCGTAAAGCGTTTGAAAATTTTTATAAACTTATGTAGAAACTTGTATAAAAACAAACAATAAAATCGCAAGAAAAAAAATTTGATTTTCTCTCGTTATTTTTGAACGCGCGCAGAGCTAAACGAAACTTGGGAGGAAAAGCTGAAACGCACCGAGGCGATACGTCTGCAGCGGGAGGCCGTGTTCGCGGAGATGGGCGTCGCGGTGAAGGAGGACGGCGTCACCGTGGGCGTCTTCTCGCCGAAGAAAACGCCCCATCTGGTGAATCTGAACGAGGACCCGCTGATGTCGGAGTGCCTGATCTACTATATCAAGGACGGCTTCACGCGGATCGGCAGCGCCGAGGCAAACATTCCCCAAGATATTCAATTGTGCGGTCCCCACATTCTAAGCGAGCACTGCGTCTTCGAAAATCACGAGGGCGTAATAACCCTGATGCCCAAGAAGGGCGCCCTCATTTACGTCAACGGGCGCGTCGTGACCGAGCCCCTGCTGTTGAAAACGGGTTCGAGGGTGATCCTGGGGAAGAATCACGTGTTCAGGTTCAACCATCCCGATCAAGGTAAGCTCACCGATTTATTGGTAACGCGGGATAATCGTTCATACATCTCCTATAATCTAAAAATAATGATCATTTGGACAAATGTTAGGTTAATCATAATACATAGTATGCATTTGAGGTATCGGAAAATTGTATCAGAATATTAGTTTTTTTTATCTTGAAATTACTTTCAAATAAAATTTGAATTTCGTCAATATTTATGAAGGAAATTCGTTTGCTTTATATATGATCATGTTATATGTTTGTAAACTCTTTCCTTCGTTCAAGCTTGCTAGGCATAAATATTGTCTAATAATTTGAGCGACATTGAATACATTTATGAAGATATTTATTCCGATCTTTTTAAGTTTGTTATTACCATATTCGAAACTGCACAGTATATAAAATATATTTCACAATTTGTCGATTTAAAAATTCAAATCTACTTTAATCACTGTCATATAATACTTTAAGATTCTAATTATGTATTTTTATATACAGACATTTCTTAAGCTTAACCAGCAAGTTACTTTCTTTTGAAACGTTTTCTTATTTTTTCGATCAATAAAGGAAAACGTAAATATGAGGAATCGATTATATACCAAATATTTTTAAATCGACCAAAACTGGTCGATTTAAAAAAATCGAATCGTCCAATTACATTTGCCCGCGACGAGATAGATTAATTTCAATTTCACTCGATGAAGAATCCATAATTAAGCCTTTATCCATCGATCGATTTAGTTCGCGAGAGACGGGAAAAGAACTCGCCGGCAGAGACGCCGGGCAACGTCGAGACGGTCGACTGGAACTTCGCTCAGATCGAGCTGCTGGAGAAACAGGGTATCGATCTGAAAGCGGAGATGGAGAAACGCCTCTTGGTACTGGAAGAACAGTTCCGCAAGGAAAAGGAGGAGGCAGATCAATTATTCGAAGAGCAGCGAAAAGTAAGGGAATATAATTGGATTGAAGCACGAGGGAATGGAAATCCACGGTTTTCCGGTTCTCTCTCGCGCAAGAGATAATGTGGACTTAATTATCCACTTTATTTTCTGCTTATAGAATTACGAAGCTCGAATAGACGCTCTGCAAAAGCAGGTGGAAGAGCAGAGCATGACAATGTCAATGTACAGCAGCTACACACCTGAAGATTTTAATAATATCGAGGAGGACATATTTGGTGAGTCATGGCACTTTTTAACAATTCGCGATACATTTGACCATTACCACACATGCCGCACTTTTTTATCACATAGTTTTTTTTTTTTGGTTTTGTTCATAAATCTATTTTCCTAATTTTAAGATTGTAAGAATAGCTTTTTTACTATAATACAGCATGAATATTTTACAAATATTTTGTGTATGCGTGCATATCAGTTTCATTAATTCACGGCAAAAGTTGATTTCAATTTTGATTTAATATTGTATTTTTATTTAATATTTTGATTGAATAATTGTAAAAAATATTTAAGCTTGTGCTTTAGTATATTTGCAAAGTATTGTACAATGGAAGACTATAATCACCATTTTGAGCAATTGAATAGACATTTCACACAATATTTTTATTTACGTATAACTTATCATTGTTAATCACATTCCAACACCTATAATAACCATCGGTGTATGCCGATAGCCATAGTATTATTTTTTTCTATCGTTCGTAATTTTTCTGCTTGGCTTATCTGACTGTTTTGCTCGATGATTGCTTGCATTTCAGTCAACCCATTGTTTGACGCAGAGAGCAACTGGGGTGAGCGCGAATACCAGCTAGCTAGTTGGGCCTTCCGTAAGTGGAAGTATCATCAGTTCACCAGCCTCAGAGATGACCTCTGGGGAAACGCAATCTTTCTCAAAGAGGCTAACGCTATTTCGGTCGAGCTTAAGAAGAAGGTAAGATTTTCTCGAGCGAGATAATACTGATGAATGTTTTTCCATGTAATTTATTAAAAGTTCCAAGTATATAGTGTATCATTTTATGAATTATGTAAAATTTATCTTCAGTCTTTAAAGGAAAATGAGTTGGGTTTAGCTTCGATGGATAAACATTACAAAAAAAATTTTGTAATAATAAATGCCAAAGATTGATTCAATTTCTTTTCTTGAAGGTTCAATTCCAATTTACATTGCTCACGGATACGTTATATTCACCTTTGCTCCCGGATCTTCTACCGATTGTAGAAGATGATGAAGAGGAGGAAAGGCCTTTCCCGCGTACAATCGTTGCCGTCGAGGTGCAAGATTTGAAGAACGGTGCTACTCATTATTGGACTTTGGACAAACTTCGGTACGTAGTAAAAACAGTTAATAATAACCTCTTGTTCTTTCTAGTTAAATAATATTTTGAAACTCTGCTCGATCATATGTTAAATTTGTTTTCCCGCTCAAAATTTTTAGTTTTTGTTTATATAATAAGCTTCAGCAGTAGTACACAGTTGTAAAAAAATGCTTGTCGAGCAAAGAGAAAAACCAAGCATTGCATTGAGTTAAAAATATGCACTTCTCTTTTACTATAAGCCGTTTGCACAACGACAAGGCTCAATTGTATCAAACAGACAGAATACAATAAATACAAAAAAAAAAAAAAAAGATTCGTGACGCGGACCGACGTGACGAGCGAGTAAATCGCAGACGCCGCGCAGAGTAGATAAAGTAATTTCGACAATGCCATTATAATAGAGATTACCTGTGTGTTCGCTTTGTAGAGAGCGCTTGGAGTTGATACGGCTTATGTACAGTGAAGACTCGGGTCCCAAAACTCCGGAGGCCAAAGAGGATATTTTCCAAACTTTCGTGGCTCATCACGCTAATCCGAAGCTACTAATACTAACCAATCTCCAGCCCTCGAGGTTGGTCCGCGCACGAGTCCGCGTATTATCGTGGCACAATTCACATTATTTCCCCGCTTTTCACCGTGGCGCCATATGTATTTTTGTAGCTATTGCCCGTATACATCTCACGTTGTTGTCTTCCCGATTATCACGAGGCAAGCGCTATAAAACAAGCTTTTCTACTTCCTTCGACGAAAGTATAAATGAATGTTTGGAAAGACGAACGTATTGGCGTTCGATTAGCTAAGCCCTGCTTCCAGTATGTCCGTGTACATGATGATGTATCGTTTCCTGTAATGATGGTGCGTGCACATAGCAATTTCGGCGTGGATTCAAATAGTGTATTTTAAATTGACTAGGATTTTTTTGGGTAAATACTCTTGTAATTGTTTGAGTCTATTCGTATATTTTAACGTAATTAGTTTCTATATTTAATTAATATACCATAATCCTTTAATAAGTAGATAAATCGCGGAAAGGTAATTCTACATTATTTAAAATGCATAAATTTAAAAAGGGCGAAGCAATGCAATTAATTAATTAAAAACTATTCACATCATTTATGTAAGTACAATCACTGTTTCGCTGTTCGCTGTTGCACTATATATATATATATATATATATATATATATATATATATATATATATATATATATATAATTATGGTTAACATGCAAAATTAAATTAACGATTCCTCAAAGATCGTATCATTAATACATCCGCGTTCACGTTTAATGTAGATGAGCTTGTCGATGAAATTGACGTATTAATGAAATATTTAATTTTTTATCTTGTATTGTCTCTGGAAATTTTCAGTATAGGTATGCTAGTAACGTAAGAAGTTAATGTTATTCAAGCTTATAAACAATGGATCGTCCATATCGAATATATGTTTTCTAATGACGTGTATGCTATAAAAATGTATTGCAGATCTTTGAAAAAGTTGTAATCACATGATATTTTGTTTTCAAATTTATAAATATTTTTGTTTCTACATATAAATTTGTAACATTTTTCTTCTGTCAAATTTAACGTACACTTTCTGTGTTGCAAAGTTATGAGTATAAAATAGCTACGAAATATTTGATTTTCATCTTGCAATTAACATACATATAATATCTTTATGGTTTTCTTATTACTGGTTCGTATATTACTGGTAAAAAATTATACAGTCTTGTGACATTTATAGTGTTTACACTTTCATGTCGGCGCAAGTTACCATATTGCCACAAGTATATTATAGATCAAGCATTAACTACATCGGTTTTTCGATTTAACTGATGGAGAATCTCCCAATTGACTCGAAGATCAATGTACTGGTTAATAAAAAAATTATTATCTTCCGCTTCGATCGTTATGCTTGTTCATTTATAGGAGCTTTAGTCTCCGTTGTTCCACGACTACGCCCCATTCTGCAAGGATTCCAGCATGCCGCATACATAAAATCGAATCCTTTTGTACATAATTTTGCACAATTTTATCACGAGACAAACGGATGAAATATCGCGTTCCTTCTGTTTTATTTCTCAACAGGCAAAGGTTGGAGCTTATGCGGGAGATGTATCACAATGAAGCCGAGCTATCGCCCACCTCCCCCGATTATAACATTGAAAATATAACCGGTGGTGATCCATTCTACGATCGATTTCCTTGGTTCCGAATGGTTGGAAGGTAACGTACGACACTATATTTATATATTCCTATTTATATGACCCTATAAATCGCCTCTTCATCGTTTTATGGAAGTTCCATAAGTCACAACGTTGTACGAAGCTATTTAAAAATTACAGTCCCTGGTTCTTTTAATCGATAATAAAAAAAAAACCTTTTCAGGTCATTTGTCTATTTGAGCAATCTACTTTACCCAGTATCGCTCATTCACAAAATTGCTATCGTGAATGAAAAAGGCGATGTCAAGGGTTATCTTCGTGTTGCAGTACAAGCTGTTATTGGTACGTTTAATCATTTTCATTTATACGACGGTAATGATCTGTGTTGTATATTATATAACAGTTTTCCTATTAATATTTCATATGGTGGAGATAACCAGACCAAGATTAGTAATCATAATTGTTAACCGTGGCTGTTAATACGAAAACCGTTAATGAAAATGGTTATATCTATAAATTTATAATAAAGCAATAAATTAAAATAGTATACATCCCAATATATTTATTCATTATACATATTATGATTGTAAATTAGACTTTATATTAATAATTTACATACATTGTTATTTCTGGAATATGAACAAAATGACGTATATCATATGTACCGCTTGTAAACATAGTTTACAAAACTTTACTGATTAGAGAGAATTGATTTAATTTTCTTGGCACTCATTCCAATTTATATACAATTCTGTTACATATAAATACATTGAAATTTTTCTAAGTGTATCGGTGTTTTTTTTTTAAATTAAGATAAATAAATTTAATATAATCTGAATTTTTACACAGAATTTATTCGACTGACAACGGAATTCTGAATATTATATATTTTTAATACTTATATATCCGTTCAAATCGCGATTAAGAACATAATTTGCGAGACAAAGAAATCCCAAAAGCGTAACTGAAAAACCCACGTTCCGTATACAATATTTGCTTTGGCACATCCTTAACGAACACGTTTTCCTAGAAGAGGAAAACAGTGAATACTCAAGCGGCGTGAGACAATCAGCTCGCATATCTTTCGACGACGACCTCTTCGGTACCCAACGCCAGAATCGTCGCAACACTCTGCTGGCCCAGACTCTGGAGAAGAATCAGCAGCAGATCCTCATGCAGGAGGAGCGCGTGGTGGAGGGCCAGAACGAGAACAAGGAGGCCAAGACCGAGGCGTTCAAGGAGGGCAAGGAGCTGAAGGAGGACGAGGAGGTTGGCGACGCGGACAGCGGTCGCGGCGACAGCTCCGTGTCGAGCGACATGAAGGAGGAGGATCTGCCGGATCATCTGCAGCCCGGCGCTGAGTTCACGTTCAGAGTGACGGTTCTACAGGCGATGGGAATCGCAACCGAATACGCCGACATTTTCTGTCAATTCAAGTAAGTATTATTTTATGAGTTCGACTGATACTAAAATTCACTGGTGTATGGCTTTCGATCTATTATTTTTTTTATAAGCATCTAAAACTCGTGAAATGAATTTTTGTAATGCATTCATGTTATTTGTGAAATGTATATTTGGCGATAAATTGACGGAATGCTATTAAAACGAAAAATAAATAAAACGTTGGCAGGTTTTCTAGAATTTGATTGTTTACATTGCTGTATCGCGTATATTAATAAAAGACTGGCCTTTAACAGATAAAAAAAAAATTATTTTTCATTAGTTAACAATAAAATTTTATCGAGCCATATTAGAGTCAAATGTTAAATGCTTTATTTAAGTATTTATTAAATATTTAACTTGCTTAAAAAAACTTTGAATTGAATCGATATCACCTGGCATAATGATATTCTAATACTAAGCTAGATAAGAGGTATATATAAGTGAAAAAGAAATGTAGTGTATATTAAGAAAATTTTGTTATTTTATCATAAGCATTCATTTAAAAATAAAACTAAAAAATTCTTTACTTTCCGATTGAAACTGGTTTCATAAAATGTAGTATTTATACAAAAATATTATTATTATTATTGTTGTTGTTGTTGTTGTTGTTTTTGTTGTTGTTATCAACAAAAATATTTTATTTCCAGTTTCTTACACCGTCATGATGCTTTCTCAACCGAACCAGTCAAAAATACTGGCAAAGGAAATCCTCCTGGCTTTTATCACGTACAAAATGTATGTATTAAAATTGATTTAATTACAAATAGCGAAATTTCTATTATAAAAAAATTTGAATGGTACTTTATTTTTACAATGCAGATTACTGTCACAGTCACAAAGTCGTTTATTGAATATTTGAAGACGCAGCCAATAGTCTTCGAGGTCTTTGGTCACTATCAACAACATCCTCTTCATAAGGACGCAAAACTTGAATAGTAAGTTGGTTTGCTTATTTCCGAATAATTATATACTTTAGTTTAATCGACTCTGAAGTCTGAAATCTATTCACGCTTTGCTGTGCGCATGCTCCATGTAAAACAGTGGCGCAGTGATTATCGAGTTTTGAAAATTTAAGTTTGCCAGCTATTCTAATAAATCAATACTTTCTAAATATTCAACAGGCTGGTTCAACTAGAGCAGCTCATAATAGCATTTAAAGAAAGCCTTAGTATTAATATTTATTCATCATTTATTTATAATGATAAAAGTTAGCGAATAACTATAGCTAATCGAGACATTACTCAACTCAAAATCAAAGGATTCTATAATTGGGGAGTTATATTGTTTTGTATTTTCTATCGAATAATACTAATTTGATTTAATTATAATTATTTGGTATGTTTGTATTAATTTACATTATACCGAAATCCGAATGAAAGTTGTATTTTCCAGTAACTGCGTGTATATTATAAAAAACAACAATTCATTACGAGTTGGAATTAGACTATATTTGAAAATAAAACGATTAAGATGCTTGAAATCTAAAATTTATTGTACTTCACTCATCAGTGTACGGCAACCGCCCAAGCGAATGCTACCGCCCTCGATCCCCATCAGCCAGCCCGTACGCTCGCCGAAATTCAGCAGTGTCCTGCCGTCACCGAGCACGTCCCACGTCCACGCCAAATACGACGTGATGGTCTGGTTCGAGATCTGCGAGCTCGCGCCGAACGGCGAGTACGTGCCCTCCGTGGTCGATCATAGCGACGACCTGCCCTGTCGCGGCCTCTTCCTCCTGCATCAGGGCATCCAGCGACGCATCCGCATCACGATCGTCCACGAGCAGGCCTCCGAGCTGAGGTGGAAGGACGTCAGGGAACTGGTCGTCGGCAGGATCAGGAATACACCGGAGCCGGAGGAGGAGGACAACGACTCCTCGGTCCTGTCGCTGGGGCTCTTCCCCGGCGAGTATCTGGACGTGCCCGGGGACGACAGGTGTATGTTTAGATTCGAGGCGGCCTGGGACAGTTCGCTGCACAACTCAACGCTACTCAATCGCGTCACCTCCTACGGCGAGCAGATATTCATGACGATCTCTGCATACTTGGAAGTAGGTTTCGATGGCTCATATTAGATCTAATCTCACATAAAGCCAACTTTGTATTTATTTCATTGAAGAATAACAAATCGACGGTCAAATAATCTATTTATTGATTTACATGTTATTGCAGCTTGAGAATTGCGGTAGACCGGCAATAATTACCAAGGACCTGAGTATGATAATTTATGGTCGAGATGCGAGAGTTGGTCCCCGGTCCCTGAAGCATCTGTTCAGTGGCAGCTATCGAAATCAAGAGGCGAATAGATTAAGTGGCGTTTACGAGATTGTACTTCGTCGTGCTTCAGAAGCAGGTATTAATCCTTTGCCTAACCCTCAATACCAAGTCTTTTCCATTCCATTGTTTAGTTTGTTTTCGCTACAGTTTTATACTCGGTTTCTGTATTATAAAGATTTATATAATTATAATATCTTTATAATATTTCTATATTATAATGATTTGTTCATTAATACGATTCATAAATATATTATTTTATGAATAGCATCTATGTTTCCTAATATAGTTTGAAAACAACTGTAAGAGAATAAATGAACATCAGTATTTATAGTATCACGTATTATTTTTATAGTATTCTATTATCCCAGTATTTAGCTCGTATCTATAATCTGTATACAAACTTGGAATTGGATTTGTAACAGATTGTGAATTCACTTTTGTTAATTCTAGGCGTTCAAAGGCGGCAGCGACGAGTGTTGGATACTAGCTCGACATACGTAAGAGGCGAGGAGAACCTCGATGGTTGGAGGCCGCGTGGCGACAGTTTGATCTTTGATCATCAATGGGAACTCGAGAAATTGACGAGGCTTGAGGAAGTCGAACGGGTCAGGCACACTCTTTTGCTAAGAGAAAAACTTGGAATTGACAAAAACGTGTTATGCAATAAGACTATCCATGATTTTACGAAGAGTGAAAAGGTAAGTAAAGTATATTGAAATATTTGCATATGATTTTTATAAAAAAAAGTTCAGTGAAAACGTCGAAAAAGTATTCAACTTTCAATAGAATTATTTAATAAACATTGTAGGAGGTATGTAATATGGTTGCAAAGGCAACGAATGAACCACAAGCCAGCCCTGTGAAATTAAAGAAATCGACGAGCAAAGATGTCTACGAGCCGTGGGATATGACAGATCGCGAAAAGGAAGTAGCAATTAAATACATTAAGCTTATCCAGGGTAGGATCCCGAACAAGGAGCCGATCGTGCTAACGGATGTATCGCCGGGCGAGGATACGATAGGCGATCTGACTACTTCCATGATGTCCTCAGTGGTGTCCTCCTCATCCCAAGAGTCAGTATATTCCCGATTAAGCGATTCCAAGCAGGTAACTTTTTCCTCGTATGCCTGAAACGCCCTGTAGCGGTTGTCTCTGCCTCGATGCGCTATGTACCGCTTGTGTTGGTGAGATTTTTTTCGACTATATCACACCACTGGTTTATAAAGAAAGCAACAAAAGCAGCTTGTAGTATATATCACTCGTAATTGCAATTGGACAGGTTTGTTCGACCGGGTCTATTTAGTCTTGTTTCGTAAACACTAAGTCAGAAATATTAATTTTCTCTCCACTTTCGGAAAGTTCGTTTTTCTCATTCTTCGTGTACGTTTTGAAAGTGACCGTTCTTTTGACAGCAAGTAAAAATTATTTTTAACGCGTGAAAAAAACAGTAGTATATCAATGAGAGGAAAAGGGAGATATAGTAATACAATACTTATTTATTTGACAGCTTTTTAAATTTTCTTTGTTATGAGTAGAAATTTTATAGCAGCATGCAAAAGTCATGTGCAAAGAAAAATAATAGAAAATGTCACAGAGAAAAATAAATATCTAGTAATGTTATACGGATTAAATTTTTTTCGTTATTCTAAATGCAGTAATATGCAAGTTCTTTTATTGAAAAATTTATAAAGAAACAAGAAAATTTATAAACTCATAGATTACATTAAATTAAATTAAATTATTTTAATTAAATTTTCAAAAAAATAATAAAAAATATATATGTATTTTTACGTTTGATAATATAATGCAGATTTTTTAAAAAGTTTTATTGTCATTGAGCCATTTTTGAATATATTAATAGTGACATAGCAATTTATGAAAATAAAAGAAATATTTTTATAAGATTCTAAATGATATGATGAATTTATTAACGCTCATATTACAATAAGAATCAATATTAATAGTAAAATCATACCAGATTTCGCTTAGTTGCAATGGTTGATCAAATAGATTTTACTATGAATTTTAAAGTTGTTTAATTGTATTCTTTTTGGCTGATTTTTGATGACTTTTTTTGCATTTTTTTCTCAAGATATCTTATTCATTTAATCAAACCTATCATAAATGTCTAAGATAACACGACATTTATTTTTAATTATAAATATTTTAATTTGATTTTTAATTATTAATCTGTAATAATTTATAATTTATTATAAATATATCTGTTTTAAGAAAATATTTTGTATCATTGAACTTTCCGCATTTTGTGAGGAAAAATAGTATATGCTATACTTGCGAAAAGCAGGCGATCGCGCAGGCGCGTTGTCGCATTCACATCGTTCCTGCGGCAAGTATTTGCAAGTGCGATAATCGCCTACTTTACGCACAGGTATCATAATGTACTATAATTACAATTTCTACAACACGAAAATATCACTTCATTAGTATCAATCATTATTACTGAATCAATTCGTCAATTACTTTTATTTTAATTAAATGATCAATGAACACAATTTCATTTTAATTTTATGCATTTTCGGATTTTAAAATATGCATTCTCATAACATTCTCATAATTATACCACGAAATTACTTTTTTAGTTTCAAATTAAACTTATTTTTCGATAAATATAGAAATTATTAGCTAAATTAATAATAGAGGAAACTATCTCTCCTGCTTCTTAATTACAATTGATTGACTATGATTTGCATCGTTAATAATTCTACCCTGTCTCATGAAGAGGTTAATATTTTCACTTATTTGCGTGTAAATCACTTACAATTATCGCTCCCAAGCTCTCACTCAGTAAGCGTTGAATAAATTTTTCATCAATCGTTGAATTCAACTCATTGTCCTGGTCAATCAATAGTCAAGTAGATCACATCACAACACCTACATACCGTGTTATCACGTCGCTTGCTTTAATGGTAGACAACCGCTGAGTAAAAAAAAAACAAAGAAACGAATAAGAGTAAATAGAGAGAAAAAATGAGATTTGAAATAAAACCAAAGTAAAAGAATAGATGAGAGCGCGTCTCGGGTGATACAGGAGAGGTGTTACTTGCAGTCCGCAGGAATAATAGTGAAGAGCAGGTCTAAGTCGTGCATCTTTAGGTTGAGCTCGCCAGAGCGCGCGAAGCTGCAGGAACTCCAGGAGAGCATTCTCGCGGGGGAATCGGCGAGCCACGGTGGCTGCTCGATGGCACCGGCTCCTCTGGGCTCCACCTCGCCCCTGAAGGAGAGTCTGGTGCTATACGTTCCAGAGGTCGAGGAGATACGCATCAGTCCTGTCATCGCGAGGAAGGGATACCTCAACGTCCTCGAGCATAAAACCAACGGGTGGAAGAAACGATGGGTGGTAAATATTTTTTTTTGAAGTATCTCCTCTTAATTTGATGAAATTTCGATATTGTGTTTTAACGTTTCTAAAAGATTATTAATCTGAATTTGTCATTAATCTAATTATTTTTATTTAACCATAGTCGGTACGCAGACCATACGTCTTTATTTTCCGGGATGAAAAAGATCCAGTCGAAAGGGCATTGATAAACTTAGCGACAGCGCAGGTGGAGTACTCAGAAGATCAGTTAGCTATGGTCAAAGTACCCAACACTTTTAGGTGAATAATACAATCAGATGATTTTCAAATTGAATTGAGAAGTCATGAAATATTAAGTATTTTTTTGTAATTTCAGCGTTGTAACAAAACATCGAGGATACCTTCTTCAAACATTAGGAGATAAGGAAGTTTACGATTGGCTTTATGCTATTAATCCATTACTAGCAGGGCAAATAAGGTAAGACTTACAAAAATACATAGAATAATTATGAGTTTGAAATTCTATACATTCCCATGTTTCTGCAAAAATTATATCGATAGTCTCAATGAAGATTCATAAAATTCATGAAAGTAATAAAATTCACAATATACTGCTAAAGATAATTCTAGCAACACAAATCAATTTCCGGGATAAAAAGTATCTCATTTTGCAAATTTTATGATGGATATTAGTATATTTCCAATTACATTTCTGTGTTTCATGTCGAAAACTCACGTATATTGATCAGACTTAATAAGAATTGTTTGGTTTCTATCAGTGCATTGACATCGGGTTTTTTCTTATTTTCAAATAAAATTACAACTTTTTAGAGCTTTCTATATATAATGTATGTATTAGATGTTGTTGCAACATTATACTTTTTACAAGTTTCCTGTTCTACCAGGATAGTTCTAGACTCTGACAAACTTTACTGAATATTGTTCAATATGTCAAATTGGCATACTGAGCTATGTTTAGCAATGCTGATCAATATCGTGGGAAAGAGTCTTAAATTTAGCAATAATTGAAGAATTCGGTAACAGAAAACAATGATTGAAATTTTTTTTTTCAAAATTACAAACAATTTATATATTGTAGAAATGAATTTCAAACACATATTATCAAACATTTCGAGACATTTTCAAAATGCTGTTAAAATTTATCAAAAATTATTAGACCAGAAACTGTCTAATTTTATAAATATTTATAAGTATTCAAATTTGAGTTGTTTAATCATGTTTCATAAAGTTTTATAAAATCTGTCAAAATCTTGACGAATTTTCAATATTCGTTTCACCTAAACTAGAAGTGTTAGTTTTAAATACAAAATTAGGAATTGTGTTAAGCTTCCATATATAATGCACAATATGCTATTAATTAATGCGAATTATGGAAAATTTTAGTTACATGGAGAATGATTGAAACGTGTTAATAGCTTTCGACCGTAGCATCGATCTGTTCTTATAAATGAAAAATCTGCCTCGGACACTTAAGGGGATACACCGAATTTTAATTAAATTATGTAATATTTTTATTGGTTGAATTACAAAATAAAAAAAGTCAGTGGAAATATGTTATAAATATTATATATAGAACTCAGATTTTCTATAGAAAGTAGACATTATTAAATATAATTTGAGGAAATTAAGACCTATTTAAATCCATATGAAATTTAAGCTCTCATAGGAAGTACGTACAAAATCCAAATTCATTGTTGAATTCCAGTGAAATAAATGAATCAAATGAACTCGAATTTGAGACTCTTTATAAGTATATTTTTTAACGTGTGAACAGACAGAATGGTATTTAAGCAAATAGAAAAAAAATTAAAAGCAAGAGCGCACCTCGGGCAATCAGCAGGGTTAAGTAGCATTCGCCTCGGCTAGTACTTGGATGGGTGGCCGCACGGACGCTGCTGACACCTTGTTCATCGCATAGGTGTTTATTTCACGCACAGCAATGCGACAGATACCGAATTCGAGCATTTTCAATGCACCGACCAATCTGATGCGGGTGTTCCTAATTGGCATTTAGCTGGAGTAGGTTAAGATTTAGGTTAAGTTTACTTTGTAAGATGGGAGAAAAATGGTATTGTAATTGAAACTAAATGGGAAACGTGAAAGGCTCAAAAAAAATTTAACTAAAACAATCACTAAAATATTTATAATACTTTTTCTAAATGTTCAAATTGAGTTCCTTTTTACTCGTATCATGTACTTAACAATAACAATACCTCAACATTGAATTTATTTGATCCACCTATTTCATTGGAATCCTACGGGCAGTGAAATTGAATTTGGTACATTCTTTTTATTATAGCTACAAATTAGATTTTAAACTCTTCAAATTATATCTAATAACGTTTTCTTATTGTAGGAAAATGAGTTTCATATATAACATTTCTAACATATTTGAAATCCTTTTTTTCGTAATTTATGAATGGCTTATCACCTTAAATCATCCCCATTTATAACCAGTTTAACGACTTGTTACGATAAACTAAAAGTTCTCTTAATAAAACCTTGTTATTATATGGCTTCGCCTCGTTCTTTCCAGGTCGAAACTGGCGCGCAAGGGCCCCGGTCAGACGGGCATATCCATCAGCCTCGTGCCTCAGACGACGACGGTGGGCGGTGCCGCCACGGACACTCAGCAAGCCAAGTGAGTCGCAGACTCGCTGGCCGAGATAATGGGCGTCATCGGCAAGGCCTCCAGAACCGCGCTAAATCGCTCCCACTCTGCCCTCGAGTCGCGATATCTCTGTAGCTTTGGCTTTACGAATGTTTTCAAGTGACGACGAGTAGCGATGAATCATTATTATTATTATTACAGCGAGGCGCGCAAAGCAATGTAAAGTATTAAAAAAGGGGAGGTGATAGCGACAGGGCGCCGCTCGCGGGGATGTCGCGAATTATCGGGGACTAAGGGACCTGCACAGGCCGTTGCGTCTCGCCGGGCGTTTCTGTAACGAGAAACGTTGCCGCGGCTGAGCGAGCTCGGTTCAGGATCCGTGTGTATTATTTATTTCTACGTGTTTCTGCATGTGCGTATGCGTGGGCGCGTGTATTATCGTGTATATCTGTGTATGCGCGAGTGTCCGAGAGACGGAGATTACGGGCGAAGGGTGCGAGCACGGGGGCGTTTATAAGCACACGTATCCGCGGCACCTGGTATATAGACGAGTCGAAGGCGCGAATGAAATATAATAAAACAGGCATTCCGCACCTGCACAGTGCAAAGAAAGCATTCCCGCGGAGAAATGACAATTTCTCTCCTAGTTCTTCTTTGTTCCCATCAGGAAAAATATATACGCGAAAAAAGAACGTACGCTCGGGCGATCGTACTTTCTTTCTAATCAATGTTTTTTTCTTCATCGTCATCATCATCTTCTTTTCCTTCTTCTTCCAATGAATTTCTTTATTTTTTTCTGATTTACATATACATACATACATACATACATCTATGTGTGCGGTGTATACATATAGATAGATAGATAGATAGATAGGTAGCTAAGTGGGACGTAAAATTTTACAAGCTTGCGACGACGAAAGAAATCGCAGAGGTGTTCCTATACGAACGGAAGCCGATGATCGCGCGAACGAGAGTCACGGGACCGTCGACGGGAGAGAGGGGCCGAGCCAAACACTTGTTACTACGATACGCGTATCAAGGACAATGATTTAAATGCAATAAAGAACGCGCACGACACACGGAATCACTTTGAATTACCGTATAAGTATGAAACGAGAGCAGCATACTCGCATAAAACACTGGTGACGAAATAAGCCAAAAACTGACATTAATATACATATATAAATACAATAGGAATCTTAATGAAAAGAAGATAAAAAAAATAAATAAAAGCAAGCAAATAAATCACAAGTCCATCTTCGCATGCTTTGATAAATCGGGACGGAATATTGATAGCGTTTCCCCTCATTGACGTTTCCATATATAGGTGTAGAGCATCGCACGCGCCGCTATTGTTGCATTCACGATAATCGTAGAGCAAGCAAGTGTAAACGACAAAGGATTTGAGAGTGACAGTGAGCGGGTGATTTCGTGATTGGGCGAGAGAATGGGAGTGGGCGGGAGGGAGAGACGGAAAACGAACGCAAAAATGGACGGCAGATAAAGCGATAAAGGACGAGAATTCGAGCTCGGTACAGATCTCTATGGCGACACGCGTACGTGCGCGAAGCTTTGCGCGCTCTTCATCCTCGTCGAAACTTCGCGCGCGCTCGCGCAAATAAATACTTTGCTCGCGAATCCGTATTATATAGATATATAGTATATGATTCGAAAAGAAGCGTGACGAGCTCACGGCGACTCGCGCAAAAAGGCTTCTTTTGCTGGTCTAGCTGGACTCTTCCCCGTGTAAATAAAGCTCGCGCGCCGAGAGCTTATATATATATATATATATATATATATATATATATATATATATCGCTGTGACTAATTGCATCAACGTGAAGCTTTCGCTTACCACCCACTTATAATGCATCAGATTGCCGCGCAAATAGAGTATGGCTGTGTTGTATAGGTGTATATTTTTATGCACTTACAGTGAAAGAAAAGAGAGAGAGAGAGAGAGAGAGAGAGAGATAGAAAGAGAGACGCGGAGGGCTCGTAGAAATTTCGAGGGAAGAGGTCAGGAGCGTGCCGAGCTGCTGAACAAAGATCTGGTGCACGCGATTTCTTTAACACTGTCGCGCCTCTCGCCGAAAGTATCAACGTTACAAGCGCTAGCCGACTGGTGGAGGGGAGCGCCGGTAGGAGGGCGAGCGCCAGGTTCGAAAAGATCGCGCGCACGCGTGGATAACAGAGGTCAATATATATAGATACAACGCGACCCTTCGATGACGACGAGGCGACACGACTCATTTCCGTTTCGCGATGATCGAAGGCGTATACGTTACACGAGAGCGGTGTGCAGCTCTGTTGGTTTAACAGTATGATTTCTAGTCGACATATATAGTCTGTGTGAGGGTGTGTTTGTGTCTGTGTGTGTGCGAGAGAGAGAGAGAGAGAGAGAGAGAGAGAGAGAGAGAGAGAGAGAGAGAGAGAGAAAGATAAAGATCTGTTTTTGGCTGTGTGGATATAATGTACGTGTGGATGCGTGCGAGGATACAGTTCGCGCGAACAGCTATAAAGCTCTAAGCAAGCTAATCTTTTTTGTTAAACGTTTTTTGAAACTATATTTAAGATATTGTCTATTGATGATATAATTATTGAATGATTCGCGATCTGCGGTATATTTGTATAATTTTCATGATCTCGAGTTTATTAGAGAAAGTGAGTAAGAAAAAGAGAGAGAGAGAGAGAGAGAGAGAGCGATTCCGAGAGAAAGAGAGGGAGAGAGCACGAAAGAATAATTAAGATATCGATTTTTTGATTATTATAAATATTATTATTATTATATAATTATAAATATTATTATTATAAATATTATTATTATGACTATAATTATTATTATTATTATTACGATGATTATTACTATTAAGGTAGAAGAAAGCGTAATTATGTTCTTGTAAGTTGAAACTTCTTTTGGTTCAAGACGGCTCGAGTATATATTATAACATACCTGAAAATCGCAGTGTAGAAAAATTTCCGTTGTATATATATTATTGTATACGTGTATGCGTATGCCGTCGGGTCCTCTTTTATGCCGCCCGCATATTATATACCTCTGTATGTATATATATATACACGCGGAAATCATCGGGAATTCTTCTCTCATCGGCCATCATAATTGTCACACACAAGTTTCGCTTGCTGACTGTTGTAGCGTTTACTATTAAATACATATATATAGTTTTATTTTGTTATCGATTGCAGCAGTTCGTATATACATTAAAATCCTATACGATGTGTAAAATTTATTAACGAGATGGAGAAAAGTGTGGAGGCGGGGGGGGGGACAACTCGGCAGCGAAGAGTTTGCAGGGTATAAGTGGAGCGCGGGGGAGAAAGAAGTGGTAAAACATAGTGACGGATCGAGGGCGAGAAAAGAGAGTAATGGACGATATCGGGAACTATGGTAAGAAGTTAAAGAGACCGAGAACGAGAGACACGAAGCTCTTTTTTCGATGCTTTCGTTATGAGGCACGTGGGAGCCAAGCGTGAATTGTGCACATCGTGTAGAATTTCGCCAATTCCGCGGTCGCCGTTCATGCAAAATGATGCGGTAAAAGCGAAAGGACACGCCGGCTACGAAGGACGAAGATATAAAAGTGCGAGAGCGTGAGAAGGAGTTATTGGAAATTGTAAAAGAGAATGATCACTTATATATATAAATAGTTATATATAAATATATATACAGATATGCATAAATCAATTTAATATAAAAAAAAACGTTACTACACGCATTTACGAGACGCAAAATCGCGATGGAAAATTTACCAAAGACGAGCGAAACGGGGAATCAATCTGAAGAACGAAAAGAAAAAATAAAAAAAAGGGGAAAAACAATAGAAAACAGAACCCGACGGAATTATAAAGGAAAGCAAACAACCAATTGTCATTGTCAACAATCTTCGATATGCTCTAAGTATAAAAAAAAAGTAAGTTCGTGTATTCATTTGTATGTTACTACCGACTTGAATTCGTATGCAAAGCCGTTATTATATTGTTTCCGTTCGAGGTCCCTTTTGTCGTTAAACCGAGAAGGACGGCCGCCTCTGAACCACGCATTAATGCTGTAACGTGTATTTGATTATATTACGGTTACTTGACTTACGCTCTAGATCTACTGTAAGTGGCAATTAACATGTAATAAAACCGATTAATAAAAGCTTACAGAATTCGTGATTTCATTCGAGGATACAGTCCTAATAAAACGACACACACACACACACACACACACACACACACACACACACACACACACACACACACACACACAATCCTAGAAAATCTGGATTAAACAGCGACTTGATCCAGAGGTATGTTTTTGCTCTATAGCTGGATAATAAGAAATATTAAGACTATTTAAAAAACACGCATTTTATACTTATATATATATATATATATATATATATATATATATATTGGATACTTTCAAAATAATTGTAATTTAATGTAATTTTTACTTTTTAATACAACCTCGTAAAACGTGCGCATGTAACTTTTCAGTATCACCTTCGAGGAAATGTAATGGCAAAATTCATTTCACTTATTATAAAAGTTTTCGGGTTTCAAGAGTGAGGAGATTTTTCTTTTTACATTTATTTTTATAATATAACAGAAGCAAGGCAAGCTTGTATTCATTCTTAAATAATTCTCTCGACACCCAGTGAATATTTATATTCTAACTTAATACAAAAAAAACGTGACACTGAACTTTATTTCTTATCCGAAATAACAGTGTAAGAGGAACTTTTTATTTTTCCCGATGCTTATTTTTATTGAATAAATCTACATCTTGTTTAAAGAAACCAATCGATACAATGATCGAATTATTATTAAAATGAGCTTATAGTTTTAATGCAATTTTCAAATCCTCTTTAATGCTCGAAGAAACGTTTTTTGCCCTCCAACCTCAAATATCAAAATAAAATCCAATATTTTTTAAAGTATACCAAAAATGAAGTTGATTTTATGAGAAAAAAGTATTGCTAACTGTTGCATTTATTAGATTCAAGGTACTAAAAATATATTTTTTAAAATATTCTGAAATTGGGTGTTTCGATTTCTACTTCACAACAAACGTATAGATAAGAATAATAAGAATTCGAGATTCTCGATGAAAATTATTTTTATTAACAACTCGATTAAGTACCGGAATTTATATAATTGGCATACATTAACAAAGCGGCAATTGACGATTCGGAGAAATCATTTTCACATCATTGCCATTAGAACCGGGATCTTTCAATACGTAGCAACGTGAACGGACTTATCTGCTAATGTTGGGCGGATAACATTTGTTATATTCAGCTTAGATATCTTCGTCCATACAGTGGATTCCACGCCTACTAGACACGTTATATTTGTGCTGGGGCCAAAATCTGACGATCGCATTGCATTGGAAAAAGTACATTGCGCCATCGACGCAATTCTATGGAAATATTGAATTTTAATCGTGTCATGTGTGCAAAGCTAGTTTTATCAAAGAGACTTTTCGAATCGCGGGATAATGGACAGGCTTTACCAAGCCTCTCCCCCTCCCCATTCATCAAAGCATGATAGACCGGGGCGACCATATCGCGATGATTGTTATGATTCAGGCAATAGCTCGGATTTTTCATTGTATTATTTATCATTGTTCCCATGTAAATCCATGTTTTCCATTAAAGGTAAGTAAAATTTTCTAAATACGATTTTGCAATATATGAAATATATTGTGGTAGCATGAAAAGGAAAAATGTAAGAATGTTTAAAAAGAAATATTTTCCAATCTTTGCAAATATTTGAGAAATATTTCTTTGCGAAAGCATGAAATATTATTAAGCGATCCAGAAATATTTTAAACCCATTTTAAAATAAGGTTTTTTTATTTTCCAAGCGAATATTTCTGAAATATTCCTACAAAGCTTTTTAAGCGTTTAAAAGAATTATGTTCAATAAATGTTTCAAAGCGTTTAAAAAATTTGTCTCGAATATTTGATAAAGTGTTATCGTTTCTTTGCAATGTCAGGGAAGCGTTTACATTCTGCTTTTTTTCACGAGTCCAATTAGCAACATTGAATATTACAATATATTGCGATAGGCGCATATTTCATTTCCGTAGGTGTGAAGAATTAACATCCAGTCATTCTTACAGACAGTCGATGTTTTTTTATTATTACTTTTATACATTATTTTTAGTAAATTTAATGTTCTTTCGAGAATTTTCTTTCGCACACGTATTATCAGGCGCGCTTAACCGTGCCATACTTGTATTTCCGTCCACACAAAAATAATTTCATTGAAAATTGTTTAATATTTAATTCATCGATATTTACCTTATAAAGTCGTTGGATGCTTTATACTCGTTCATTGGTTTAAGCGCTCGTTTCACGGTAAATCCAATAAATTGCAATAAAAAGGTTATAACTTCTCCTTTTTTTTAACGTCAGTTTGAACATTTATCTCTATTTTTGAACGCACTCGTATCGGCTAATCCATGACAGAGCGTATCGGCGGGGTATGCAGAACTGTCTGACATTTATAAAGACAAAGTTCGTGTACTGCCATCCTCGAAATTGCATCGTTATTTACATATATATACACACACGGAATTCTTATCTAAACTCTCTGTGGCAGATTATCGTTAAAATTCACCTGTATGCCATATTGTCGATGCAGGCGCACACGCAGATATAATAAATCTAATATTGACGGCCCATCTTTGATCGCGCGAAATGCGCGAAACGACGCATCAGATCGGATCTATAACTGTGCAGCGAGTTTGATTGCTTGCTGCATATATGTATGTATGTATGTATGTATGTATATATATATATATATATATATATATATATATATATATATATATATATATATCTGTAGGGGACATCTAATCATGGGCAAAACTATCCTGACCTCTCTATCTTAATCTAGTTAATGGCAAATATGAAAGCACGTGCCTGCTTCTCTCCTAATTTTGAGAACGTTGATGCGCCATATTCTATGTACACACTGTTCATAACTGAACAACGCTCGATATTATGCATCGATAATGAGCGTGATAAAAAGACTGCTAAAATAAATCATTTTAATCGTCGACCTATTTAACTACACTCGGTTTTTTTAAAATTAAGTTTCTTATAAAAGTTCATGGAGATTGATTGCAAAACAGCATTATAAAGTTCGAAAATTCGTTGGTCATCCAATAGAACTCAGGAATTGAATCTCTCAGGCTATCGATCGAATTTTATGATATAAAGAGAATCTGTCTGTCTTGTTGAAAATTTACTATATACTTGAAACATAATTAATTAATATTCATATTCACAGTCGACTAAATAAATAAATTATCTTGGATAAGTTTAGCAAAAAGTAGTTTAGTGATAGTTGTTTTACTGATTGAATACTGATAGTTTGCAAAGTTGTATACAACATAAAGATATTTGTATTAAATTTGTATAAAATTAAATGTAAAAATCGTGTAAACTAATTTCATTTTGTAGAAAATTTTGAAAATTACACAACCACCGAAACAGCTGTCGCTATTGAAATAATTTTTGTTACATTTTTGCAGAGAATCTATTTATAGACTCTACTTTAAATATTAATATTACTTATAAAGATGTCAGCTGGATCGCTCATATTACTGAACTTCAATGTTTAATCTATAGAATGTTGCTAAAAAGAAATCAGAAACGATTTCTGGAGCCAATTCAAGTTAATGTAAGCAATTAATCAAAATTATTTTAACATTAAGCAAGGTAAAATTTGCGTTCCCAGATAAAATTAATCTACGTTAATTATCATTAAAGACATATAAATCGCAGACTCAATTAAATGCTTTAACGACGAAACGATTTTATTTATTGCGAACTGATTTTCATTCGTATAAGAATTGATTTTCAAGGTATATAGTTCAATGCTATCACACTGTTCCGTTTCTATCGATCTCAATCCTATTCTATTTAGCTCCTTATAACGGGAATTCTATTGAATAAAAGCGAGAAGTACAAAATTGATTCGATTATTTGATAAATTAATCTCAATTCAGTGAACTGCATTTTAATATAATTTTTAAAATTTAATAATTAATATTAATATGAATTAAAGCATAATTAATATACAAAATATTTGAATATAAATTTAATTAAAACACTCGGTCGGATTCAAGCAAACAGGATCGTCTCGGTGGTCAAGTCATTTTCAATATCTACAGAATACACATTAAATACTCTTATGTTTCACACTAAAATTGAATCATACAACTAATATCTTTACTATTCCGAGATAGAAAGCGAGAGACTGAGAGGGAGAGAAAAAGAAAGAGAGAGAGAGAGAGAGAGAGAGAGAGAGAGAGAGAGAGAGAGAGAGAGGTAGAGAGAGAGAATAGTACCCGATATTATTTCGATTGTTTTTCTAAAAGACGGATTCACTTAAATTTTAAGAAGAATGCAGTACATCGTTTCTACTTTATTATAGCTTAAGGAAGGTAACAAGCTTCAATTCTTTGAGCTTGAACTCGAATCTTTGAGAGCCTAATGCTCAATCCCGAATCCATGTCTGCCGATGAAGAATGCGCTTAATCTACCCCTCTCCCTCCACCCCCCATTGCCTCGATCCTTTAAATCCAACGGATGCATCGCGTATTTCTTCGTATAATAGCTTATAACTATATAAGCGTTGGGCGGGTGCGCGCTCCCGACTCTAAGGACATTCCTTAGACGTGGTATTCGTGCCTCGAATCGCGAGTGGAGGAATAAAGGCAAAACAGCGAGAAAAACAGCCCTCTGGCGCAATATGCAAGTCTGAAGCGGAAGGGTACTTGAATATATATATGTACGCATATATTTTCTACAGCAAGACACAGCGGACGAATGCTGCTTCCTCTCCTCGAAATGGCTCGCGAGCCCGATTCGTCTGTCCTGTCGTTGTTCCTCTTTATTGCACGTTTTCCATACGGACGACGCCGATGGTATCTCGTTTCTTAGGATCTCAAACGCAAGTGTATATATAGAGATATAAACGAGGGCGCGAGAAATACAATAACGCAGAACAACCTATATATAGAGAGCTGCACATCTCGAATGCTAAGCAATGGTATTAGTTAACTTGCTGGGGCCTATATATATATATATATATATATATATATATATATATATATATATATATATGTATTGAAGCTCATCTGCTTTTGCGTGTGCAAACCTTAAATTTGTCATCGACGGTCGTTTCTTTAACTTGAATAATATATTCATGAATAATATATACAAATATTCCACTTTTATCATTTTTATTCAATAACGTCACATTTAATTTCAGATCGTCATAATCCGAGATTTTATCTTCCTTAAATTAAATTTTAGATTTAATTAAAAAGGACAATGTACATATATAAATTTTCATTAAAGTAGAGCGAGAGAGAGAGAGAGAGAGAGAGAGAGAGATCAGAATTTAATCGTCAACGAATATAATTAGTTAGTTTTGAATAAATTAATTTTTAATATTTTTTAAAAAGTACTTAAGCATTTATTTAAAGGTGATTTAAATATTAAGATCTCTCTCTCTCCTATGATATGTTTAACAACTGCGTCAAAATGAAAAACATATTTTTCTATAAAATTTATATGCCTGTCTTTTTTACATACAATAAATTGGAGAATTCGTTGTAAAACTAAATATTAGCTCATATCATAAAGAGAGAAATATCATCAATAATTGTCTTTAAACATAAAGTTAGATAACCGCGTAATAAAGATAAATAATAATTCGAAGTATTCACAAATATAGAGACGCGTTAAAACTCGAATTTTATTTGAAACTTGTGATTTAAAACAACATTTGGTGTGATTTTCGCAAAATTTTACAATTTTTAAACCATATTGCGGATTTTAGATATTGTTCGAAGAAAATTTCATGTTTGTAGAAAAACGCATAAATATGCATGAGCTCGACTTAACTAACTAACACACAACAGTACCCGTAGGATGTAGGATATAGGATTTACGATGCGGCTATAAATAAATTTTTTATGGGTTGTTTTTGCGTGAGCCATGTATATACACTTTTGCAATAATTCAACATATAACGGCTTACGGTATAACTTGAATTTTGTCTTGTTCAGGATCGACGAATTTGTGATTGCTATTACAGATGGAACAACAATTTTTAATAATTGTGTATAATCTTGTTTCAGCATGACTGACTGTATACTGAAAAAGAAAATTCTTTACTCCTAAGAAAATTTTTATTTATATATATAAGAAATTTATAAGAAAATTTACGTTTAGATAAATAATTTCTTAACTAAAAGAAATATTAACGTGGAAAAGTAAATATTCTGTATAAAGTAGAATTAAATTGTTCATTTCAAAAATACATAATTTGAAAAATAAATCTAATTTGCTTATACTGAACACATATGTAGTTGGAATAAAAAAATATTTTTCCTCATTCTAACCTACAAATCGCACCTTCACCGCTTGATTCCGGTTCTCATGAGGAAAAATATAGTCCTTACCTAGTACGAAAAGACTTTTTTACGAACCTCGTTACAACCCTCGGTTTCGCCTCGGTTTCGTAAATAAAGCCTTTCCATACTCGGTAAGAAATCTACTATTCCCGCACTCGGAGCGCAAAATACGATTTTCTGCAGCTGTCTAGAGGGAGCAAAGTACTACTTTTCCTCCCTAGGGAGGAAAAGTGTTTATGGCCGATTCCCGACCAATCAGAAAGCAGAATTTTACTTTTCCTCCCTTGGGAGGAAAAGTGAATGAACAGAACTACCGTGTAATCTGGTAGGATTCTCAGTTTTCCGTGCTTGTGCAATATCTGGCATTTACGATGTTTAGACTTACGAGTATATGCGCTAGTCGACCGCGGGTTCGACCTTTTTTTTGCACTTTGAGTTAGGTATTCAAGATTTTAAAATGAAATTAGATTTTTATTCTATCTAAAATTTATTACAAAAATTTTTATGTTTTTTAAGTATTAAAAATTATCTATATCTATTTTTTTAATGAGTTTTAAAATTCTATTTATTATGCTATTAAATATTTTAAAATTTTAATTTAATTTTAATTTGAGCGTAGATTATTAACCAACTTATAATCTTCAATTGATTAGTCTTATTTATTTATAGAAAAGGGGGGCTTCTTAACATACTAATATCAATTTCCAAATAAGAGGAAATTATTTAATTTAATTCTATTCAATTCAAGTAAATTGCACGTATAACCTTAAGAAAAAACCGATAATATTATATTTTTTTTAAACCCAACGAATTACATTTTATGTTAGGGCAACTTATTTCAGAGCGAGTATCATTTGGACCTTCAGATTTTATACCTGCTTGATCTATCTAAGCATGACTAACACATGGAAGGGGAGGGGGTTGACATTCTTGAATTCTGTGAGTTTACCGTTCAATTTTTTGTGCATTTTTTGAAAAAAAAGCGTTCTCGTATGGGAAAAAAGTATGTGACACACGGGAGAAAAATAGGCCTTTTCCGACGAGGGCATGTTTGCCGTCCGAGCGAAGCGAGGTACATCGTGTCACAATGTATTATTCTTGTATTCATAACATATTCATTAAATTTAAATAAAAATTACTTACTACTTGACTAAAAAATACTATTCAATTATATTTTTATAATATTAAAAATAAATTATAATATTATAATATTTATAATAAATTTAAAATAATATTTATAATATTTAAAATAAATTATAATATTTATAATATTAAATATTACTTTTATAATATTAAAAGTAAAAACAGCTGTCTGGCTGGAACAAAATACTACTTTTCCTTTCTAGGGAGCGAAAGGTTTATGACCTTTTCTCGATCGATCAGAAAAAAGAATATTCCTTTTTCTCCTCGGGAGCAAAATTAAATGAACGACACTGTGTACTATGCACCTCAGATAGCCGTGCGTACGCAACATTATCAATCTAAAATTAAGAGATAATCGTTTAATTTAATTTTCGAAGGTTCAAATAAATTGCAGAACTGACCTTAGGAGAAAAGCACCAATATTATATTTTTTCTAATTAAGCCGATTCTTCTTTCGGAGCGAGCGCGGTGCTGACTTTTAGGCATCTATCTGCTCGTTCTGTATAATCATAACTAGTATATTGAAAAAATGTCAAATTTTTTCACTTCGTGATTTTCATTTGTTTGTGCACCCTTTTGAAGGAGAGAAAACACCGTACTATGGGAAAAATATTTACTTCACTCAAGTAAATATCTTTTAGAAAAAAAGAGCTCGAAGAACTATAAATGGATTGATACGAATGTTTCAAAACATATTAACGAATTATTAAAAATTAAATTAATCGATTCGCATTCAGATCTAGTAATTTAACTTTATTCAAATAACAAGGCTTAATTAATACGCTGTGTTTTTCGTTTGTTAAAAAGTTTTATGCAATCACGCTTGAGTAAGCAGAGAACTGATTTTATACCTATTCCGATACCGCAGCTGATAGGTGAATCTGGGATCGATATTCCGAAGAATTTCCATTATCTCCCGGGATGGTTAAATAGCGTCGAGGGGTGCGAAAATATCCCTTCTCCCTGTCATAGCCGGACTAAATGCGACGCTTAAGATTCAGGAGAGGACAAAGACGTGACAGGGAAGAGGCGTAGAGACGCAGAGCTTGTGAAATCATCGAACCTGATAATATATATATATATATATATATATATATATATATATATATATAGAGCCAAGGGGAATTTTAGATTGCTTCTTAATGAATAATATATCGATAGAGCACGGCAGTTTATATTGTTAGCTTATAGCCCTTTGTTTATGATCTACGAGAAATTTCGCCGCTTGACATTCATGAATTTTGATCGAAATAACGGGGGAAAAATGCAGGATTAGCTTAATCAATGTATATAGGATATACTATACAGACTTGTGAAGTCTGAAAAAATATCGATATATCAGAATATTTTGTACTTTAAACAAAATAAAATACGTCACATGTTATTGAAGTCAATGTTTATTGATTATTCGTCGAGCAAAAAATACTCTATTTAACATTTATGTATATAAATACTAAAATTTAGTGAATTATATCCTTTATTTACGTCTATTGTACATTCATGAATAGCTTCGAGCACGTAGATGGAAAGATATCGTAATGAGAACGTTTCTAAAATTTTATTAATTATTTTTGCATATAAAACGCAGGCTTGGTACTCGTTATTTTAAATTTGTTCAATTACAGTATACAATTTAATTAAATCGTTTATTCGATAAAAAATTCTTTAAAAACGAAAAAGTTTAAAAAAATAAAATCATAAATAAGGTTCATTAAAATTAATATACAAACGTCATAAATAATAGGTAGAATATAAAAATAGTTTTTTTTTTTTATAATTTCTGGCTTTCACCCCAATCTATCAGTAGTAGAATTATAAATATTATTACAATAAAATGAAATAAATAAAAGAGGCCCACGATGGCTCGATCGCTAGAGCGAAGGACTAGTAACTTGGTGATCCGAGTTCGAATCCCGGTCTCGGCCGATTGACACAGGCACCGCTGTAATAATTTACATGTGCTTTGTTTACAAACACATCGTAGACTTCCATCGCTGATTAGCATCGATATTTGGAAGCATAAATAGAGCGACGTTAAAAAAAATGAAATAAATAAAAGTACTTGGATTGTTTTAAAAAAAATATTAATTCACTTATTAGTAACTGTTTCGGCTGTTAAGGGTACCGATATGATAAAATACAGATAGCGAAGCATAGAAGGAACGGCACAATGGAAAATTTTTGTCTTATAACCCTTTGAAATTAATGGGAATAATGTACCAAAAATTAATTGTCACGCATAGTACTTTTCATAATATATTTCTATGAAATATGAATAAAAATAAAATTTCTCTTTTCCAATAATCTGAATTATTCGATAGATTTTCTGTCTCTTTTTGAGCCTATTTTAGAAGCATTTGTATAAAATTATGAATTTTTTGAAATATCTATACACTACACATGCATTGTACAAAGAAATTGAATCATTATGTTTTTATATTATAAAATTTAGATGAAAATTTAAAATAGACTCTTATTCTTGAAATTCTTCTAGTGATTACTTTAGCATGAAACAAAAAAAATTGATGTTACTAATAAATTTTCATCAGCAATCTTTAGAAATAAAACACGAAAAGCGTGCACTTTCAGAAAATCCAAAAGGACCGAGCGATACAATCAGAAAGCCGCTAATTTACCCTTTAGAAGGAGTTTAAGAGAAATTTTTCTTAAAAGAAATTCACGAGTATACTGATCTTAGGGGCACCGCGCACGAAAAGATTGCAACATGTTTACAGTCCGCGCTCTGGCCGGGGATCTCTAAATTTTATTTTTCCACCCAACTCCTCGCGCGCGCAATCAATAAAGCGCATAAAGCAATAGTAGTACGATGCGGCGTGGGCAAAGGTGTTTGCGGACCGATCGCCTAGACCGTCCGCGTCACATGCTTTATTTTGCTCCATCGAGTGGCACAGTGCGCTGTTTCGTCATTTGCACAATAGTTTTCGGCAATATTTGCTTAGAGCGATTAAAATAATTTGACTGTTTGAGGATATTTAATTGGGAACATTATGTATATTCAATTTTGTACGTTCGCTGTGTAATAGCGAGAATAAATAACTTTTTAGGTTTTTAATTTTATAGGCAACACAATTATTTACATATTTTATTTATCAAACTTCCTATATGTATAGTCAAAATTTTTTTGTGGAGCTACTGAGTCATTTTAGAAAGATTATTTGATTTATACACAAATCAAATTGGTTTTTTTTTGTTTTTGAAATCTGGCAACGATTTTACTTCCGCTCAATTCCCTTTTAATGCAAGAAAGCTTTCATTTGATTGAAAAAAGGTCGATCTTTTAAGTGTATTTTCCAAGTACTTTTACTCTTTGACGATCAATTGAAACCATAAAACTGATGATATTTTCAAGTTATTACTCTGATAGGTCTGTTATAAAATTCAATACATTAGCTTTGAGAGCAACAGGATTTCTAAAAAAGGTAAGCAGTGTTATTTTGTCCATTCAGTATAATACTCGTAGTAAATATAATAATACTGGTTGAAGATAACATTTTCGAATTCTTACGCTGCGTGTCTATAGACGAATTGCTCTGTGATTCCGATACAAGTTTTATGGTATCCACGATATAATTGATGGTAAAGTTTAAAGTAACAAATATTAGTAAGACATAGCAAAATTCCACCAAATAAAGTTAGATCTATTGTGTGTATTGCGCTTGAAGCCACCTGCTGGGCTCATCAGTAATACAACAGACGAAGTATTTTTAGATTAACAAAGAGAAATGAAATTGTTCGATTCTTATGAAAGGCATCAGGATTTAATTTTACATTTCAGAAGATATTAAATAAAAAAAGATCATAAATATTTTAAACATTTGTTACTAAGTAATCGAGTAAAAATGATCTTTAATATAATCATTAATACTAATAAGGTGCTTTTACATGCAAACCTACTCTTCTTATATGATTATTTTGTAAATAATATTTGGCAAGCAGTGCTGAATAAAAGTCGCTAATAATTTATATATTTTTTAGTTATTATTTTAAAATAAAAGAAAATCGTTAAAAATAGGGTTTTTTTATCCTCCATATATTCACTTCATTGAAATAATAAGTATGCAAAAACATATACAAAAAGAATATGTGTAGAAGATGTTTGAACTACTAAGGCTGAAATATTCAAATCAATTCAGAGGCCTTTTCCATACGTTTTTATTCATCACGAGCTTTCGAAAATACATACATTTGATTACCATTTATTTTTTATAATTTTTAATTTACTTTGATTCGTTCCTGCGAATATAATTTACAGAGTTTCCATACAAAATTATGACTCTAGAAATTAAAAGAATTATATTCTTAAATTCAACAAAAACTATACGGCGAATAAACATCGATGATAAAATTTAAATAAAAGCTAATAAATGAAAAAAGGATTGTTAGAAAAAAAATTTAATTAAGTTTCGTTTCTTTTATAAGAAATTTATTTTGCTTTAAAATAATCAGTTTATATTGATTTATTATGCATATTTTCACAATATACACCAATATAAGTATAGTGAACGTAAAATCTCAATCATGCGGGTGACAAAAACAAACATAAGTTTTATCCCACTGCATCGAAAATTATTTAGTATTCGACTTATATATAAATAACATCGTTGGAAAAGAAATTAAACCATTACATGTCGTTATTTAACTATAAACGAGTTGTGTACAATAAAGTGATCTGTTTTATTGTAGACTTATCTAAACTGAAAATCAATAGCAAAATATTAGTTATATTTGAAATGATAACGGAAAAGACATTATTGGAAGGTAAAATCGATATTTGATCCACCGATAGTCTAGCTGGATATTAGCTAGATTAATCGTTAATTCTCTCATCTTCGCGGAACGGCGACGGGGTCATTTGCTTCGGAAAATCGAATCGGTAAAACAAAAAAAAAAAAATAATCACAAAACTCGTCTACTTGGCTTGTCAATGGTCGGGCCGACACTCATAGACTTCGTATACCGGAGCGCGCTTTGCTATCAATCGGAAATTAATCGAACGACAAGTCGATTGTATCGCCTGTGTTACGGGCAATCGCAGAATCACTGAAATCATTCGATTTACAGTCGACCGTCGGTGCTTTCTCCATTTAGCATTTTTTCCTTTTTAGGTCGAAAAATTTAACATTCCCCAGTCAAGCGTAACGCATTAGAAATGTACACTCTTTGATTCGTACTTAATTTAGGAAGAAATAAAAAATTATCCCGTACTTTTTATTTAAAACTATAAGAGACGGAATTCATTTAAGTATAAACAAATTTCATCTTGAAACGCAGCTTGGTTTGGATTAAAAGTAAAGTTCGCTTTAATTAATAGGAAAGAAATTGAAACCGGGGGAGCGTTTTTCTTAATTGGACTAATCGCCGTGAAGCTCTCAAAATAAATAACACGGTTTATTTGATAACTTATATATATATATATATATATATATATATATATATATATATATATATATATATATAGATATATGAAAAGTTGAAAAATTGAATTTGAGATATTTTTATGAAAAGAATATTAGATAGTATGCTGTATAATAATTTCATTAGAATTACACATATATCTTCAATTTTACTAGTGACTTAAGTAATAAGTAAATAATCATTAAAACTATTAAAATCTACATCTGCATCAATATAATAATCTCTTCGAGGACTAACTATCAAGAATTTTTAATATAAAACAATTGAGTTACATTAAAAAACAAATTGTTACTTTATTGCTGAATACACATAAATTTTTTTAATTCTTAAAAAATAAATCAGTGTTGTCTAGGAATTTCATGTTTTAAAACGTAGTCTGCATATATCTATATTTACAGAATATTAACGTATATATTTTGGAGATTTTCAATTTTATTTTTAATACATATTTATATCTGTCTTCAACGCTATATTTGTCTTTAGAAAATATCATCTATCACGCTTAAATTTAATTGGTTTTTAAATCTAGAGCATGCAATAAGAAGTATTAAAATGAATACATAATGAAGATTTTTTTCAGATCTTTTAGCATACAATTCTCAAAGCTCAGAGTATCTCATAGGAAGTCGATGAAAAAAAATTCACGAATATTATAACGGTTTCTAGGAATGCGGATTAATGAGAAATTATTAAGTAGAAATGAAAAATTGAGTCGGAGTTAAGCAAAACATCCATGAAAGTATACTCCTACTTTATGTAGATTTTAAATTAATCGTCAGATTTATTAAGTACGAGTGAAAAATAAATTTGTCATTTTAGTAAGTATTTTATGACTATGGTATTAATTATATTACATTTATATATATATATATATATATATATATATATATATATATATATATATATACACACAACAATTTTTCGATTTAGAGCGCGTTGCCAAATATCGATTTATTAGAGGAAATACATTTCCTTTCCCCTTGCATCCATGCTCACAAAGATAATTTTTCGTAATAAATAAATTAATTAACAAATAAATGTATATATATATTACAAACATTTGCGACCGCACTTTTCCAATTCGAAGTTTTTGCTCACAGCGAGAGACTAAAAAAATCCGGTCGGTCCCGGTCGGCCTCTATACGCAAACGTGCCAGTAGGTCTTCCGCGTCAGTTTCACCTCGATCGCTTCGTAAGTCGTCGTCGTCGTCGTCGTCGTCGTCCCGTCGCATAGCGCCCGCCCGTACTCCAGGCCGGCGGCGTTACGCAGAGCCGCGCGGGACGTTCCCTCGTCGGCGCCCCGGCCGTCGACAGCGGCTAGGCGCTCCGAGAGCCTCGTCAGCCTCACCTCGGCGACGCTGCGCCGGGTGACCTCCCCGCGCGCCTCCTCGGCCCGCTGGCCCAGCTGCCGCGCCCAGGTCTCTCTCCTCGTCGTCGCCCGAACGCACGCGTACTCGAGGCACTTCTCTTCGCGAAAACTCAGCCTGCTGCAATTGTAGCGGCAGCGGTAGTAGTAGTAGTAGTAGTAGTAGTAGTAGTAGTAGTAGTAGTACTGGCAGCTGTAGCGGTAGTAGTAATAGTGGCAGGCCCCCTCCTCCTCGGGTGGGACTGGATGCAAGTCCAAGCGTGCAGGGAAATGTTCGTTCTCCATTAGCCGAGCTCGGTCCTTGGCCTCGTCGTCGTGGTCGCGGAACGCGTGCTTGTCGCAAAAAAGCAGCCTCGGCGCCCCGCCGGCCCTCGCAAGTCCAAGCGACTCCTTCGGACGACTCGATGGAATTTCGAGCTGCCGCGCAGCTGCTCGATTCATGCCGTGGCGGGTTTTTTTTCTTCCGCGCGTCCGTCTGCGTCCGTCCCGCGCTCGCGCTCGGGATCGATCCTCGTTCTATCTCTAAACGCTATATAGTTTTCCTTAGATCAGTACGTCGTTGCGACGTTTATATGTGTATATACATATATATGTATATACATATGTGTGCGTATCTGTGCGTATAAATTTGCTTAGTCCTATGATGGCCAACGCGGAAGAGAATAATAATTTACTCGCGCATCGTAAAGCAGCGATATATAATACGCGGCACCGGTCACAATAAATCAATCGAAATCCGCGGGGACCGGGTCGCGATGTATAAATTAAACCGAGCGGCCTTTGCGCGCGTGCACGCGAGTGTGTGTGGGTGTGCGAGCTCGCGCGTGTATTATACGGATTAATACACTAGAGCGCGGACGCGAGCGATTTTGTATATGCGTACGATGTGACATTCGGCGGCACTGCTCCTCCCCCCCCCCCTCAGCCACCAGTCCTCGCCGACTTTTCGGTATGCGTTGCGAAATCGCGTCGACGATGCGCCGCTTCTACATTAGTAAGCACATATGTATATATGTAATATAAAGCCGGAAGGCTTAGCTTGCGGCTCGGATTCGCGCGGGCGATTTTGTAACGGGAGCTGACATTACGATACGCGGTCTGCACTCGTGACACAATTGTGAAAATTAATAAATTTTTACGTTCAAATATGTATCTATGTGTATGCATGCATCTGCATATTTCCTTTAAGGGGGCAGGTCATCTTTAAATCGCAAAACGCAGCGAGGAATTTGTAAATACTTTAATTTGTATTCCATGTTAAATACCTAATAAGTAGATTAATACTTTAATAAGTAGACATTTTTATCCATAATTTGGCGCCCGAAACGTCAGTGAATCAAGACCAGTTAAGTCTAGAAAATAAAGTATTATAAGCTTCTAATTCTCTTAACGTAGGATTCAATTGATACTAATCGACGAAATGAGCTTAAATTTCAGAATATTATCGATTAATATATATTTGCTGTGATACTAACAGAGGGAATTGCATTTGAGGAGATAAAAAAGAAATAAAAATATTTATTTTTTAAAAATTAATAAATTAATGTTATACGAACTAAAATATTCAATAAAATTTTTACAAAACTTCTTTCATGCGTTCGAATTGAAACTCTTCGCAACATTCTCCAATTCGAAATTGTCTGATTTATTAATATCATTGGAATTTTACGGTAGGTGAATTAGTATTTAATGCAGCTTCAAGTAGTCAGATTTTTAATAAATCTTAAATCCATGGAAATAAATTAATTATTTCCTTTAATTTTTAATTTAACGATTATTAGTCCTCTTAAGCATAAAGTTGCCTATATACAGTATTCGATTGATTATTCTACAATGTGTAAAATCATAATTCTCTGATCATATCGAATTTCGGAGAAATTCCATATCAATATGAATAAGGCTAATCGAAGATAATGAATCCATATCTGACTGTTAAATTAATGCATTATCGTTTCACAATCGTATTTTATAATGCTTTACAAATAAACGCGTTACATTTAAGATATAAATTTCGTCTGGTCTGCGGTAAAATAATGTTGAGAAAAATGCAATGTAATTTTATCTAATAATTGTAAAACTTAAAAGCTACACATTGTGCAATTATAATATTATATCTAAGGGATTATATTAATTTACGCATATCTTCCCACGATTCCTTTCCATTATTAAAAATATAAAATGATGAAAAATAATTTAACGAATCTACTGTTGTTATATGAAGATAAAACAAAAAATAGTTTTTCAAGAAATCAGAGCAGAACTTGGCTTTCCATACGTCTCCAAAGTACTGTACATATATGATTCAAACATTAGAAACACTTTGTGCCTTACGTGCGCACAGTTCGCAAGAATATCATACCTCGGATACGTCTGTCGAATGCGTTAAACGTGCTGTATTGAACGATCAGATATATAATTGAAATTTCAGACTAACAAATTGATCAAAAATATGCATTGAATTGTGAGATTAATCATACTTCTTTGAATGATGGAACTGTACATATTTATACGATGCTTGTATCAATGATCATTATTTACGTATATATCACATGTGTTATATGCTGCCATTGTACCCTCTTCATTTTTCACGAAATTTATTATTTTATTCAATTCGTCTAAAGTACAATAGATACTTACAATAGATTTAATCGCTAACTCTAAGAACATATCTTTTTGTTTTCTCGAAAGTCGCCGTTCGAACTGTGCTGCAAAAAGGCATTCTTTCTTTCTGCGATGATTCTGCCGAATGTGTTATAAAGCCCTTGTAACCTTCTTCGTTTTCCTGGGTTCAATCCTGATGTAAACGAAGCTCTATACAAGCTCATCAGGCATACACTTCGACGCAGGATAACGTTTCGTTTCCTTTGTAGTCAACTGTAAGGAAATTAAAAAGGTTTCATTCGGTGCTTCTGCACTGTAATCATAATAACGCGTCTGCAAATACATTCAGACTTGTTACTGTAAAGCTGCGCGGTGCAGACTTAAAAAAAAAAAGAAGAAAAGAAGAGATTTTTAAAACGATGATATACAAACATTTACTTTACAGGATTGAATTGTAGATTTTAAATTCGAGGGAGGATATAAAAGAAACCGATTTCTTTCTAGAGGCGCAAACATCAGCGAGGTAAATTGAAGTTAATTGAAGAAAATGTGCTGAAAAGCCCAAAGTTGCCGAGTAAAAAGGTCTGTTGTATTAAATCGTTGAAATCCGTGATAGAATCTATTTTATAAATTATAAATAATGTTTTCTGTCTAATTTCTGAGTTTCAAATTCATGCAATTCATTGACATGATGGATCCATTTTTTTTTGCTTATTACAAATGTTCAAAGTTTTCATTTACTTAGAGTTTATTCGATCAAGGTAATGGGTTAATTTATAAATCACTGGGTTCGTAGGAAAAAGTTTTTGCGAATATTACTTCTCTAAAAGTAAATTAAAAAAATTTTTTCCCAACTTTGCTTTCCAGATCGATATATTACCTGAATTTCTCTCATTCTTAAAATATATGATCATTGAAATAGATCTCGACGATAGAAATAGATTTACACGCAAACGAAAAGCACGCACTCTTAATACGTAGATTTGGATAAATCTGCACAAATAGATCTTTTAGAAACTGGATAATTATGAATAATATAGATACATGGCAGCAATAATTTTGGAAATAAAAACTGGTCTCGATGAAATTAGTCCAGCTATCCAAGGTAGTTTAAAATATAAATAAAACTGCAATAAACTTTTATTGCGCGAGAGCCAGCTTTCGGATTATTTAACAGTACCCCTATTCCAGGCAGAGTATTAACAACTTTTGTAAACAATATATTTTTAAAATAATAATAAAAACTTACGCTTAAAAGATACTTTTAAAATTTAATTGTAGTTTTTTTACATTTTTACTGCCTTGGACAGCTGGATGAATTTCATCTACTCCATTTTTTATTAAAAATTTGACCTAATTAAAAAAATCCATCATATGTAATAAAGTAAACAGCTTGCATTAATACAATACTATCTCTGCGTAAAAAAATTTTCGCTCGTAGCCGCAAAATAGCGCACTTGCTCTTATTCTTAAAATATACAAATTCATAAACTATGTTAAGTGCGCTCCGTATACGCTTCGGGTGGAAGAGCAATTTTACATTAAACTCTTCCTTTTTTTTCATACCTCCCACTTTTGTATGTAAAACGGAAAAGTATCGTTTCGTGATAGACGGCAATTTTCAGAACGTGCGCCGTGAAAATGAGCCTGTCTTTTGGGTCAAGGATGTATTACATATATAAAATATCTTGAGGAACGACGCGTGTGTTTAACACTTGGCCGCTTTACCGAACGGGGGAGAAAATCCGGCCCCGAACTACGGAAGTCGCTTAATAAAGTGACGGCATGCGCTCGGCCCTAATACGGGTGCAATGAACGTGGGGGCTCTCGCTATATATATATATATATATATATATATATATATATATATATATATATACACTTACATATGTTCCTTGAATCATCCAAGTTCGCTCGTCACGCGATATTGGCTCCCATTTTCTTCTGCACCCCCGCGTATTCGACGTCGATTGAAACTATATTAAGTTCACATATATATATTTTGGCCTAACTCAAAATCAAGCCTTTATATCGCGAAATTTCTTTTCCGTGTTTCCTTCTTTTTTTTAACTAAAATATGTTTTCAAGGCCGTGTGGGACATTGATGTTGATTCAAATGTGCATTCAACTCGATGTGCATTCAACTCGATGTGCATTCAAATTTTACAAATTTAAGCAGGCAAATAAAACAAGGAAGACAAGAGTTTTTTAATTTATGTCTTACGAAATTGACAAAGCTTAAAGATTTTGAGATCCCTAATGATGAATTCACTATCAAATTAGCAGATTTCAAAACGATGAATCCCATAGGTGGAATATGTTATGATTCTACTACTATAGTATTATTTCGCCGTACTTATTGGTATATCAATAAGGTATAAAACAAAAAATTGCAATGAAATCGATAGTCTTATAGAAATTTATTTTAAAATAAAGTTTATTTCTAAACACATCAAACGAATTTTTTCTGAGCAAGAAATTGAAATACTCGAGTAGTTTTAAAAAATTAAATATATCTTTTTTTAAAATTCATAAATTTGTCAATTTCAAACTATCATGAATAGTAACTATTAAAGGATAAAGTGTAAGTTATAGATTTTTACGAATGTTCTTTTTACACCTACTTTGTTACGTTTGTATAATGTTCTGGTTCTAATTGAATTGTAAAATTTCCTAATCAAAGTTTTAAAATTCGATACGCTCTTCAAGATATCTTGAAAACAATAAATTTCTCTAAAGTATAATAATATCTGATAAAACGATGGTAATTAAATTTAAAAATTATTTATTTAAAATTTTTTGCTTTCAAAATAAAATTGAATAAAGCTTACAAAATACTTGTTCAAATGTAACTAGATATTGAAGCATAAAGTGGATAAAAAATAATGTAAATCTCGGCTATAATTTCACTGGAAATTTTGTTATAAGCACCGACAGCTGTTTCGGTCATCATGGCTTAGATTGCATTGCTATATAGAGACAAAGCCAGCAGATCTTTGCAGAAGCATACACGCGAGCATATAAAACGTATACAGCATAATAAAACTTGCACCGGTATTTCAGAACATTCTATTAACTATAATTATAGGTTAAGTGTAGAAAATTGGAAGTTGCTATACAACAGAAAAAGGTAAAACGTTATGCCGAGATCCCGTGTCTTTACAAAATCATATTTAAATTTATTTTCATATATAATATATACTTAATATTGATGGTATTATAATTGTATGTTATATTACAACCGCTTGTTAATTATAATTTTGCCATATGTATTGGTCCAACTATATTTTATATTATAATAAATTGTAACTTAATCTAAGCCGTTAAAATTGAAACTTAAGAAGGATTAACTTGATTCTTCTAAATAGTATATATTTTGAATCGCTATTTTTTTAATATGACAATTACTCTCTATTAATAAATTATAATGTAAAAGTAGTTTTATAAAGTTGGGAAGATTTTAAGATTATGTATTCATCAATTTTCGCCGATATTCCTTAAGATACAATGAATAATTACATTTTAGTAAATATTTTTTTTTTCTTTATTTTTCATTTGACGAAATTAAAAATCTGAATTTTTAATGTTATATATAACTATGAAATATTTTATTGTAGATGGGTAAACTTATTTAAGAGTCCAAGGAATTCATATAAAAGATAAAAATGTCACTAATGGCATAAAAAATGGCTTAGCATCGGACATTTTACAACAACCTGCTCATTTGTATGTGTAAATAGTGTTATAATCCAGACTTTCTTGGAATATTGCAATATGTTTCTTGTTCGTGTTTTGTTCATATTTTTCTCTGCTCACTTTACTGTTGCTTTCTCTATGGTTTTTAGTCGATGTTCTCCAGCTGTTGGTCTTTAATATAAAACTTGTAGTGAAATTATAGCGAAGTATTACAGATTATTTTTTATCTCATTTACTCTTCAATATTTAGATTTTTGTTTCGATCCTGATTTTAAAATTATTTCAATTAGATTGAGTATTAAATACACTAATTTTAGTATACGTGTAATAAAAAATAAGATTTAAATATAACACATGAAGTAGAACTATCTCGGTGTGGTCAGACTCGAGTTCAATACTAATAACGCATAAAATCAGCTACAATTCCATTCGTTGACGTTGATTATTCAGAATAACAAAACAAAATAATAACACGAAAATTTACGTATTTTGTCAAAGTATCCTTTTTTATTCGTACGAATGTAAAATAAAAATTGTAAATTGAAAAACATAATAATCTTTTAATAACCGAGCACTAAATTGACGGGTTTAAATTGAAAAAAATATTTTCATCTTCCATTCGTTTTACGAAATTTTCAATAACAGAAGCACAATGCCGTGTATTAATAAAAATAGATGCTATTTTGATGTAACAATATAAACTGCGCTCCTCTTTATCAAAGCCCGGAAATACTTGCCGCGATTGTGCGCGGGACCGCGGGCAAAGCGTTATTCGAAATATTTCAATATATATATATATATATATATATATATATATATATATCCGTATCCGAGATAAGAAAATGTGTACCGGGCTCCTGGATGCCGACGGCTATGTACGGTGGCGGTTGCGGTGGCTCACGTCGCCGAAGGCTCTTCCGCGTTCCTTGCCTTATATATAGAAAAATCCACTGTCTCTCTCTCTCTCTCTCTCTCTCTCTCTCTCTCTGTCTTTCTCTCACGCCGGCTCTTTTTTCATCGCCTAGCTAACTCAATTTTCGGCCCCCGGATTCTTCGCCTCCTTGTTCTTTACTCTATCCTGTCGCTTTTGCGTCTTATCATCCGCCCCTATTCCCCCTTCAACGCATTGCTTCGTTCGCGTCGGCGAGATCGCGTTTAAGTTCGATTCGTGCGTTACAAGTTTTTCGCCTCGAATTTCGATTCGTGCGCTCAGGTTAGTAGTTCGTGGGATTCGTATATTTGTATGCATATGCATACAGTTACAGAATATTCGATACGGGTCCTTTACAAGTATACGGAGCGTTATAAAACGGAACATTCGATTCGTACTGGTTCACTTGTCGCTCGGTATTCCGTGCGATCGGTTTGCAATTCTAGCTGTTATATGTTAAAAATTCGGTTTATCGATATTGCTTTTGCAGATATTGGATTTATATATTTTACAACAAATTTTAAGAATCTTGAAATAGTTTCAACTGTATAGCAAAAATTATATTTAGGCTTTGATATAAAACATTTGAATTTAGTATATGTATTTGCGTTAACATTTTATTGCGATGTATTTCAAATAGATTTGCGAGGGCATATATAACAATATTTAACTATTTATAAATTTTCATTCTTGATTTATAGTTAAAAATATTTTTTCAATATATGCTCATATCGACTTTTTTATAACACATGAAGAACGAGAATTGAGATAAGAATTTTCAGAAAAGTTTCTAAATTTCCCATGTACAGTAATTTTTAAGTTCAAAGATGTGCGCTTTTGTAAATAAAAGATTATTTTCACATAATTCAAAATAGAAGAATTAGTTATCCACTCTTTTTCTTGTAATAATATTGAAATAAATATTCAATGTTTTTTTCGATCTGGTTCGGCTAGCTTTAAATGAAAAACGTTACGAAACTTGTCAACGAAATATTGTTTTGAAGTAAAAGATTTTTTTTCTAATATCATAATACTTTAAATATAAAACACGTGTTAGAAATATAATTTCAAATAAAATATTAAACTCTTGGAGATAGCATTAAAGTATATTCATTTTTTGTTCATTATTTTTTTCTTTATGTTGGAAAACAGGATTTGATGAGCTCAATCTCTCTTCATAGTCCAGATTAAATAGTAAGCGTCAATAAAGTTACCGTAAAATTATAAGCTTGCGTAAACTTTGTAACAGAAACTTCCCATTTTTAATCTCTCTCTCTCTCTCTCTCTCTCTCTCTCTCTCTCTCTCTCTCTATATATATATATATATATATATATATATATATATATATATAATACTAAGCAATTTTACAAGAATGCATAATAGTTTGTGCAAAGCTCGTTATTGCTACCGTTATGTGCCCTCAACACACAGACGCGAGAGTAACGTTGAATATCGATTTTCCTCGAGGGAGAACCGAGCGTCTTTGTACTTTACAGGAAATACGTGGTTTACGTGCATTCTATAACAAACACTCTGGCCTGTGTTACAACTTCATTTAAAAATATACGTAGAGTAGAAAATTTTTCGATGTCTGTGGATCAAAGAGATGGGCAAAAATGCTTTGTGCAACAGAGTTGCTTTTTATCACAAACAGTACTGGTAGGGCAGATGCCGAAAGGTAACAATGTGAGCGCACGACATTAGTTAGCCGAGCCATACCAAATTTCTCGACAAGCATCGTGTGCGATCATGTGCCGATTGATTACAATCGTCGACGCTCCGCATTGAGCGAGAGCAACCGCGCCGCTTATCAAACGTCGCTTCGTATATTGGTTGCTTAAGTGGGCTCGCGACTGTGTAATGGTACACTAATATGTCGTCGATAGTCAATATTTACGCATATTGGTACGGTCAGTTTTACTGCCAACAGATCGTTAAAACGTCATAAGACGTTTACTCGGTCTGAAGAAGCGACATAAACAAGAACTCAATTTCATGGATGCTTCGCACATTGTAACGACTATTTGAGGAGTAATTTTTAAAGAATTTGGTAAAATGTACTATGGCCTCTTTCACTTTGATGAAAAAGATTTTATAATTAAAAATAAGTAAATGAGACAGGACTGCTTGGTTTTTCAGGAAATACGTCGGTCGACTCAAATTCGGAATTCCGCCCCGAAAGGTCATGGTAATGATTTAAATTTGAGTTCTCGATAATATTAATGATCTTCGATCCCTGCTCACGCGCGCTTCACGTTATATCTTTCTTATGAATTCCAATCATTACCACGAGCTTTGATCGTGAAATTGGTAACTAAAGTTTATCCTGATCTGCTTTAAAAAGTATAGCAGTCACATTGTATTTACGTATTTCTAATTATACGATGATATTCATATAAGTCGAATAGTCTTAAAAAATGAACCGTGCAGTTATAGTAGTTATGACAGTAAAGCATCGAAGAAATGAAATTCTTAACTGACGTTGCTTCTCAAGATAGAATTAACGTTCTACGACTTTTTAGCTATGGCTTGTGATGTTTTACCGATTGGCTGTAAAGCTGACCGTACCAATACGCATAAGCATCGAGTTTCGTCGAGACATTTGTCTACTACGGCATAGCCACACCTCCTAGCTAGAGTTTCCGTTACAGGGCGCCACGCAATTTCTCGACTAATGCCGTTATCAGGACGTCAGCGATTCTCTATATATATAAGTCGTCAAAGCCTTTGCATTATTTCGCCTGAGCCACAGCATCCCGACAAAAGCAAACACAACGCTCTCGACCTGCGTCGATGCAATGAACTGGAGATATGTACCTTCTCGCCTCCCACCTCCCTGCGACGAAGCGATAGGCGCCCTCGCCCTTCCGACGGCTCCTCGATTTCCCGACGACCAAGCTATAACAACCCTGGCTTGTTGACTTCCGTATCTGATTCATTGCTTGCCCACTATACAAAGCCGCTCTTCCTTCTCATGGTCTCCGCGAGTGATCCCCTCTTCCGCGAATATTTAATTTCTCACGCGATTCGCGCTGTTATATTGAGACATTGAATTTATATGTAAATTGTTTGTGTATATATATATATATATATATATATATATATATATATATGGGGGAGAGATAGAGAGATTTTATATATAGATAATTAAGAAGAGAATTATAGATATTATAGAGAATTCTAGATATATTAAAGAGAATTATAGAGAAGAGAAAAAGAGGGATTTGATTAACCGAATTTTTAGTTAACAAGCTACATTTGTTTCAGCGAATAAATTTTTACTTATTTAATCATAATCGAACAATATAAATTTTGTGTATTAATGAAATATTGGTTATTGATGGAAAGAAAGTACTGTTTGAACAAAGCCTTGATTTCCTAAACTGTATCGGGTTTTTTTTTTTTTATCGAGAACAATACTATAAATACGATCACACATGAGCAGATGATGTTGATAGTGTTTGGTTTGTTTGAATTTGGCAATTTATTGTAAGTCTTTTTGTATACAAATTTGCCAATGAGAAAGCTATGTAGCGGCTTTACTCGTTCAGAATTGATGACAAACAACAACGCGTTGGTGGTTCTCAGCGTAATTTGGAGCTTTTTAAGCGAAATAAACAGAATTTCTTCAATCGATGTGTAATAAATAGATTCACCATTATATAAGAAAGAATAAAAAATATTGCCAACTGCATTGCCAGCAATTGGTCAAAGTTATTTTAACCGATAAAAAACTCTAACATGAGTTGAGAAGATTATCGCCTAAATATTTTGAAATGCTCTTCACCTATTTTTCATTCATTGTCTTGAGAAAGGCAGAATCGCCAATAGACAATATTGCATTGTGTTATTGGATCCACTGAATGCATAAGCAAAGAAATAAACGGCCTGAAATATAAATACAGAAAATGTTTTGTCAGCATTGCATCACAAGTCCATGAAACCCATGCTAACTTCCTCATTCACCGCACCCCCTTGATGTCACCCACAGTGACTGTCGAACTTGTACAGTTCCGGTGGAAACGAAGAATCAATAGTCAAAGTTTGAAAGCGAAGACAAATCCTTTTATAGAAAAGGTGTAGGAAAGTTGGACGTACACTGAATCGAATACATTACTCTTCAAAGACTGTATCTTCCTGAATACAGTTGATAAATTTACGCTGAAACGTTTTTGCTTTGTTCGTTAAATCCAGGAATTATTGAGCGACGATAGATAGATGTATTTCGCCTATATCTTTCCTATATATAACGATTAGAATATATATATGCATTCGTGTCTTGATTAAATTGGCCATTTTTACTACTTTTTCAGCGGTACAACTGATACCGCCCAAACTGTCGTAATACGTAATATCGCTCGCGAGCGCGAAATCCATGGCCGCATTCCGGCGCGGGCGCGATGCCTCGCGCGCGCAATCGAAGCGCGCTCTGTATGGATCATAGATCGAGCGCGCTACGGGCGGAAAGCTGGCCGGTCGTTTCCCTCGAATTGCGCGTCGAGCTTAGGGCCGGCTACGCGCTGCGAATTAACGAGGGCTCGCGCATGGATACGAGCCCGCGCGCGCGCGGCCCACCTATTATTATCCGCGGTATGCGAATTGCGGTCGAAATTATTGACGCTTAAGCGATCCTGGATGATTTTCACGTAGGATGGCCGCAAATGTCAGGGGGGGGGGAGGAATTATTTCGTTTGTGTGTTTTGAGGATGATCCCAGGATATATTTTTAAGACTTGGCCGTGAAAATTATTTTCGAGATAATTTGGACGTGAAACTGATTCATTTTTTATGGGAACTCGTATTATTAACTTTAGATTTTGAAAAAGCGGGACATCTTGTGTTCAAACACGTATCTATATGTATTGGAAATCCGATAGTAAAATTTCTCACTTTTTTAGAATCTGAAGCCAAAAATTGAGGTACAGTTTTGAAAAATTACTTTTAAATATTACTGGAAATATGACTGGAAATATGAAAATAATTTTCAAGCTCTCAAAACGCTTTGTCTCAAGCTCTCTTTATACGTTCTGCTATCCGAAAACAAAGCACCCTTTATAGAGAATTCAAAAATGAGTACATATTTTAGTTTTATAATTAATGATGTCCAATTGGTAATTATGTTAAGAACACAATATATTCTTCAGCATTTTCATTATGTATATACTGACAACCCTGTCAGTTATATGAGTACATGACTAGCTGCGCAGCTTATAATAATGTAATTGTAAAAGAAATTTACATAAAAATAGAAATACCGTTTGCTATTCTTTACTTGTTAATATTCAATCAATTCCAAATTCGGTGAAATAAAACACATGGTACCTTGCTGGCGATCAATCAATTGTTAAATCAATTTCATGTTAATGAATGACTGAAATTTTTAGCCATATTCAGTATGGAAAAGAAGTTTACAAATTTTTACAAATTTATAAATTTTTACAAAAGCACTTATGCAGAAAAATATGGACATTAAATTACGCATACATTTGACTCTCAAGAAGTTATGAAATATGTACCACATTGGACATTAATTACGTACAGAAGAATCAATGATATCCATTGGGGTTTTTTTTTTAGATTTTTCTATATAAATATATAACAATGTTTCATAATCATTGGTTTGATATTCTTTTTTTATATTGTATTTCAATAACATTTCTGATTGCAATAAATCTTTTGATAATGAATTTGCAAATTGAAAGATAAAAAAGCAATTATACGCGTAACACTAAATGGGCTTTGGGAATACTGAGCTACTAATTTGTTCTGCTGTGCAAGCGCTATTTGCTGAGCAGGTTTGATTGTTAGCAGTAAATACACTGTATGTATGGAATAGAATAGCAATAGGAAATTGCAAGGATAGTGAAAGAAAAAGATAGCGGCTTTCGATCGTTCGGAGCCCGAAAGCCGCTATTCCTTTATGAAATAGTTTAGAAATCTGATTGTAGTCGCTGTATTTCCAATTATTCGGTCAAACGTAAATTTTTGTTCGGCTAGTAATTTCGTTGTTTGAATAAACTTTTGAACGATCGTATGCGATGCAATTAGAAGGAGTTACAGATCAATGATATAGCCTTAACAATTTTATTATTTCTAAGGTAGCTCGAGCGAGATTCTCATATGAGTTAAATATTTTTAATTTAAATAACTATTAAGCTAATTTATTAAAAAGTCTTGTTACTTTAACTAACCAATAAATGAAAATGAACTATTTCACAAAAGCAATTAAATATTTATTCAGAAAAATAAGTTTTATTGTTAATAAGTTTGAAAGACAATAATAATCACAAATTTAACTGCATTAAAAAAAATTTAGCTGCATTATATGGATTAATTTTAAATACTTACATGTAGAAAATAAAATAATAGAATTTCTGTTTATTCTTCTCTTCTTAAGGTGCATGAAGTGCAAGTAGGGACCCATTGGCGCTATTTTACGCGAATACTTCTACTAATGTAATATATTATTTTTGTAGAAACATGTTCTTCTAAAACACTAATTGGTCGAGAACACTATTAGTGTTCTAAAACACTAATAATCAAATCAAAGTAAAATTTCTTAGAGTTAATTGAAACAACGCACATATTTTTATTAGAGGTTTCGCAAGACAATTAAAATTTAATTATTTATATAAAATCATATTAATTCTTAAAAAAGCAATCTTTACGTTTTAGTCATAAAGTCTTGTTTACAGATAGATAACACAAATATTATTACAAATTTTATTTTCACGAAAATAGGGCGGTAACTTATAATGATCAGTCTTTGGCATTACTCGTATTGAGTATTAAAGAATGTTATATATATATAACATATTTAGTGAGGATTAATAAAAATATGTTTACCCTTGTCTTATATAAATCCTATTTCGATTTTAATAAGTAAGTTAAGACGCTGATGGAATGTAAAATAGAACGCAATAAATCTATGCTTTCATATTTTTAGTTAAGGACGATTTTATAAATATATATGAAACGAACAGTTTTACTCGATAATATAATTTCACGCAAGCTTCAAAATAGAATCATACTGAAATTATCTACTCCTATCAATTTTTAATAAATTCAATGAAACAATTATAAAGCTTTGAGTTGTAGAATAATGTAATATAATAACAAATCAATACTCTGAATTAAATTTTAATTATTAATTGAGAGTTCGAAATTGATAAACAATCTGTTATTGTAAAATATCGTTAATGTGCTTCAATAATGTATTATTACATTATTTTTTGTATTTAGATATAAATTTTATATGAATGAATATTTGACAAGATATTGTATCATAATTTAATATTTTTTATAAACAAAGAGTATCTTATGGAAGCTTAAATAATACGTACGAATCCAAATATTACTGCAAAAAAATGAAATTGCTATCATTGCGATGAAAATGAAATGTTTCAAATTTATTTTGTATAATTTTATTAGTCATAATTTTTTATGAATAATTCAGGAGAGGTAAAATAGCAGCTCCTAATTTTAACCCGGGCTCACGCAAATTTAAAAAATGTTATAGTTATCGACCAAAAATTCGTAAAAAAAAACAAATATGTTAAAAGTGGTTTTAACTCGGTAAATCAAAAGCGGACAGGAAGTAATATTTCAATATTTACAACGTAGTTTAATTTCACGTGTAGAGAGTTTAAGGGAAATGCAAAGAGTATGCCAAAAAATGCATACTCTAACTTATTGGTAAATAAAGAAGCGGCGTGTTTATTTATTGCACAACATTAATATTGGTATTTCTGTTTCTAATTGACATTGTCAGGTGATTTTGTACGGTCTTGAGTTAAATTGAGTTAAATTCGTAAAAATTTCGTAAAAATTTAATATGCTAATTATAGTATTTTGAACATGGCTAATTGTTAGAAAATTTGACTTTGCATAATTTTACAAAATATAATACAGATATTAAGTATTGGACAATATATATATATATATATATATATATATATATATATATATATATATATATATATATAGGATTACCTGCGCGCAAACCCGCTTCTAACTGATTCGGACGTTTCAGCCCTCGTGCGAGCCAGACCTCACTCAACCCCCCCCCCCGCCTAGTTTTAATCCAGAACTTGCGTACTTGAACTCGGAGTTTTAATGCGATCCGCTCGAAGAGCTCGTTGGCACAAGACGTTTATAAGCAGCTCTTCCTCTAATAATTTCACGGGCTGATTTAATTATCTAACTATATATGCACGTTTTTACCTGTTTCAGGTGTAAATCAGTTTCGCGCTGCGTGTGTAATTGGGAAAATTATTATTATAGGACTGATTATAACTAATAGCCTTAGCGTAAACGCAATTAAACGTTTAAGCGCATATTATTTGAATTCTTAAATAACGAGCAATGGTTAAAAATTATTACCGGCCACTCGTTCACATCTAATCTAATATAATTTTCGAGTATTAACTAACGATTAATCATATAACTAAATTAACTAGTTCTCTAATCAATGATTTATCAGAATTACCAGTAATTATCTGAAAGCTTCGGATATCAATTACGCTGGTGGTATTACTCTTCCTATTAAGGAAGTTTATAATTAAAATCGTCTTCAATACAGAGTTCAGTATTATTCTTATTATGCTCGTATAAAGATCTAAAAAAATGGACCAATAGTTCTAATTATCGAAATGGAAAAATTATTTTTAGCTCGGTAAATAATGACTTGTAACTATTCCAAATATAAACTTGTATGCTTAGAATAACAAAAAGGGAACAAAGAATCAAAGAAAAAGTAAAAATGCCGATGCTTCTCTAATTATTTAAAAGTCGCTGAAATTTTCATTATTTAATACCGGATCGATAGATTGTCAACTATAAAAGTTATAAATATATAAATGTTCGAAATACAGGTCAGTCGGAGTGAATTCCACAATGCTCTTTTTCGACAAAGCGTCAGACCCTTTAACGGTCTTCGAATACCGATAGGTGCAACAAGTGCACCGTGTCCCGGTAAAAATTCTTGCCATTTCTCGGGGCGGATGGCAAGCTGAAAAATTTCGATACTCCTATACATACTTCGCGCCCCTTCATTTCTCTTCTGTTTCTTATCGCCTCTCCCGCAGGAGGCGGCTATAATGCCGCGCCAAGGCGGGCAACGACTGCGGAGCGCCTGGGTTTTATTAGAAGGCGGTCATTTTTCGCGCGTCGGTCAGGGACGATTTTCATTGCAGAAATTATATTTTTATGCTGCGACAAATTGCGTTACAATGAAATGAAGACGAAAGATGACATTCCCTTAATACTTACAATTTTTACACACCTTCCTCGTATTTTTACAAACCTGCCTTGCATATTTTCCTGCGAGATAACGGGTTGAATATGACGGAGTAACGAGGGACAAAAATACGAATGAACTAATGCAACGTAATGGAAAAACGACGTGTTGATGAGAAGCGGGATCGACTGTAAAGTAATGCCATTAATTATATATTAAAATACAATAAGTGAGTTTTATTTAAAAATGATACAGCTTATTGCGTAGAGGACAGCTACATTAAAGTTTCCTTAAATCACTTTCTTGAGCACAGTAAAATCGATGCATGTACGTTTAACATTATCTATTTTTGTTTTCTTCAAATATACTTTGGTCAAGGTATACAGTGAAAATGTATATAATAGCATTCATATATATATATATATATATATATATATATATATATATATACATATATACACATATATATATAATATAATCTTCCTTCGGAAGATAGTCAATAACATTATATTAATTCTATTTCAAAATACAAATTAACGAATAAACATTGCATCACGATGTAACATTGACTAATTAATATCGATCTTTCGTCTATACTCTTGTCTCCACAGGTTTCACGAATACTTATGTACTATTAGAGCTTACTTTTACGAATTCACGTCGATATTCGTTTCGTGCGTTCGAAACCAGCGACTCGCGCGCGGAACTCCTGATCCGCTGACCGGCTTGCCATAGCTCGAATTCCCCTTGAAATTCTCGCAATCTCGGTCGGGCGAGCTTCGTATTTTTTTGTTGTTGTGGAAATATTATATCAAATGAACCGAGAGCGCGACAATGGTATTTTATATGACGCACGGTGTCTTCGTTTTATTTACACGTTCGTCTCGTTTGGGCTTGGTAAGATGGGATCACGGACGCATCCACCGAGAGAAATACAACGGCGTTCTCTCGTCGAGATAGATATAGTCTAAATGTTCGGCGATAGAAAACTGATGATCTCGTCCTCTAAAATTATGTCATCGATCCGATCACAATTGTTTGGTCGTTCTATTCTCCAATGGACGCTCCGGAAACTTTGATCTGGAAACAAAGTCATGAAAATGTTCGTTAATCTTTGGGCAATGATTGACAGTACAGCATAGTCGAACGTAAATGTTTATTTTTAGAAAATTAAAGCAAATAAAATTCTAGATAGGAAAAATATATAAGAATATATATATATATATATATATATATATATATATATATATATATATTGCCATATACCTATTCGACTATCAAAAATTATCGTACGCATAATAATTTATGTCGAAGAGTTTGTTATTATTTTAAAATAATTTTTTTTCTTTGTTTTTTTTTTAGTTAAAATGTAGTCGATAAAGTGTTGTTATATTATCCTTCAAGCCCTTCGCAATATATCTGCGCGTGCGTGAGCGTGCCCCCCGCGTGTCCATATCCATGGTCTCCGATTTTATTACACGAGTGATTTTCCTGTGTCGGGAGAAATTGCGGACTTTTACGCATGGGACTGGCTGGTGACGCTGGCGATAAAAGATTGAAATGGCGGGTAACCGTTTTAGGGTATAACGTTTAGTCGTCTCCTCCATGTGCTTAGACAGGCGCTCGATTTTGAAAGATTTTTTGCTTGAGCTTAGGAATTGAAATTGGCAAGAGGAGGAGGAGGAGGAGGAGGTAAGGAACATCAGGAAGCACATTGATCCTGACGCAATTTCGCCGAGCGGAAATTTTTGTGCAGGTCGTACGATCGATCGAATCGACCTTTGGGTCATTGTATTATATTCACTAGAATTCAACCTTGGATAAAATCTTTACCCGACTGTCTACATTTTCGAACGTCCAATATCAACGCCAAAGGCAGTTTTTATCATTAAAATACTTTTAACTTTCGAAATTTTAGTTGAAAAATATTCAACAACTTATTTTGATATTTTTATTTATTCATTTAATACATACTTTTTATTAATGGCGTAGCTCTGTAAAAGAACATATAAAAATTATATAACATATAAAAAATATTATTGAATGACGGAATAATTATAGTTGGTAAAACCTCTAATTAAACAAATAATTAAATTAACAAAATAATTCTTAGTTTATAGTCATGATAAGATTATATCATAAAATCAATTATTTATATCCTTAACATTCTGTTAATTTAAATTATCATTGTCTAAGCATTCTAAAAACTACGAATGGTCATTTACGATAAAATATAATAAAATCTTAATTATGTTAAAAAATCACTTAAATTTCATATTAAAATAAAGAAGCTTTGTATCGAAAATAGAGGTCTTCTGCACAACAAAACTGCGAACCTTGTAGTGAACGTAGTATTAAATTACTAATTATTCGATTGCAGTATATAGAAAAATGAGTAATTGTAGGGTTCTTGAACTTATTTTGAAATTTTTAAACAATCTTCTTTTTTATTGGGAAACAATATTTAAAACATAAATTGTAACATAAATTATAACATTTGATTAGCTAGAATAATTTAGAACATATATAGAGGAGCGAATTCTTAATCTTCCACTCTAAATCTTCACAAGAAAGTTTTATCAGCTGTACTTTCGTATGTGTCTTTTTTTACTATAAAGTAATAGTTTGTTGCTCTAACCGAAGCATCACGTCCACTCAAAGAGTAATCATCGAATCAAACCTACAGGTACCTATCATTCAACAGATTGCTCTGAATGATTTCAGAGTAAGATGATTTTGCAGCATTTGATATAAAAATACTTTTAAAATACTTTTAAAATCGTTAAATCAACACAGCTTAATCGATTGTCGCTGTACACTATCATCATTGACGCTTCGAATTTAACTTTAAATCTTATTATCGTCAGAAGTCAGCCGAATTCCGTAGCTCGTTACAAGATTTATCCTCATAAGTTACTTTTCAGTATATCTAGTGTGATGAATAAGTTCGTATTAATCGTATGTTCGGAAAATTTATAATTCTCATAATAAGTTTTGCTCAGCCGACACATGATTGTGACTATAGACTTCGAATTCAGCGATGAATTGCCGATGGCCGATGGATATGCTCGAAAAATTGATAAATCTTGATCAATGTTATATGCGTATCGCCGTTGAACGAAGTTTATTCGCTGCGCACAGTAAAGATAGACGCTTCACGCGGTCGACCGTTGCAGGGTAAAAAAATTTCATCGACCGTTAGACGACGAGGCGAACACTTTAGTGGTTACTCGGTCAAACTGTCCATTTTGTAGGATTGAACAGAGACAGTTCGATTAACTCGAAGACTCGTTCACTTTTCGAGTTTCCTCACAACGCCACGCGGCCGAGGCGATGGAAAACCCGTGTATAATCTTCTGCACCGCTGGCGGCAATGGCTCTTCCCCTTTAATGCGACCGGCTCATACGAAAATCACAAACGCGCGCGAATTGCGTATTGTACGTTCGAGTATAATTCAAGAACTGCAATATACTTATCGATTTTTCGAAGGAACCGTCCGCATGCGAAACCGGCAGAGCCGTGGCGCCGCTGCACGGTTGCGTCCGTCTTCATTTGCGGTGAAATCGAATTTCGGCCATCGGACTTTTCCTCAATAGCGTTTACGGAGCTTTTCGCACTCCGTTTTCACGCCTTTATACTGTGGCGAGGTATACTGTGGCGAAGTGTTGAAAGAGTTAAGGGGCGCATTATCGCCGCACATCTATTCGAGAGTCGTTTATTTTGTCAATAGATTTACGATAATCGAGGCTCGGTAGCAGTTTCGCGACGGGAGGCTCTGCAACTCCCTTTTTTCGTCTTTAGGCGCTCTTGCGTTATAAAACCGTATTATCTTCTCTCTTTTTATCCCTCCCCCGCCTCTCTTGCACGGTTCCGAATCTCGTTTCTTCTGCCTATCTTTAATTGTTTCGGGTTTATTAGGAGGCCAGCTGCGCTATTTTCTTTCATCTCTCCTTTTCTCTCTATCTCGTTTTCCTTTTTCGCACGCTATACGTTCTCCCTCTTTAAGCGAGAACGAACTATGGATTTTGCCGGGCAAAGTCCCTATTCGCTTCTTGCTGATTCGTTGAAATTGTTGTTTTAATATTTATATGAAAATTCATAGGCGGGAGGCAACAATCTATGTATTCGTAAAAAAGACAGCTTTACGTCTGAATCGAATTACAATTGAATCGATTTTACAAAATAGAACTTACTTGGCAATCTTATTAAGAAGCTTTGCAAGTAATTAGGAGCGGTAAACAAGTTAATATTCTGACGCAGTTAACTCCTAGAGATGAGACAATTTAGTCCGTGAGGCAGCGACCTATATATTAGCGATTTTATTTTACATTGCGAAACACATAATATGAAAATTATACATGTAAACTAATAAATATTCCGAATACGCTTAAGAGTTTAGACTCATGCGGAAAGATAAAAAAGAAATTTTTAAATTCAGACATTTTTTACCGATTGAATTACGGTTAATAGTAAAAATAGGACAAAAATTCTAAAAACAAAATATCTTGTTAGTTGTAGTACGAAGTACTTGCTGTAAGTTGAATAAAGATATTAAAGGAAAAAGAAAATACGTATTTTTTTATTTTATTTTATATAAAATGAAATAAAAAATTGTTTAGAAAAAATGTCTGACAAGGTTCTGACAGTTGATCGTAAGTGCGAAAGCATATATAAATGCGTTTTATGATCGTATCCTTGTTCTCGCCCTTTTGCGGTTTTTCCGCATAAACGACAAGGGCAGTCAGTTGATTTATTTTTCTCTTACTTTCTAGTTTATAACGGAAACAGCAAGTATCATAAATCAATTTTATTATTGCACTACTCTAGACATTTTTTACGCAGCGATTTTTAACAAATGCCGGTCGTCTTTTATACCATTCGACTGGTAATATTTGGACGATACATGGCCTACTAAATTGAAATTACGAAATTAATCAGGAATTACTTTTCCAAATTCCTATTATCTTTGTTTGTCAAGAAAAATGCTCATAAAAAATTACGTACTTTTACAGTATTGCTTGTTAATATTTGAAATTTGCAGAATCGACAATTTATCCACACAGTCATTGCAACTGCAAAACGTAGAACTCTTCATGCGCTTTGCACGGACGTTTTAAATATACTCGTACTCTTCACGGCGTAACCGTTCCTTTAATACGGATAATATGTTTTCTCTGCCGCACATTCCGTCGGCACGCGAATTGAATTAATTATCTTCACTATGGCGCAGATCACGTCTGCAATTAGCATTAACGACGAATGCAGCACGAAGTTCTCCTACGAGAATTAGCTTAAAACTAACGGGTCGGCAAAACTAAAAATCAGTCTGGAGGATTAAAGACGGAATTTCCTTCTAGAAAATGTTCTCTCGTTCTTTTTAAGTATGCTCGGCAGGCTTTTTACCTCTCTTGCGCATTCTGTCCGGATTCCACGGTCAAGTTGGTATCCTAATGCTCTTTTATTTGGATCAGTGACATAGTATCAGTGACATATCAGAGTAGTAGTAGATCAGTGACATATCAGAGATATAGGAGCCGTAGGGTACCGGTTATGTACTTGTATTTTTTTTCTGAATATTTTGATCTCCTCTAGATCAGATGTAGGTAAAGTGAAAGTTGCGTAAAGCAAAAAGGAATCTTTTAGAGCAACAACTCGTCTCTACTAGATATTGTTCAAATATCTAAAAAATGGATAGAACGAACGATGCCTATTAAAAATCAACATTATTTATTTCCCCGAACGTAATTTTTCAACATAGATTTTTAATAATAAAATTTTGCATTAATTTAGGCTGCTTAACTTTGTCTAAAATATTTTCGTACATCTAGCATACTGCTAAATTATTTTAGGCGTTCTTGCAACACTATGCTTCTTAAACAAGTTTTATATCGGCTTGAAGCGTTGGAACTTCTCTGCCTCATAAGACGAAGCAGGACATGTGTCAAGTAATTTTAGCAGTTATATCACTTAGCTCAATACTTCTTTTATCCGTAAAGTAAGAAGTCAAGAACATATTAACTTTTATATTGTATATCTTAGGTGAAATTTATCGTATCTTTCCTTCTAAAGTCATTTTATATTTTAGTTCAATAATCGCCTGCTTCGTAGATTTATACTCAAATTTTCTTCTAAATAATTGAAGTTCCTATTTCAGCTTACCGGAATCCAACTCAGGATAGCATCTCACTCGATCGGTTACTGTTCCAGATAAAAGCATATTTTCAAGATTTGCGTATTACTTGTCAATTTTTGCAGAAGGTTGCTTTTTCTTGACATTGAAATAGTTTCTAAATCCAATTTTTGAAAGAAACTTTCAGCGTAGCTATATATAAAACTTTTTAAAATTTCCTTTTAATTAATCTTTGTTTTATAATCTTTTAATTGATTTAATCTCATTTAATCTAATATCTTAACTAATTTTTAAGCGACTTATTAATTTAATTTTTAAGCCCTTAAATAATCATTGATTTTTATTACACTTATTATTCTTGCAATGTTTTATAGACTTGTCCAAACAACACTAATATTTACTGGTATAAACAAATAGACAGTCTCAGAAGAGGGTGTTTATAAAACAATAGAGGATATTCATAACAAAGTAGGAAGTGCCCTGACACCATCGATACCTCCGGCTATCGAGCTCCTTTTTTTATCAATAATGTTTAATTTTTATTTTAATTTTTTTAAATAGTTTTTTATGCTGAGTTATTGATTTATACGTCTAAAGTTTCTTAGCCTATATTAATAAAATCTATTAAAAAGAAAAACATTTCTATAGTTGTGAATTTTGTCGATCAATCTACAATTAATTTATTTGCTACGGACGATTCTGGTGATTTTTTTTAGATTTTGATTTCATTCGTAGTAAGTAGCTTTTGCCTCTTATACTTTATCACATGATAACGAGTGTGCGACTTATTCATTTTTAAATTGAAAATAAACAATCGTGAGTGAAAATATATAATACGATGCTCTTCCGACATTCTGAATAGCATGGAATTGCGTTAATTAATTTTTATACATCATTACACGACCTTCACTTGCATTGCACGAATGGACGTGGAAAAGAATTTGGAAACATTGCCGGTAGAGGATGGGTAGTAGCACTGAGATCCGATCAGGGTAATATTAGAAATTCAATTAAAGGCATTGATAGGAAGTCGGACTTGGTAACTTGAGAATTGTAAAGGATCTCGGCAATTCGAGCTTGACAATGCCTGATTTTCAACTCGCTGCACTCTCTATACGAATCCATAGTTCTGTAATCGTATAGACGTCCAAGTTTCGAAGTCTCTCGGAATCGCCAAATGACCTGTCTGGCAATGGAGACGTATTAAATCTGTTAACTTGAGAATTTCAATTTTTTTTCTTTCATTTAATAAATAAAAAAATCGAGAAAAAAGCAACATTATTAGTGAAGAATTTAAATCTGACTTTCTAATAACATGAACAATATACCATTCTTTTCAAACGCTATGCCATATTATCACTGGACTGAGACTCCATTATGACATTTTATATCGATTATGTCTTTTCTTGATTGAACAAAGTAACAATTCTTACAGTTAAGCTTGAAAATAAACCCCAAATTAATGTTGTCCAAAATAATGAACAACAAATATAGACAATAATAGCAAATTTTATTTCGAACATAAGAATATCTGTAGCGTTTGTTCTAATTATTTGCCGTCGGACCATATTAAGAATCAGACGAAATGCAAGAACTTTTCACCGACGCTAAGATGGGTCAAATTTTATATTTACATATATATTATAAACACTGACCTTGTTAGTCAATAGCGGTTGACAATTTAAGAAACGTACTTGTGCTACGTACACATATACTTGGCGCAGCCAATAACGTATTGCAATGTAATGCATGTTTTCTAATAAAACTAATTTTGTTGTTTCATTCAAAGTTTCATCCATACTTCGTGGACATTCTTAGAAGATTAAAGCTACAAATGTAAATTTTTAAGGATATTATAGATAGGCGATACGTGTTTTTCGCCAATTGTGTCAAAACAGGAGCGTGTTGAATTTCGTATTAAGGTATATGTACAATTAACTGCTATTCATAACCAGAATTATTGTATAAGTAGCGCAATATATTTTAATGCGTATATTACCACGTTAAAAATCCAAGCTTGTATATAATAATCTTTGAAAAATCAAATCAGCTCTTTTCAAGAATTCCATGTTCCCGTTCCATTGATATTTTCTAAAATCCGTTGGTCCGTTGCGTACATTAATGTATATATACGAGAATCGGTTTGTATAAAGCTTTTATTCCAAACACAAAACACTGCCAAAAATTGCTCGAATATGCTATAAAAGGCTTGATATAATATTTTAAGAAATCAAGTATATATATATATATATATATATATATATATATATATATATATATATATCTATATACATAAATATACATTTCCCTATTAAATAGTTATATTAGCTTTATACGTCCGCTCGTGAAGATCCGAAGAGTTAGCGGCGTGCAATAAATATATAATAACCCGACCACAACGACTCGTCATCCCGCACCTTCCTCCGCTCGTCCGATATTAAATTACGTCCAAGCGCGTTTATCTTCCCTGCGCGCGCAATTAATTCGCCCCCGATATATATATATATATATATATATATATATATATATATATAACCATCAAAGCAATTCTATATTGCTCTCACCAGGCGGTCGCGGTGGGTGGCTGCGGTGCATCATCAGAAACCGTAAGCGAGCGCTGCGCGGTTCGAAGCGAAAAACGCGCGAGATACTTTTTCTTGGACACACGCCCTTACACGTACATACGCGCATACGCATACAGATATACATATGTGTTACATATACAGGTATCAAGCTTTCGCGGTTCACGCGCGAGAGATGTGAACTGTGCGGTTTCATGGGAACTCGCGAGGGGCTGGTGGACGTTCATCGCCAGGTGACGACTGACGCGAGAACAGGGCCGCGGGACGAAATTCGTTTTGTTTTATTTTTTTGTACAGTCGTATGCAAAAAGTGAAGCGAAACGAAAGCGAATGGACTTTCGTCCGTGTATGTGCGAGCTAGGAAGAAAATTTTATTTTTATAAGTAACACCTGTAGCGAAGGACACTTTAAGGGTGTAATTGTGTGTTCGTGCGTGCGCTTTAATTGACTTTTTCAAATTAAGTTTGAAGTAATATCGAAAGAGCTTTTCTCCAACGTAGATGCGCCTCCTTCTCGCGCATTTTATACCGCGCACCAGGATTATTTCGACATCCACGAAGGTCGCGTGGCTTTTTTTTCAAACTTTTTTCCATTTATTTTTAAATTTAATCTGCCTATGATTAGCATATAAAATACTGGAGATGAACTGATGAAACGTAGAAAAACTGCAGGAACGAAAGAAAAATTCGCATTCTGTATTCATATAAATTTATCTAACGCTCTTCTATACCGATTACGTAGAAAGTTGTTTGTTTTCAAGTGAACGTCGGAGTTAAATCTGAAAGTTTTTGTACTTCAATGGTTCAGGGATAAAAACAGTTGTTTAGCGAACACTCTCGGTACACAATGATCATTTAATTGATAGTTTCCGAAATACTAAAATTTTCGATTGTATGTTGGAAAATTTATGAACGTAATCAGATCATACATTACCCCTGAACCATTCAAGTATAAAAACTATTTTATTGTGAAAAACAGTCGTCAGATATTTTTTGGTATACAATGCGGCAGTGTGACGATTAGATTTTACTTCGATACCTTAAGGATTATATGTAGTTATTAAATTATTCTAAACATTCATTAGTCATATTCTTCATTTACACCTCTTCTACATTTCTACAAAGTTGCAAGCAGATTTATCACCTATTGTGAATGATATTTGCTTTTTATAACCATAAATTGTAGAGCAAATTTTAGAAAAGTTCTCATTTTCACATTGTTTAAAATATTGGCTTGAAAGTTCGTACAAACATACAATATACATATTTCCAGACTATCATTAATTAATGTTCTGAATAATTTACTGTTTACATATAATTATATATAGAATAGGGTACTTTTTCATCGATCGATAAAAATTGATTTCGACCAATTCTTAAACCATTCTTCTATGAATGAAATACACTAATAGTAGCGTGCCAGTATACTAGTATCATTAAATCTTGGTAATAATTATTGAAGTACTTTCTTAATCAAGTAAGAAGGGGATATCTTGGTAGTGTCTCTATTTGAAAATCCTCATAAATTATTCCAGATAAAACTATAATCTTTTTTTAATAAATCAATATATATAGCGCTGATTTATGTTATATATTGGAATTGTCAAACAGCAAAAATGGCAGAGCTAATCGAGATAGCAATTGGTGTGAAATGAAACGGGAAAAATTCCACCATTCCACTATTATCTGTATACAATAAACGTTTATTTCTCATTATCAATCGAGAGATATTTTTTCATCAATTCAGTTGAATTGCGTCAATTATTATTATCGTTGCATCGAGCAATCGAGCAAACGAGATAATCGACGAGAGAAAAGTTTTAAGCGTCGCGCAAAATATGGCAGAGACCTGGTATAGGCGACACGATTCAACGAGACACATTAATTAGATACTTTGTGTATCAACAAGCTCGGGAATTTCCCTTAGGCAATCGTTTATTATCCCGCTGTGCGTATGTTTTTTGTTTCCTTTTTTTTGCATCGATCATCGATCGCAAAGGTTCAGTAGAACGCTCAAAGCACATATTCTCTGCGGATGAGTTTACAGTTTTACATTATTATCGGAAATAATGGTGCATTATCCAAATTAAAAAATCGAGTAGAAAATAGAAAGATGATCTTTAAAGTGAAAGTACTGTCTAAAAACGACAGGTTTGCCTGGGCTGTCGTGTGCATCCGAAGTCTCGTTAGGCTTTCATCGTCGCACACGTTCGATAAATTTTGAGTCGTGTATTTTCAGGTACCGCGAGGAAGTTGAACGGATTAGTTGCGATGGGAATTCTTCGCCTCCAGCAGCCGACTCTTATAACGGACCAACTTATATCACGTCTTGTTTTTGCGCTTTAAAATAAAATTTAAAAGTTTTATACGTTTATTTATATGCAAATAGATTAGTTTTCGAAGAAAAAATCACGAGTTGACGCGTCGGTTTTCTGTATAAACAAAGGAACTGTATATTAATTTTCCATGCGAAATGACCGATTGTCCTAGTATTTCGCGTCAAAATATGGAAATTAATTTCATTAGTGGTGTCATTATTTTAAATAATAATGTGAAAACATCACAATGAAAACTTTTAGTGGTCTTATTTTTTAGTTTAAATATTATAATGCATATATCTTATAAACATTACAATAGGAGCTCGTATCATAACGTCACCCACTATCTCTATCTGTATTATAATTATTTCTACTGCGGTTATTTGATTTGGTTCGTCTTTGCTGTATTTAGTTACTCAATCGTATTAAATTTTTCTTTTTCTTTTTATTTGTTAGTGCAAATATTATGTTTTTTGATTCGGACAGTATGATTATTAAAATTAGATATAAATTTTTCATTCACCACTTTTATTGGAATCCACGACAAAACATCAAATATTATCGAACAGCATCGTTCTTTCAAATTGCTGACTAGATTAAGTCTTTATTGTTTTGGAAGCTCATTCAGGAATACGATCGAGTTGTTTCTTTTTCTAAATAGAGGAGTTGTTATCGTTAGCCAAGCAAAATATGCGCAACAGGATGTGCAGACAGAACAGTCGCGGCAGTCTCGATTTTTAAACGCTGATAGTAGCGATTGCTTTTTTTAGAAGAAAAGAATTTACGAATTTTAATAAAAAGTCATGTCATACTTTTTATTGGACGTTTTATTGTTTTGAATACTAAATTTTTAAATTTTATAGAAGATTTTTTATAGTTTTTACTATTTCTAGAGAGAAAAGAAGTGTCATTAACATGTTAACTTAGTTTTACTTGTGATAATATTTTCTAATACATTTACTAAAAAATAAAAAATAAATAATCGAGTAAATATATAAATGTATGTATATATATATATATATATATATATATATATACACACACACACACACACATATATACATGTAATATTGCGTTGTGCCTGTGTGTGTGTGTGCGTGTTTGTCTGATTTTACTATTTTTGGGCAAAATTGGACTGCTCATTTATTGCCAGTGAAAAAAGTCTAGAACAGAATATTAAAATGAACCGAGAAAGAGCCGAAATAAGACAGTAAAAATTGGCAAGGTATAGGCGAACCCGTTTTACTGCAATCGCTTAAGCCCGCGGCTCCTTTTATAGCTTGTTTAAGTGAAACCTTTAATATTTGAAATTTTTATAACTGGAGGAAACACTTTGTGCTGTATTCGTGGCTTTTTAATGACGAGGACGAAGACGATGATCATGATGATGATGATCAGGAGGATAATGAAAATGATAATAAGAACATCAACATGTCCAAGCTTCAGCTTCTAGCTTCAGCCTTAAGTTTCAGCAAGTAGCTTCTCGATCTTTATATGTTAATGTGTATTTCAGTTTCTAGATCAACTATCCTGATTTAGTTTTCAGGAAATGGGTACATTTAGAGTACAGATCAATTTAGAAGTATGATAAAAATAAAATTTATAAACTCATAGCTTCATAAACTTTTATAGTTGTCTCCTGGGATTAGACTATAGTTCCACTATATTTAATTCATTCTGAGTAAGCTTTCAGTAAATATTTTTCAGGATATCTTACAATTTGACTCTTGAAGTAATTTAATTAAGTTTTATTTGTGAGAAATAGTACAAAAGAGAGGGAGGGAGAGAGAGAGGGAGAGAGAAAGAGAGAGAGAGAGAGAGAGAGAGAGAAAGCGAGAAAGGAGAAAGCCAGTTTATATTATGACAATGACTTAGATTTATATCCTGTTGTTTTTGTGCACATGTAAATTTTTATTATCTTCGTCAAAAACTCCATTTGAAAGAATTATTTTTTTTTCCACATTTCATCATTAAGTGGCAGAAAAATAAACTCTCCCATGTAAGGGAACGCGAAATAGCTATTCTCCGATGAGTAATTTCGTCAAAGAGCGAGCTTTTAGTTGGAAGTTTTGCGCCGTCGCAGGGGACTGAATATTTCATTCGCCGACTAAAATAATATGCTTTACCGCTTGAGAGTTAGAAAGAAAATAATTAGGATCGTTGGATTAATTATCGCGAATGCAGTGCGCGCGCGTATGTGACGATGATAGCGTTAAAGTACGAGGATTGATTAAATACATACAGATGCGTTTCAGTCCGTGCTTTGGCATAGAACCGCGATTCCTATGTGACTGTAAAAGCATATATAATATAAACTTGCACTATTGATTGCTTAGGTTAAGTTACAGGGAAGAGAGGGAGAGGGAGATAGAGAGAGAGAGAGAGAGAGAAAGGAAGATAGACTAGAGAACTAAAGAACCGTATAATACGAGGTGCACATACCTTTCTCTCAAGGTGTCCGAATAAATTGTCGGCGCATCGTAAAATGGATTCAAAGGATATTGGCACAAGAAGCCGAGTTCAAAGGAAAAGAATCCCGCGTTTAACAATGCGGAAAAAAGTAACAATGTAAAAGAAAGCCACAGAGAGAATCTATTCTCCCACTGTCTCAATATGCCCTTACTCTATCTGATAATTGAGCCGGAGTCTCGCTGTCGGCATAAATTTTCCTTAGACTAAGGAGACGACGTTTGATCGGTCATATCTTGGGGATTTATATGCGTTAATTTTAGCCGATGCTCTCTCCGTCACTCTCTCCTTCTCTCGCTCTCTCTCTCTCTCTCTCTCTCTCTCTCTCTCTCTCTCTCTCTCTCTCTCTTTCTCTCCCTCTTTCTCTCGCCTCCTTCTGTATAACAATGAAGAAGGCCACGGTGCCGTAAATTTGAAACTACTCCTACAGTTTGCGAGAATATAATTTTGTTTTTTATTTTGCATGACCAATTTCTAGAGAAAATTTATTTGAATTTCTTTTTATTACTAATCCAATTTATGGACAGAAATAATTAGTTAGTTTTTTTATCATTTTTAAATCTCGAATTCTCATGTCAATTTTTAATTTGAACAAATTAATATACTAATCGAATTGAATATTCTTAATTAATATGCAACTTTGACATTGTAATGTAGTTTTTATTATATTATTTCATTATTACAATAGATTTAAGCGATTGTTTCAAACATTCTACAATGAATATTTTTTTAAAAATATTAGCTTATTACTTATTCATTAATAAAAGAAGAAGTGAATGTATTTTGAAAAAATTTATTACCAATACTGTATGATATATTTATGATATATTCATTCGTAGAACAAGTTTTCTATTTCTGTGTTTCCCTTAAGGTGGCACTGCCAGACTATATTATATCGTTATATATCCTTCGCTGTTTTAATCCAATATGCTAATTTGTGTATTCCCATATAAACAAAATGATAATTATACCCTTTTTTTAAATTTAGAACAAGAATGGGCGAGACTTATGAACAGTATTTAGTTTCATCTATATTGTACATTCAAGGTGGCCCTTTTGGAATATTTAATACTGTTTATGCATATATTAATTAATTATAACACGTTGATTGTTAATCTCACTACTCATGCTGATGCGTAACTTTATATCCGTAAATGACGAATTTTAAAAGTGAATCTATAAAATCCTACGGAGAAAATCGGAATTTGTCAAAATCAGTTTCGTGACCAGGCTACTTTCAGATCTTTTCTTTCGAGAGAGATACCATCGTGTATTGCACTGCGCCATAAAATTCGGGTTACTATTCTCCGTTACTGTCAATTTGTTCTCAGCGTATTTATTTGCAGTCAATACGAATCCATTGATGTTATAGCTGTAGCATGCGTGTTGACGATATTCTTCCTTAAAATGACTAGAAATAGTATTTTTCTCAAATTAAGGATTCTTCAATGAATCGTCAAATTGGTCTGTTAACGAGGCCAATTTCCAACGATTGAGTACCTAAAAATATTCCGTATTAAATATTATTTATACGTATTGTATTACTGAAAATTATAATTAATCATGCACGTTATTTTTGACATTCTACGTTCGCGCAAAGTTTAGGTTAAATCCGATAAACGACATGGAAATGAGGACATTGCGAAAATTATCCATTTAAAATGAGGAGATTCAATTTTCGGCAGATTTTCATTTTCATATCATTTAATGAATTCGCTTGAAACTACACGAATATTGAACAGATCTAAATGAAGGACTCGAGTAAATGAAACCTTGAATAATATAACAATTGACACCAATAATAAATTTGAAACAACGTAATTTTTACACAATCAATAAAAAATTACCTTTTAGACGTACGTGAATTTTTATGAATAGTCGTTTCAGTCTTGGTAGTTATTATCAAGTTGCACTAAATCAAATCACACACACACACACACACACACACACACACACACATATATATAGCGATATAATTCTTATTAAAATCTTATCTTTTTAAAAACAATTAATTTAATAAATTACCGATGGCTCTTTTGATACCAAATGAGTGAAGCGTACTTATTTTGAAATATTATTATATATTAATATTAAGTTATTGTAAATTTCAATTAGTATGCTCTTATTTCTATTTACTTTGAAGCAAATTTGCCAGTGTTGATTTAAGACCATTTTATAACTTTTGGCTAGAAAATTTTCTAATTATTCTTATTTCCACTTTTCGGCAATGTAACGTTTATATATACATTATTATGAATGGCTAATATTATTTTAAATTAATTACTTTTTTCTCATTTAGAAATGATAAATATTTGAAAAAATTATAATTAAAAATTTACTTGACTTTAAATAGTGCAGCTAAGCAGAATATATGTGTATCTAACGAACATCATTAGCTTAGATTCATAGTAATCTATCTATTTATAAAATATACGTATGCATGTATTTATGTACGCGTCTTTTATATGGTTAAAATTAGATTATTGGGTATTTATTTTTTTTTAACTCAAGAAAACAAATATCAAATGGCTTGGTTACCTTATAAACAATTCCAAACTATATACATATATATTTTTTCTCTCTATCTTTCTCTGTCTCCCTCTCCCCCTCTCTCTCTTTTTCCTTCATAAAAGATTTTTATATGTTGAATATCATTATATAGGATGCCCCAAACATGTAAAAAACAATAAAATATCTTTTCGAAGAGATTTATAATCTATGATTAACTGATTTTTCTACTTCTATTGAATTCGTAAACATACGAGATCAGACAATTAAGTAATGCGGCAAAATTAAAAAATCGAGTATATTTAAAAATTAAGGAATATCGCTGTGATCCCGTTTAATAAAATAACTGTATATAAATTACTCAATCATCCTAACTTTCCTCCTACTACACCAAATACAGACAATAGACTATACATTAATTTAAAAAAAAATACTACAAACGATTACAAATACTGCACAATATATAGATAAGTATAATTTTACTAAGATCATAAAATTACTTAGAGAAGCTAGCGAATTCTCTCTACAAATACTTTTCCTGTAAATAACTAGGCCAACCATTCAATCACTGGTTATTATGGCAGTGAAATTATCTTATCTGTTACTAATCGACGATTCAATTAAAAAATTAATAATCTGTAAGTTTTCTAATAGGATACTTCTACATCGAACATGAATCATAAATAGATTAATTGTTCTTAACAATCATAATAAATTCAAGCTCCACGGTGTGAATATTTACAGCATCAATCGTAAACACGACGCGTCTGTTCTATAAAAAAAGATAAAATTCACGATTCATTTCTTCTAAAACCAGCTGACCTGGAAAATAATGTAATTTAAATAAAAATTTAAGGCTCGAAAATAACTATAATTTCCAGTCTATAATGGCCAATTCAATTATTTTACGATGATATCTTTCGAACAACTCCTGTTACTGATTCAAATAGTACTGACATTTTATTATTAATTAAATTGAAACATTAAATATTGACGTTAATTTTAAGTTTAAATATTAAGTGAAGCTGATTTATTAAATTGTTTTTAAGACATTATAGTTTTAATTTTAAGTTTCTAGAGAAAATTTTGTAATAAATACTAGATTATATTACGTATAAAGTAAAATCGATTCTTGAATCACATATGAAATCTCTAAGGTTCAGACGTTTTGATAAATTTGAGAACTGTACTGGTTAAAATATATGTTCTAAAGAAAATTAAATGATATGGATTCTTTGAAAATAAGATGCAATTTCTTTTAGAGTTATTTAGTTTAGACTTATTTATTTTCTTAATAAATTAAATGTATGAGATTTAAAAGTTATGTAATATTAAACCATAGATTTATGTCGAAATTTGAAACACATGTAAAGAAATAAGCGAATGATATTAAACTTATTTATGTTAGCGAGCGACGTTGTGTTTATAGTTTAAGAAAAAATGTATACAATTGACTCGGGTGCGAGATTACCTCGGACAAAAGCGGCTGCGAGATAAATAATTTCATGATACGTTAAATGAAAGGAAATTTTTAGTTGTAAAGTAAAGGCAAGAAAAGAGAGATTTGAAATGTTTAAATTTAAGAAAAATTCTATATTTCGAAGTGACTATAAAAATAGAAGTCGATGAAAAAGGCGCCTAAAAATCGCGAGCAGACTCTCGTTATAGGCCAAACTACGTGTACAAATAAGGTATACACATCGATCCGTGCCGTGACGGGAAAACCGAAGATTTTCTCGTAAAATAGCTTATATACGGTTTCACAAATAGGTGGCCGAATACTTGCTATTGAGATAATCTTGAGGTTTTCAAAAGAGGTTAAATGGTTATGCTTCCTAAAAGCATTGATCCGTGCTGTGACGGGAGCTTCCCAATAATTTCGTTAAAAAAGCTATTCTACGGACTTATATGGAGATAGGTCGTATTCTAGCTTTGAGAAAATATTGGGAAGTTCGAAATCAGGGGACGTGTATGGTTGGCCACCTCGGGCTCTCCATCCGTCCGGCTGCGCGAAGAGTTTGGGCTGCGATCGGCGCGAGCGAGGCTTATCGCTTGTAATTGGACTCCTTTTTGAGGGGAGTAAAGAGTCTATAAAATAGCGCCGTAAGAGCGTTTGAGTCATTATTTTTTCTCGTCTTTGCTACGGTACGCAGCGTTTTTGTATTTCTATTTTATATATTAAACATTGTTTTATTGGAACTTTTGTTGTTGTTTTGATTAAATTATAATAAATCCCAGCATTTTTTTTATTTCTAACAACTCCTATAATAATGACAATGGAGGAGTTCAAGCTAAATAAATATCATAGGGCATTAGAGTAAATAATACTCTTGTAAATAAAGTTAATAATTATAGTATTGAATATAATTCAAACGAAATAACTCGAAAAAGTTTTTATCTACTCTCCCTAATGATTTAACTAATTCAAAAACCGGATCAAACAGATTTTGCAATAATCCAACACGTAAAATTCAACTCACCCATCGCAGAAGTTCACAAACTAAAATCCTTTCACTATCCAATAATATTGACATTATATTTACAATTGTAAATTCTCTTTTCTCAAACTGAAATTTAAGTTCCGTCAAATTCATTGGGTACTGATTGAGATCCACTTAATCACTGATAAGATGCATACTAATACAATAAATACAATAATTCAATAATACAAAAAAAAGAATATCTATAAGCTTAATTAAACCATTAATCAAGCCATTCAAATATCTACACCAATCAGTAAAAATAAAAATATTCATTAAGTTTTCACATTCAATATGCTAAAATTGATTAATAAACGCAATCAATTAAAATGAAACAGTCACATTCAATTAAGAGTAATAAATCGATAACAAAATTAACCGATTAAAGAAAGAAATATCTTTAGTTTCATCTAAGTACCGATATGATTCGTACAAACCAATTCTCTCTAAGTTCAACATCAAGGATAAAATTGGAAATTAACAAAAAACCTCCATCCCAGTATCTGTGCTGAAGGATAATAAAAATAAGCTTAAATATTTTACTCCAGAACACAAAGCCAGAAGACATGTTGAGATCTACACTAAAACTTTTATTTTTCAAGATTACGCCAGTTGCTCTAACTGCATTTATGATGCCTACAATTTTGCAGTGCAATATTTCAATTCTTTATCTACTGAAACTTTACTCAACATGGAATAAGAAGTGTGTAAAATCATTGCAAAAAACACTGAAAATAATATAGCTTTCAGCTGCGCTAAAACATCGAGTTTGGTCTAAAATAAACTACCAACTGAAATACTAAAATGCATATTCAATATAAAGGCGTACTTACTACGAGTTAATTAGAAAAAGTAAATTTAGAAGAAAAAAATGGTTGCTTAATATTCAATCACTACTTGCAGGAACACTATAAACTACAAACCAGTTGCCTTATTTTAGACAATGAATAAAGCCTTAAAAGCTATATTCCTTAAGCATCTAAACATATTTATTTCAAATATCTTATTTGTTTCAAGTAATTGGGCTTTCATCACACGTGGTCCGCTATACATTGAATTTTGAAATGAGTAGAGCAATTGACAAGATGCAACAACTGGAAGCAAAATACAGATGAAGTAGTACTGCATTACGTTGAAAAAGCATTTGAGAGCATGTTGAAAAATAGAATATTAAAAAATCTATTATTGAAATGGATAATGGATTTTTTTTAATATTCTTAATCGTATTCCTTTTCATGTCCTACTTAATAACCAGAGTCTTCAAAATTGATCTAAATAATACTTCTGGAAGAAACAACAATAAATGCGAAAGTCCTACTAGGCAACCTTATCGAATCTATTGTATTCAGTTTCATCATAAACAATGTTTTCTGAAAGCAATCCATCAAGAGATGGACAATTGTTTATACATCTTCAAGTTAAGAAGATCATATATTACCAAATTGAATAAATCTCTCCACTAAATAAAAGAAATGTACGGAGGATAAGAAACAATTTGGATAAATGCCAAGTTATTATTGATCAGATTGGCAGATTTACATTTGATTTTCACACAAGCATTCCAAAAAAAGCAACTGCGGTAACAAATAAATTAATGCAAATAGTTAAAAACCATTCGTACCGCCATTCGCATTTCATTGCTGTAAAACGGATAATTAGTCTGTTTCTAACTTACGTAACTTCATCTCAGGAGTGGCTTAACTTAAATATAATCTAACAAGCAATCTAAAATATTGTCATAAAAATAATAACTGAGAACCATCGACGCACAAAAATGACGAGGTTACATGTCAAATTTCATATTCCACATTTGAAAGAATATGTAAAAAATGATATGGTTAACTTCTATGTACGACTGTTCAACAATAGGAGCATCAACTGTTTAGCAACTTCTACGAATATAATTTCAATGACACGTACAGAAAACTACAAGATTTTCTCTGCATACAATATCACGAGTACTGTTAACAGTGTTTGAGTGTGGTGTTATAGCTAAACATAGTTTTTGTCCAAAATTTTTCAATCTTTGATGGCGACGATTGTTCAAAACAGTTCGACTAATTAGACTTACTCAGCCCGATTGATATGCAAATTATACACTTCGCGTACATTGTATATCAAAATAATCAGTCTCACCTCATATCCTCTGCTCCAGGCCGTTCTGGAAGACCGTGACGGTGGTCTCCTGTTCCAGGGGCGTGCAGCGGCCCCTCGCCTCGCCGAACTGGCTCTGCTGCCAGGTGGGGAGCTGTATCGCGCTCTGCTGGCCGCGCCGCGAGCTCGTCTGACGGCGCGAAGTCGTGAAGGAGAAGCTCTGGCCCCGGCGGTTCGAGGTCGAGATCGAGGAGTGCCGCCTCGCCGAGGCGCAGCAACAGCAGCAGCACAGCAGGTACCTGTCGGGGAACGAGCAATAACGGTGATTGGGGTTTAGTTGTACGCGGATTCGGGATTGGCCTTTCTAAAGATTCGTAATTCAAATGGATTGGTGTAAATGTAGTAAAGATTTTGCATTGGCGCGCTTGTATCTGGTGAAATAAGAAGGAATTAAAATTTTTTCATTGTATTCACTTAATTACTTCTCCGGCTCTGCCCCTCCCCTGAGCTACATGAATAACTGAAACGAATGGTAGGATGACTGTAAGATTTTCAAAAAGTTGTATTTTTAGCGTAAAAAATTGGCTTTATAATGAAAGAAAAATTTTTCAAGGAACCGATAATGACTTCTGTGTAGTGTAGTAATACAACGTTTATCTATTGAAACTTTATTTTATATTATTGCAGAGATCAGATCAATTTAAAAATTCGACAGTAGGTTCATAAGTACACCCTTTATGGAAATGCACAGACTTTTTTGTACTGAATTAAAACTTTTTTATAAATAATAATATAAAATTTTTGAGTTGAAATTTAGAACAATTAACGAAGATTTTTTAATGTTTCAACGTTTTCGGAGCATGATTCGTTATCCTTTCCCGACGAATAATTCGAAGTAAAATGAACGGTAGAAATATACGTGGCCTGAGGAAGTAAGCCACTAGCTTCTATCATAATTATATGAAGAAAACAGTTTTATGCTTCAATATATAGTTAGAACTAACGTCAACATGATATTGTCCTTTATGAAGGCTATATTAACCGATAAGAGATCCGAAAATTGATCTGTAATGCTGTATATTTTAATCATTTAATGGGAGCTATAAGGATTATAACTACGAATAAATTATAATAAATGGGCTTATATGTGTCAATACGCAATAGTATCATATATATATATATATATATATATATATATATATATATATATATATATATATATACACTTTTAAACGATGATTAAATATATCGAATAAAGGATTGTGAGGTATATATCATTTATGTATACATTATTGATAATTCCATAATTAACATTAAATTTAATATACAACTTATATCGCAATTTATAAATTTAATACAACGCGGACATATACTTAAAATTTCTATTTTTTAGCAGTGTAATCAAATAAATCAGAGTTATAATTTGTTATGTTTTGATGTTAACAGAATATCTGTAATAACGTATAATGGGTCTATACATCAATATATATATATATATATATATATATATATATATATATATATATATATATATATTTAATCTTTGTATCAAAATTCGATAAAAAAAATGTTTATTAAATGTATATGTGGAATTATTTGAAGAAATAATTTAAGGCAATAGTATTGAGTGCTCTTGATGTGAAGCTCGAAATACGAGAAAATATAAACTCACTGCAATAAAATAATTTGAAAATAATAGAAGTTTAATTAATAAAATCAAAGGAATTATAATTTGTATATGACTACTTAAAGAATAATTTTAATTAAAAAGCGAAAATACTAAATAAGCATCCATATCGAGATCCATATTTGCAAAGGGATTAAATCAATCGAGTAGGCTCGCTGAAATTAAAATCTTTCAATTAAATTATTTTATTATTTTACACAAAACCAGAGATAATGATTTTCCGAAAGATAATTAAAATTTAATATCTGTGAAGTAATGAAAATGTTCGTTCGGCAAAATTCATGAATTTCATGAGAATAATGCTAATTACATTCAGCGATGTAATATATAGATTATTATACTGCTGGTGTAAATGTCTATAAATTCGTAGTACTTAGTACTAAAAGTTTCTTACTTAACAATATATTAATACAGGATGATCATAAAATAGTAATGCTTTTAAGGAATAAATAATTATTTTTTCATACAAATATAATTCAGTAAGTTCACGGGGAATCTTTAAACAGTCTAATAGGTTTAAATTGGTTATTTAATTAATATTTAACAGAACATTTTTTCATTAAATACGTACATGTTTCCGAAACTAAAGCGCAGAAATTGGCACTGCTGCATAAAATTTTATGTCAGTGAATGAAAAATTAAAAAAATTTTAATACAATTTATTATTATATACATAATCATTACGAAATAAACATATGCTGCAATATGAGTCTTCAAAATGTAAAGATTGGGTACGCGAACAATAAAAAAATGAAACAAACACTGCCCTTTATGAAACATAACTTTGTAAAATTGGGGCTTGATAAAATATTTCAAGAGCCTTATATCCGTATTTCATTGATGTACAAATGAGTTTCAAGCGAATATTATTTTGCCAATAAAATTTCACTGATAGGAATTTCCGTATAAAAATTTGCTCGGCCAACAGGGCACCGAGGGGCGCCCGATGCGAAGGCATTAAATTTATGCTGCATTTCACATCGGGAATATTGGTCAATTCGATGCGAAGCTCTTTTCGCGTCGTCCACCCCCTCCCACCCCAACCTTACGGACGGCTTTTTACCTTCTATATCCAACGATGAAAGGTATACAGGCGCGTTCAAAGGGAGAAAGAGAGATAGATAGTGGACGAGGAGGAGTTCTGTACGAGAAATACAGCGGTTGAATGCGGCGGAACTTGTCAATAGACCATAGATGTTCGAGCTGGAAAAGTCGGTACACATGTGGAGATTCGGGATTTGAAAAAAAGAGACGCAGCAGCGCCGTGCAAGGGCAGGGAGTGGAAGTGCGATGCTCGTGGAATATATTAATTGCATCGGCATTTCGTTCGCGATTCAGGAAAAAATTCGAATGAATTAAGATAGCCGCTCCGGACTTGAGGCAGTTTTAGACATGGGGGACATTAATTAGCGACAAGTAAAAAATACTCGATAAGAAAATGATAAGCTGGTAAAAAGATACGGTAAAGTAAAAAAAAATTAAATATTTTTTTTTTAGATTTTGTTATAATGAACACGAATACGTATTATCGTTATAATTAATGTGCTATGCTCCATTAATTATATAAAGATAAATCATTTGTAAACTACTAGAACGAAAGGATTTTCGGTATATCTACCTACTTGCCGACGTTGACGATAATTCAGGATGCATTTTTAATAACTTAAAATCCACCGGTCTGTATAATAAATATCTAATAAAATGAAACATCTTTAATAGGATGACACGCCACTTTTTTTACAAATGAAATAATTTATAGAAAATATAAATTATGTGTACATAGAAAATTTTGTTGGCTCAAGCCCTTTAGATACAGATATTTTCAGCTCTGCCAGAGAACACAATGCGGAGAATTACTCGAAAGGTCGAACTTTATAATTGTTCGCCCTGACGCTCGACTATTTTAAATTGAACAGCAGCTTTATATATAGATATTACCGCGTGGCTTTCCAACTAAATGCATGACGTCTGTACGGCGAAGTTGTAAAAGTATTTTTGGCAATGTGGCAACTTGTCGCTTTTAAATTCTGACAAAACAGGTCCGCGTGCAGCTCTGAACAATAAATAAAAGTCATCCCTGAGCTTTTTTTTTTTTTTTTTTTAATTCAGACCATAAAGAAGTGTATACCAGGCTTTTTGTCAAGCTTTTACTTTTTTCAAGTTTTTTTTTGTAGCGCCGATAGTGTGTAAATATCGAGGTCAATGCGGGAACATTTTTTATACACAACGAGGTTTATACTTTAGCACAAGATGCTATATTCAACTACAGGAATTTTTTAACGATATGAGATTTGACACGTTATAAACACAATATTCGATTTGACAATCTTTTGGTAAGTATTAATAAACAACTTTTTTTCAAATCTAACAGGTGTAGGATTGGATTCCAGAACGAAATGATAATAATTAAGTTATTATTTGTAATAAATCCATTGATTTTGGAAAGATGAAATATTTAATGAAAAAATTCACAATAAATTTTGCAAGTTTGTCCTTCTAATAGTAGAGCATAATAATTAGTCATTTTTACAGGAAAGGATAACTTAGGGCTTAAGTGGCTTAGTTGATTAAGTATCCAAAATAATAAAAATAGTACTGTTGATAGAGAACAAACGTATTATTAGCAATGCTGAGAGAATTACCAGTACAATTCAATATGAATTTTCGGTATAGAAATTTCAATATAAAATTAAAGGATGACACTTAATTCGCTTGGTAAAATATATCTCAATTAAGTACTGATATTCAATAGAGGGAGAAAATACTACGGAATATCAAACAAATAAAAATATCAGTTTACGTTTTTTAACCGATATGATCGATGGTACAATACGTAGAATATACCTTTTACTGACATTTTTTGACAGTTTTCAATTAATTTATTACCTTAAATATATATTTAAATTAACATTTATCAAGATGAAAAATTAAATTCTCTGCATATATAATGCGCAAATATATAAAATTTTCAGATCCAATAGCAATCGAGCAAGGATTTGAGTTATAAATATGTAAAAGTCCGCAATTAGTATGTATCTTTGATCAGCAGTATTTATACCCTGCACCACACGCTATTTTCATAAAAGTGAAAAATACTCTTATTGTTCGCATTTCGATACGAAAATACAAATATATAGATTATATAAAGAACACATGTATATATATATATATATATATATATATATATATATATATATATATATGCTCTGATTGTGAATATTAAGTATTTCAATTGAATACATAGAAGATCTAGGATTACTCAATTCTAATATGTACTTTAATATATTTTTATAAGAAATGTAGCAATAATTATCAGATAAAACAACTTAATATTTCTTTTTTCTTTTACAATTTTTCTAACGAATACAAAATTACTTACAATGATAAGCATACGGTATGAATTATAGCTATATTCGATAGCAAAATACTGAATTATAGTTACAAACTGAAAATGCGTTCTTGCTGTTTTCGATGGCTAATTGCTTCTTTTATTTATTCATCAATTCATTATATTAGTAGATATTAAGCTTATCATATAGACGGTGCTTCATTTTAGCTTTTATGTAAATACATTGATTAATTTATCAGATTTCGAACTTTTAAGATAAATCCGTTAATAATCCATTGGGAAATTATTCTAATTGCAAGATTAACTGAATGAAAGCTTCACTAGTGCACGTTCTTATTTCTATTACTGTTTGACTTTTAATGACTGAAAAAGTTTTAACGAGAAAGATATTTTTAAGTCGATTTGAGCAGTGATTATCGTTCCCTAAGTAACGAAAACAAAATTACCTGAAGTCGAAAATAAATTATATTCCGTATATTTTTGTAAATTTATTGTAAAATACATGGTACTAGTAAATAACCGACTCATTTTTCACATTTGATATTTCTGTATCGTAATATGTTATCGTGACAATGTAAAAATATACCGAACGTATACAAATATGCCGATTAAAAAAAATTTATGAAATTCTGCACTTTCACGATGTAACAATAATTTGACAACATTGTTATTGTTTTAGGGAACAACGAATTTCATTCTGAATTATTTTTGAATCAGAACTTTCTTGAGATAACATTTTGATTTTATTTATAATAGCAAGAGATTTTGAGTTTGATGATGATGGTGATATATATATATATATATATATATATATATATATATATATACACTTATTTAATTAGTGACTTTGTATTGCTTTCAATTTCCTACGTATATATTATATAGACAGAAGCGCCATTAGGTTTATGGACAATCTGGATCATTTGAATCCAGATTCGAGAAAAAAATAATAATATGAAGGCGCGCTTGAAGGTGATATTTTAATTAAAAGAAGGAACAACTGTACCATTCATTATTCTGGAAATCTCAAAACTGTTTAAGCTCTTATTGGCAATTTCCGCTTTAAATCTCCTCATCCAGGCTTCGCCATTTAAATAGCTATTTGAGCTCAACGATGCTTTAAAATCGTTTAACTGACATCGACATTTGGACTATTTATCAATTCGAATCGATGAATATCAGTTATATATTGAATTTCTTGAATCGTATATAGGTATAGATTATGAAGACTGTTTCTCACAATTACAATAATACGTTAAATAAAGTATAAAAATTTTTTCGTACGTTAATTATAAATATCATATATATGTATATATATATATATATATATATATATATATATATATATATAGAATATAAGTTTTATAATAAAATATACAGAATTTAAATAAGATTAGTGACAAACTTCACTAAATAAATAAAATTTATAATTTTAAACTTCCTCTTTTTACCCCGATCTCTTTTATCGCTTATGCATTAAAATTTCTCGTAAACTCGTAACGCCGCCCCCGTTCACGCAATTACATCGTTGAGATCGCATACGCGGTTTACGCATTATTCTACGATTTCGCAATAATGCATTTCGCGGAACCGAACTGCTTCTCTTCCTTCATTGGCCTTCTCGCGCCCCTTAATACGAGCTCATCGGCCGAGTCTTGGCACGCGCGCACATAAAAACAAAGATAAAAGCAAAATAAATGGGATTTTTCAGATCCTCTCGCCGCGAGGGCGGAATCTTTCACGTTCTCGGCGAACATTTAGGAAAGACTCGAGAAGGGCGCAGTAAAGTTACATGGCATAGGAGTAGATTGTTAAAAAAAAAGTCGGCGTATCTGTCTCATATGATGAATCTAAAACAATCAATTATACGTATCCTAAGGCTGTTAATGATGATTATTCTTACACCTCTACTGATCTTGTTATCGAAGTTTGAAAAATTTCTAAAAATCTCTGAGCTTCAGTGTTTCGTAGAGATTTATGTACTTTTTTCACTATCGTATTGTGTCTCGAAATTTTTAATTAGATTCACCTTCTGTTTCTTTTCACGTTTAAAATTAATCATTGTAAGATTGGTGCAAGCTCATATCGCAAAAATTTCGATTACGTAAATTTGGAAGTCCTTCGAATTATTTCGCTCGTTCGCTTAATTTACTACCAAGTTTTTGATTACTTGACGCTTGAACTTTTAATTTCATTCGACGTAATGGGTGAGACTAATTCTTTGGGTGCTCACTATTTCGACGCATTCGTTTCCTAACAAAAATGACATTTTCAATTGTTAAAATTTTATGCAAAAATTCGATTTCTACAGGATTTTGCAATTTTTTTGTTTTTTTCTTTGTATCTTTGCATTAAACGCTGCCTTCAATTTTTCTTCATTTATATCGTTCATTATTATCGTGTACGTATTATATTTAAATAAATAAGCTATAAATTAAATTTTTGACAACGAAGTCCGCTTGCTTCTAATAATTAATTTTTTTCTGTATGTCTGAATTTCTGCTTTTCATAATTCATTTCTGAATTTCTTTTTTTCATAATTCACGATTGGATAATTGAGGTTTCAGTTAACTTTTTTTTTCACAAGTGCGTAGGCATACTTATTTTATATTTTAAATTTTCATCTCGTGCATGTTAATGACAGCGTTTCGTTTACCTGCTTGGCTGTCTTCATTAGATAAAAAATTATAATATTTTTTTAAATATAAAGGTGGTTTATCCATGATTTACAGTTGCGAGCATTAATTGGGAACAGCATTGACAGTGTTTTGTGTATACGTATAGCTACTATAAAAAAAATAAGAATTAGATTCATAGTTAAAAATGCGCTATATATATATATATATATGTAGCTCTAATTATTCTAGAATATGTTTTTTACTCTAAAAGTTGTCAATACATAAAATTATGTAATTTTAGAAAATCAAATAGAAATGGTATTTATCGAGTTTGTGCGTTATCAATCGTTCATTTCTTTACATTTGTGGATCTGAAAATATGTGAAATGTTTTCGTAAGTGCTTCTTATCAATGGCTTGCGGATATTCACGAGCTCGATCTTAAATGTAAGGGTGCGAGCATTCTAAATGGAAATAGCGTGGGTGGAAGTTGGGAGTCCTCGTACACAAAGCCACCCGGAACATAGACTCGTAATCCAACGGATAGAGAAAGATTTTTGAATCCTCTTCTAGGCTACTAAATTTAGTTCAAGAAGGCTTCCGTACTAGGATGATCAAGTCAACGTGCTCGGGGTCTTTAGCAGGAGGATAACTCAGAGGCTGGTAGGCTGCTATAGACAACGTTACGAGGATAAATGTTAGTGCGAAAGGATATTAGTTCAATGTATATAGATATATGTATAGATATACCTGAAGTGAAAGGAAATGAAAACGGAGAAGGGAGGGCGAATAAATCGCGGGTAAGAAACATATATATATATATATATATATATATATATATATATATATATAAGCAGCAGCTTCTTAGAGTTATAGAAATCATAGTCGCGGGGATAATCGAAGTCGCGTTCTGATTGAAAATTCGGGAAGCGAAAGTAATGAAGGTATAAAAGGCTCGCTAGCTGCCATAACCAGTCAGTCTTTGATACGACGTCAGTCGTTCATTGTTCAACTCTCGTCAACGAGTTCAACTTTTCCGCAATTCAACGTTACGCAAATCTCACTGGCAATGAAAATAGCGAGAGTAGCGAAAGTAGTCAAGATAGTGCGCACAATAAACATAAATATGTTGTTCCGGAAAAGAATCGATCTAGTACGTCCTTAATAGCTATATCGAGCATTCATCTTTAATAGCTACATATTGTCAATAACATTTATGGATTAGCGAAAGCCAGAAGTCTAGCTAGAAGCATAACTAATGGTTTATTGATCGTAATAAACTAAGTTATTAAGTGTAAATTTGTATTGAAAGTAATTATTGTGAGGTCTAAAAATAATAGTGTCAAATTATCGATTTGTTATAAAATATACGATTCCATATCCGATTTATTTTTATCTCTGAAGCTCATAAACTCTAATTATCTCATTTGTTTTAATCAATGCAATTATAAATATCTTAAAAGCGACTATCATTAATATAATTATACCATATAAATCTTTCGTTGTATCATGAAAGAATTATTAATGTATATTTATAATATGACTAGTTATTTATTAAATTGAAGTAAAAGCAAATAGGAACTGCTATCAGTAGTGTAGACAGCAGCTGTGAAGATATAGTCAAATAGTGAATAGCACAAAGTTGCGATTGGAACTCGCTAATTTATTCAAGAGCTTTCGAACTTTCTCCTATCGAGCGGTAGTGCGCGCCCCGCATCTACCTTAATGGACAATTTTATGATTGGATGAGTGGTTTGGACGCTGCGCCAGCGTAATTTTTAATCGTATATATATATATATATATATATATATATATATACACACATATTATGGAATTTATCGAGACGCAAATTGCCCGCGTGGTGGGGAGGAGAGGCTGAGAGCGGTGGCCAAAGCCTCATCCGCGTCCTTATTGTTCTATGAAATGAGAGCATGAGAGAGGCGCGCTATGCTCGACGTAAACTCGTGCAGCAGACGCTTTGTTTCATAACGTATATATAAGAGGCCGTGTGATGTGCACCTTGGGTGGAATTTAGGAAGAAAGATGCAGTATATACATGTATGCGTGTATATATATATATATATATATATATATATATATATATATATATTGAGGTATATGTCTTCTATAGTAATCTTTCACAACTCGGAAGATTTGTGTGCTGTGCATAAATATTATCGTATTTATATATACAAAAGGGTACAACATTTCTATATATATATATATATATATATATATATATATATATATATATATTTCACCGGCGATCCTTTGAAAATTGTAAGCATCATAAAAGCTCCGAGCTTTAGTCCTTCAAGGACCTTTATCTTTGTGGGTTGGTCGAGAGATTGTATAAAAAAAATAGTTTACATAAGAGCCAGAAGGTTTCCACTGGCTTTTCAAAAGCCATTGGGGCTCACCCATCTTTTTCTTTTGATCTTTTGAACATACGACTTTCCAGGAAAATATCGAGTTAATAGGGTGGATAAATTGTTATTAACAATTTAATTGTTGATAATGTCATCGTTTCAAGACTATTCATTAGAATAAAATTGTGAAGTCTTTGATTATTTGTATATGTTTCTTTAGCAATTAATTTGATTTTGTAAAATCCAAAAATATTTTTATTAGGATTCGATATATTAAAAATTGAATAAATGTAAGTGTAAATTTAGAACTGTACACCTACTTTTTAGTTTGTAACTTCTATTTTATTTGGAATTTAAAACATCTCATTTTCAAACTTCTCTGGACGAACTTAAAGAATTTAAATGTTTAAATTGACTTTTACCATTTCATTCTTAGCGTTACTAGCTTACCTCACCAGTGATAAGAGGTATAGTATATTAAAATCTCGAGTACACTTTGTAGGACCTGAACTGCCATTTTAAAGCTACAAGATCGTCGATATTCCGCAACTCAGGTTAGTATATCTACAGGAATGATTTTTATGCGAATGCACTCATTTTTTTCCGCGTACAAGATAGGTGTTGAGTTTTGAGAAATCAAAAAAAGAATAAAGAAAACACTGAGCAGCCATACTATGTTCAAAGTTTATCTTATGTAACGTGTCTCGAGCATTGCCGATTGCAATGCTTGAAACGTTCGCGTAAGTAGAAAGGGATTATTAATAAATATTTACTTTAATCTTGTATCTATTTAGGTTGTCATTCGTTTATTTCTAATTAAAAGTTGTACTACGTCAATAAGCTCGAGTGCAAATCTTTTTAAAAAAATAAAGGGATTATTTCGGGTACCTCTGAAATCCATCTGATTTTGTATATTAGCGCTTGCAATTCTGTAAGATTTCAAAAAATTCAAAATCATTCAAGCGTGAAAAGTAAATTACTAGAAAATCATAAGAAATTTGGATTTTTAACGCTTGTTATAATATCCATGCTGTCTGTCGCTGTTCTGATAAAGAGAAATGAATGGTTCTATTATTTTAAGCGTTTTTTAAGCTATAATTTTTTAGCGTTGCTTTTTTTTTGTGTGCTTTATCCAAAAAATAGAACGCACTTAAAAGAAACTTATTATGTTCAGGCAGCAATATCGTAATACCATTTTTAAAATAGAAGCTTCACAGAAGCCAGTAGTACAAAGAATATACCTTTTTCTCGATTGTATTATTGTATATAATTAGGAATAATTAATGTATGTATAGGTAAAGTAAAGTGAAATAGAACTCTGCATAGGAACAGTAATTACCTTAATACTGCACCTAATAGATATTAAATTTTCAACGTAGCAACACAAAATTAACAAGTCATTATTTTTTCGATAATGTTTTTATATGTTTAGATTGATATTGATTTATCTAACAAATTATATTAATAGTTAACTTCATTAATGTCTAATTCATAGAATTTAAAGCTGAATTAAGATTACAAGGATAATTCGTTTGCAAGTTGGAAAATTCCACAAACGACATGGTATTTTTTTTAAATATACATTTTAAAGTTCAACGAGTAAAATTTGCTAAGTGTATTTCTCTAATTTTAAACGAGATCTGATTGATGGAATATCATTTGACTACAGGCTTTACTTTTGATTGCTTGAACTGCTTGATACTTTACTCAACAGGTGATCAATATGATATACAATCATAATATTAAAGGCAATTAAGTATATAGATAGACAAGTTTGTATTGAGAGCACGAAGCAAATATGCACAGTATAACATAATGGAAATATTTACTCTTTCCTTTCGATTATTTCAACAATAATTTTTTATCAATAAAATAGAGTCAACATTATCAGTATTGAAAAAGATGAGTTTTAAATTTGTATCCAACGAAAATTCGTAAAGAATTTTTAAAAAAGTCTGAAAAATAGTCAAAAGTAAACAATTCAATTTTTTATTTATTTCTTTTAATATTATTTATTTTACGATCTAGTATGACTCTAAAATTGCAAATAACTATTTTGTTTATTAAGTTAACCATTGTTAAGCATATAACATACGTATACTTCGTTAGTTGGATATAATTTACAATTATACTTTTACAGTTAATGTATATATTATTGTTTTTGTTCATAAGATGAAAGGTGTAATAAGATCGACAAATAAAGAATATTCAAAGAAATAAATAAAAAATTATTTTTGGCAAATTTCTTTCAACAAATTTTTTGCATCAAATTCGATATTAGATTAATTTATTAAAAAGAATCTAAAAGTTTGTTAATAATATCGATAAACAAATTTATTGGCATGGTTTGTATTGGACGATTAAAGTTGAATTATTTAGCTTAAAAATGACCTATTATTTAGCTTAAAAAGACTGCCCCTTTAGAGGCATGATCAGTATAAAAACGATCGACTAATTAAAGAATTGTTTTCAGAATTAAAGCAACACTTTTTCTACATTCAGGTTTTCGTAATGTTGTGTAATGTCTGACGATAAATTGTTTGTTCTACTTCGAGCTTTTACCAGTTTGCGAAGCAAATAAACCTTCAGCGAGCTTACTCATTTTATGAGAAACGCTAATAATATAACGTCTTTTCAATATATATATATATATATATATATATATATATATATATATATATATATATATAAAGCAATGATCAATACCATTTCTGCGAGAGAATACCTTCTTCTAAACGTCGCCTGGAACGAGCAATTCCGATTCAAAGGTAGATTTGCACGGAACTACCAGCCCATTGTAGAACTGAAAAAATGGGAGGGTGAGAGGTTCCGCGCCGATGAAGATGCGCCAATTGATCGACGTTTAATTACTGTATATATACATACGTATATAAGGAGATGATAAATCGCCGCGGGAAGCATTGTACACGACGTACGACTGAAGCGGGGCGCGACAGCGGGTGCATTTTGTCGTGGAAAATGAATTTATTAGGACGATAAGCTGTGTAATTAACACACGCCTTAGGTGCGGAATATTTGAATTTCGAGTAATTATAACCAAAATTAACGTAATTGATCCGTAATCGGAATGAAGTAATTTAAGTGTGCAGCCTTGGGAAACAAAAAATAATTCGCTTTTGCGAAGACAGTTTGATCTGCTAGGTTCCCCCAACTATGGCCAAGGGAGGCACAGATGCGCGAGCACACTGAGAGACAGAGAGAGAGAGAGAGAGAGAGAGAGAGAGAGAGAGAAAGAGAGAGTCACGACTGCACGAGAGCCCGAGTGGCGAAGCCATCCTGCGCTCCCCGGGCTACTCAATTCGAAATATACTGAAGGCACAAATTATTGAATTTCTAGAATCCCAAGTTTTTGAAAGAGAATAAATATGTATAAAATATGAATAATTCCGAATGAATATCACAAGTACTAGTATAAACATGTATCTGAATAGAATTGTATGCAAGTAACTTACACCTAAGTGCCAATAAGGAAATATTTATAAGAGTTTAATAACCATGAATTATTATTATTATTATTATTATTATTATTATTATTATTATTATCATTATTATCATTATTATACTTTTTTCGTGAATTCGGGCCCAATTTGTCGACTAGATGCGTAGTTAATCGATCGATTAATTTTCACTGTAAAAAGAGTGAATTTGCCGCTAATTCGACATTTCTCATTCGACAGTTAGTTCGCTTTTGCGCGACGTGCACGCAGCTGCTCCCTAGAGTTATTATGCTTCCCGAGCTTTAATTCCTGACCTTCTTCAAATTCCTGACTACCAGAGTCGTGATCCTGGTTGCGCGACGCTCCGTTATAGATTAGCAGGCTTCCTTTTTCCAACTTCCCGTCCCAGAAATACGTTTTTTTCTAGTGTGAACATTCAAACGGAAGCGTGCTAAAATTATAACATATATATTAAATCTTTACGCCAGAATAGTTTTGTAAAATTACTTGGGTAAGAATTAACGAATGATTTTTTTTATTTTGTTTAAAGAATTTTCAATTCTTTTGTAAATAGTTCATTCAATATTTCAAATATTTACATTTAATAAGTAATTTGTTGATTGGTGATTGTCATTGCTGTGATTATTTTTAATAGAGCTTTACATTGTTGTAGTAATTACTACCCAAATATGATTTAGTTTAATCCAGTATAAATTTAATTAATAATGAAAATTATAGCGTTTATAATCTGGTACCAAATCTGTAACGAAATTTATTCTGCATTCCAAACATTTTCACTTCATCAGATCGAGAGTGCAAGTCTCGATCGATAAATACTAAAAATCTACAAGTCTCTGTAAATAAATACTTCTAGTATTTATTATCTAAATATCAGTTTGATGTACAGATAAACGTTCTTTTTATTGAATATCATCATAAACATAGATTGCGCAATGTTTTTTTATGCTGCAAAAATATCACGAGATATCATATTCAAAACTATTTTGCTGAATTTTCAGATAACTATTAGATTTACTCATGACAACAAGTTGAGTTTGAGTGCAATTGAAAGTTATTGACGTTCTTCTTTATTCTTGTAGGGTTCACGAGGGTGAAAGACATTTTTCACAATGCCATAGCCTCTCATATTATCACATCGAATTTATTCTAAAAATGGATGAAAGTTGTATTTCAAAATTTCAATCGGCTATATATATATATATATTATGAAGATCTATATTTATTTTAACATCAACGTACTTACAATCACATTGATAATGTAATAGAAAATCTAGATCCGAAGAAATAGTCCATATCAATCTAATTTTAAAATAGATGAAGTTATTGTAAGAATGTATATTAAAATATTATTTCATAAAAATGGTAAACTAAGTTATTTTTAATATCCTAATTATGTTCGCCAAAAATATGACTGGTGAATGTCTAAATAGTTCTGTAGCTGATTATTTTGTGTCGAATACAATAAAGACGCTTCCTCTTCGTATTATATAAACGAAGAGGGAATCGTTTTACGTAAACTTGTTAATTTAATAATTATCTACAGAATATATATATCTATATATATATATATATGAAAAAAAGTTTTTCCTAGAGGTATATGATCTGCGCTTAGGAGTGCAACATTAAATCGAACGTCTCATATTATTATTCTCATATTATTCTCATATATTATTATTCTCATTAAACCCTTTGTTATTGCATCAGACTTTCGATCTATTTTAGTTCATGCGAGTTCTTTATTTATGAATCTTCAATGTTTTCCTTAATTGTTTATACAATGGGAAATTTTAATTAAGCACAATTCCAATGATTTTATTTTAAGATATTCTGTAATTAAGATTAGAAGCTTTGTACTGTTCACTCCTCGCGGTTGAAAGCATTCGACTATTGGAGACGTAGCAGTATGTAAGTCGGTCGAACAAGACTTGAATAGGAAAAGTATCTTGACCCACATCCGTTGCATACATGCATACATTGATTCATATATGCATAAAAATTGCTCGCATAGGTAACGCATTTTTTTCATTTTCGAACAAGTGTAGTCGCCAATACATACATGCGTATAGATCGATATAGACGCGTCTGTCTCTATTTTTCAGCTAACAAAATAATAATTTCTATTTCTAAATTTTTTGTAAAGATACCTAAAAAATATACAACTCGGAATTGCGATATAGGCAACAATAAAAATACATATATATGAGCAAATACCAGATGAATATTATTTTTCTTGTTATATCACAAATATAAATGCTGGCTGTCAGGCGTCGATTCAAATTTTTTACGAGCTCATATTGAGGAGGAATCCATAAACTTGTTTCAAGATGAGGATAAAATTTTTGAGTAAATGATTTGGTTTATAATAATCTGGACGACGATTTGGGTTCACATTAAACAAAGCAACTGGAATGAGGTCCAAACTAAATTCTGAATACTGATTATATTTTCTTTAATGTTACTGATACGTGTCTTTACACTCTAATCTCGGATAAGTTAATAAAGATTCAGGGATATAATTTATAGCGTTCAAATTATAACTGAAATGGAGGGCATACAATAGATTCACATTAAAATAAATATTATTAGTTCATTTTCAGATCACGTTATAGCAAAACAATTCAACGTAATTTCTATGTAATTCAGTATTGTAACGTCTCTGTGGATTTTCTAGTCACAATTGTACTTTATTATTCATATAAAATAGATATTACTAACAATCTCAACGTTTTATAGAAATTAAGAGACCCGACTTTTAAATTCTGTGACAAGAGTAATAGAACAATATGGTAAAGTACTCATTTAAATTCCTTACAAAAAATTATAATACATTGCCAAACCCCAGATATTAATACAAAGTTATAGAATTATCTTCACATAAGTCTATTCTTCCTATAATTAGTAAAAAATTACCTTCATAACCAAAAGATTTAAGCAATTATAATCTGATCATGAACAACATTCCTTGTCTATATATCCCTTGTATATCAAGATTTCTCAAGTAGAGAGCTGGAACGCTTAAAAAGCCAATATGATAAATTTAAAATGTAAATAAGAATCAAGATTTCCTCGCTGATATCTCTAACAAAAAAGTCCCCGTCCCCCGATATTTTCTAAAGATGAAGTATATTATTTTAACTGTTATTTAATGTAATCTAAAACTTGAAATTTCTACTGTTTGCTGTTAGTTGTAATGAACAAAAAAATACTTCAATATTTTCTTCCTTAAATACTAAAATAATAATAAAGTGTGTAAGTCACAAGGAATTTCGGCGAATTCTCTATTTAAATTTTTAACCTGGTCGTTTTCATTTCTTTACTCCCCTATAAAGTACATTTCATCGCAATGAACGAAATTCTCATCCCCGAGTTAATTTAATTAAAGTTCAATAGTAACAGAATTACTAGTAATAAGAAGTCGCAAGAAGCAATTGCTCTTTTTATCTTTTTTACCTCTTTCCCGTAATGAATGTGCGCGTTCACGAAGAAACGATAGATATCGATTTCCAAGTAATCGCCTCGAAAAGCAAAGACAGAGTACAAAATCAATTCAAGTTTTAGTTAAACATGATACTGAGATGTAAGAAGATATGATCGTATCACACGAAATGATCGTAGTGAAATATTTAGTCAATATACGTATTTAATGGTCGATATATATATATATATATGATACTATTGCGTATTGACACATATAACAATGGGACTTAAATTAATGTTTAAAAATGAATCTTTAATCGGGTATCAAGAAATGCTCATCATGTGGCCTATTAGTCGTAACCGTGATAGGGTAACAAGAAGGTTTTCCGTATTGGAGAGAAATTTAATCGAATTAATTTCGAGTTAAGTTATCCAATAAATAATGAGGTTTTGGTACGAGCCTCATTAACATCAAGAAGGCTCATTCGAATTTATTCATTTTAAAGATGTTTGCATTAATTATAAAGCTAATTAAAAAAATGAGGATTTCGATATCATTCTTCACCTACATTCTTGATGTCTAAATAGATAATTTTTAAATTACCGAATCCTGACATTTACAATTTCCTTAGTTATACTGTTATGAATTTTATATTATACATCCATTTTCACAATAATAGAATTAACTCACTTTTATATCCGTACGTAGTTTTTATTTTGATTACAACAATCTAAATATGTTCAGCAAATAAAATAATGCTGAAATTGTCAAAGTATTGTATAGAAACGTGCATTTCACTTGTATATCGGATTCTGTATCTTAAAACAGTTGATATGCAACCCTTAGGCATTGTAGATATGTGCATAATTCTTTTTCATTTTAATACTTATTTACTTCTGTAGCGTAAATTGTGCTTTTGCTTTAGTTTTATCAATGTTTATATTCGGACAAGCGATGGCGATGTGTGCAAAAAAAATTCAAGCGAGTAAGCGTAGTGCGACTGAGATCCGATCTTCTTTAATCTTTGAGAACGAATGACTTCGTCTTGGTAATATGGACCTTTTTATTATTATTAACGTTACAAGTTTGTGATTTACAGATTTTATAATTTTGTTAATTTGTGTGTTGCATTGATTGCAAAGGATTGATTGGCAATTGCATCACTTGTACACCGTCTGACTATCCGTCCCGAAGTATGTGAACCAGGGCTTGTCGCAGCCTATGCTGTCACGTAGTGCCAGCAAACCGCAATAAGAGTGGTTTCTAGTACTGGGGACCTCGCCACTGCATCACTGAGGACGTCAATCTTAAACATTTAACTGATTGTTGCTAAAGGAGTTCTTTGTGTACGGTATAGTTAGGATGATACCGAAGGAAGACAATAAAATAGGATATCAGAAGAAAATAATATATAAGCTCGTATTGTAATTTCTTATGTAAGTTATTATGAAAGCTTTCCTATCAGTTCATAATATAATTAAATACAAAAAATTACATAAGAACTTATGAAAAAAATTTTTAAATATGGAAAATTTGTAATGTACCATCATGACCTGTATATATAATTTCATCTTTCAAAAATAGTATACCATGTCCACATGTATCAGGACATCTTCAAAGGAAATTATCGTGTGAAGAATATTTATAAGCTCAAATCCGATGCATAACTACTCTGAGTAATTTTTATGCAGTAAGATTTGCTTAATTTTATAATTTAGATATTTAGCCAATTTCCTATAAAAATTGCTTTTTATTTATTAAGTACATATATATTTAAATAGACATCATTCTTAATCGTTAATTCTTTCCGCCAAATGTAGATCTATCAATTAAACTTCCGCTGCAGCACGGAGTACTTGAGTGTTATGAGCTCATAAATCAATGATCAGAATTCAAGCAATTAGAACCAATCGATTGCACATTGATAAAGCTTAGTCTAATAAAGCAGGCGAGAAACATGAAGTAAGATTAGAAGCTAATTAATTGCGTATTGCCCAAACAAGATCTTATGAATCTGTTAAGCAAGTATGTAGGTAATGCATATATAAAGCAAACCCATAGATTAAGCAGTGTGTGAACATACTTGAATGAAACAGGAGAGTCACGAAAGCTAAGATAAGAAGTCGATTGAGTAGGCACTGCTGCAGCTCATGCGGATGAATTATATGACCAACGAGTATCCAGATTAGCACAGAACGCAAGTTTGAACGATCCGTACTATCCATGCTGATTTATATCTGGCTGCCCTCAATCATGATGCTAATTATGACTACCATTTTCATCGAAGCGTCGTTATTGAATTCATGTATCTGGACTACGAATTTCGTAGTACACTGAAATTCAAGTATGAAATCCGTGCAATTTATTGCGCACGTGTCAAAGTGAAATTACTAGAACTATATTTATGGTCTGAACATTAAAAATTTTGCTATCATATATATGTCGGTCAAAACATTTACTGGCAAGCATACGCAAATATAATTCATGTTTTCAAATGACTTTCTTCGGTGTAACATACATCATACTGGTAAATTTCCAGTAAAAAATAAACAAGTTGATCAACGTTGCCAAACTTTGATAGCATAACGCATTAGTTTCACTTTTCACGAACGCTCTTGAAGAAATGGCAGCAGATGATTATGTTGTTATCAATACAGATGATAATACATATATTGGCACATACGAATGCCAATACGATGCACCAAAAACGAATGAAGAATCGATAGGTATTGATGGTGATGTATTTCGCTTTTGTGATACTGTTCCTTTTCTGAGAGATGGGAATGTTGACCGAGTATCAGAAAATCATCGATCGTACGATGTATTACTACAATTATATTCTGGCGAAAGGAAGGTGGGTATTATTTGAATAACACAATGAGAAATCAACAAACAAACGAGGAGACCAATAAGAAGGTTATTACGATGAATTTCTATCGATTGATGATTCCGAGGAATGCAGAAATTTACATTTTGAAATATTGACAATTGTTTCATTAAAACATTTACGATTTGTTGCAAAAATAGAGAAAGAAGAATTGACCTATATTCAACTGGAAACTGTAAACTGCTCTCAGAAGAATATATGAATTTGCACGATGCGATTGACACCGGTAATAATACTAATGAACTCGGAAAAAGGTAATATTGAAAGCTAAATATACAAGAAGCCAGCGGCACATGCATGAATATGCACAAGGGCGCATCGAATTTTCCCGTCGCGTATGGTCATTGTGCTTTTTTAAAATAATATTCGCATACAATCCTTCATAGGATGAAAATAAAAATTTTTTTTATCTAGTCTGTAATTATTTTTATGACCGCATCAAGCACACGTTTAAATAAAAAGTAAAATCTAGAATGGATGATCCAACATTACGTCTTTGGTAAAAAAAACTTTTGGACGTATTTCATTGAAGGGCGGAAAAGAAGATTATTTCATGTTCAGATAAAACTGATAAAGATATCTCAGAAGAAATGCTGGATATCGATATTGATCTGAGCTTATTTGAAGTAGTTAGAAAAAACATGATTCATGACCCATTTGATGTAATCAACAACAATTCCCTATCAATGAAAATGACAAGCATAAAGCACTATGCAAGAGATTTTCATACAGAAATTATAGCTGAAAATGATGGATATCTACAATATCGGAGACGATCATCTGAAGTTGATTTTAATATTGTTATAATAGCCGTTAGCTTATGCCATATTGATCTTTACCAGCTCAGTATAAATAGCGCCAAACTAATTTGCAAATTACACTTATAAACGTGATTTACAACGTTACGCAAACTTTCATGGTTCTACATTTATTTCTAGAACAACAATTTTTCTACGATTCAAATATACAAGTGTCAAATCAATGTGGCGCATTGTACTTCATAGATGCCCCCGGAGGTACAGGTAACACGTTTCTCATTTATGAAACCTTAATATGTTAGTATTGATTTAAAAAGAAGAGAAAAACATTCAGGGTAGTACCGGGTACAAGGTACAATAGAACAAAGCTGATTCAGTCTAAAATGTTAAAATCAAACTATTATGTATATTCATATACTGATAGGTTTGTTAGTCTATTTACGGGTAGCACAAAATTTGGGTCGTCATCTATCGGTATTAATAATATTTTTTCATCCTTAAATTCTGAAAGATTCGGAAATTCCATTAATCAACTTATTGTTGATAAAATTTTTAACTTAATATTATCATCTTCACTTTCAAATGTTACACCTGTATATGAAGTGCTAAAAAAGTATTAAACCATTACTGAGTTTCAAAAAAAGTGATAGCGCTTACACATTCTCGACCACATTCTCCTTTAAAGTAATTGTGATGTAAAATTACCATTGTAATTTTCCATCACAAACAATCGAAGAAATATTAAGTTACGTGATTAATTCAATAATGTAGAAATTTGAGAAAAAGAATTTTGAGCATTTAGGCATAACTACTTGAGGAATTATCTATTTACATATCAAGAATCGAGGTGACTAAATTTCAATGAAATATATGACGCAAACTTAAAAACACCTTCTCTCCTGATATGAAAAGTGTGATTTAGAAGCGTCTTTTGAATTATTAAATTATATAATTAACATATCTCGAACTTTACACCTAAAAATTTTTTAAAGAATGTAAAACAGGATGAATTTTTAATTGATTTGTCAATGTTTCGATGTACCTCCATTACTTAATAACGTTTTCATGTCGATTTTATATTTCTGGAAAAATAACCCGTCTGTTTGCTCAACTGGCATGTCAATATTGTATTTAAATAACGTTAAAGAAATCAGATTTATTGGATGCGATGTGGAATACTCTGAATGTGGGTTAATTTATTTCAATTCATCGACACCGTACGTGTTCAATATATGCATGAACCTGAATGCGCCACGTCATACGGCCAGAGATAGGTTTATTGGCCGACGCTGACGCGCTGCTATACGGATGATAAACAATTCACAAGTCGAAAATTATGCTCTTTGACCGCATGTGTGTATGTGCGCGCACACACATATAAGTATTTTTGATGGCATCCGAGGATTTTGCTGGAAGCTGGAAGCAACGGCTGCTATTTACGATTGAAATGTAAATGAATTTTGCCCAAGCACATATAGCTGTAATGAAAAAAGATGTTTTAGAATTTTTAAGGTACTTCATTCCGATGCAGCTTTGAATTACGAAATGTGCTTTTGTTTTCCTTTCAAAGTACAGCTATACTTGTTATAAGCATTTGCTGATTTCGCTTTTTATTTTGAAATTATGAAAAAGCTTAAATGTTAATAATTAACTATATTCACTTTTTGGAAATTAAGGAATAATAGTAAATTTATTAAACTTTTTCGTGTTCGTAAGTTCTCAGAAACGCACAGTCCGACGAAGTGGATTTTGATAAAAGTTGGCGATCTAACTTGGTAAGCAATGGTGGTGATAAAACTTTCCAAGGCTAGTAGAATATTGGCTCAACTTTAGGATAAGTATGAAAAATTACTTTTTAGATAATTAATATATAATAAGCATTTGAGTAAAGATATTTAAATATGTATTACGAAGATTATGTAATATTATAATGATCGTTAAATCAAATAATAACAAAGTTGTAATTACGTTCACGAGGTAAGGTGCGAAGAGACCTTACGGTTCGCTGAATCTGCAACAGCTTAATTGATTTTTAAGATACAAAATTAAATTAATGAAAATGAGAGCATCTACGTATATAATACAATACAAATATAATGCGATGTTACGCCCGATTACCCAATTCTCGTGTACCGTTAGCGACAAGTCAAATAAGAGCGTCTGGCGCGAAGAATCGCGAGAGCTACTCTAGCCAAATATAGTTCAGTTTCTATGCTGAAACTTTCTTAAACAAAGTTTCGAGAGTATACTCGCGGATGGATGGAAAATTCGTAAATTCAGATCTCCTTCATTTGAAATGAAAGTCGTATAACAAAAAAATGCTGAAATCTATTTTGTCCCGAATGAGGCGATATTTTATACCTTTTTAACTGCGTTATTTTACAAAATATTGAAGAAGTAAACTAGTGAAATAATAAACTAATAAATATGTTTAATATCCTTACCGTCTTTTTGATAAAATGATACACTTACAATGGCATTGACTATGTTTATAATTAAACACATAGAATCTAAAGAGTTCCCGAAGAGAACTCAGAAGAAAGAGGAATGGGAGCGGTTGGAAAGCTTGTTTTGAGGGCATTCTCAGATTGCTTTTCGCTAAAAAAATTAATTTTAATTTTGCTATTTCAGATTCTATCGAGTTGATTGTATTAATTGGAGACGGATCTATTGACATTGTAGTTATATTAGTTTATGAAAAAGACTGTATGACGTATTTAGAAATTTGAATTTTAGTGAAATAATTAATACATATACATCCATTTATACAAACTAGAGTAATTATATGCTATTAATTTATAATATTGCAAAAGCCGTGTATATTTGTATTTGCACATTGTATTTAATAAGCATATGAAATAATTTCTCTAAATCTAGTTCTGAACGTAGGTCTCGGTAAATATCTAATTAGACTAGACTGATGGGCAGATCCTACAGCATTGTTACTCAACGGTCGGTTTAAAAATTGTTTTCATTAAGAAAATTTATTTCTTTTATCATTTCATTAAAGAAAATAATGTTTTAAGAGTTTAAAGAAAATAATGTTTTATAACTTATTTAATTTTTTTACATTTCAATAAGTCTCTTTATTTGCATTAATAATCCTCGTGGGTGACATAGGATAATGAAATGTAGTTTAATTATCTTTTTTTATATAAAAGATAACAGTGTCATATGTGAAAATCGCTGTCGGAAATACGTAAATTAAAACATATGGGATTTGGATTGTTTTGTAGTTTTAGGATGTGCATACTTCACGTTATCCATCAGGGAAACGTTGAACTGATACTGACATACACACACACACACACACACACACACACACACACACATTAATAATATTGAAACATTAATTAAAAAGAATATAAGATAAGAGTCGTTTCATATTCGTATTTCTCATTAAAGTAAATCCGTCGAATTATGACCGCGGAGTTATTAAAATGGAATTCGCTTAAAAAAATGTTTTATATAGGAAGCATTGTAGAGATGGCGATATTCAATGCGATTCGCCTACGCACGTATAAGGGCCAAACGAGATTCAATCGATATTTCTAATAGCGTGCATAAAGATTTCGGGAATACATCCGACAGCGATTAGCATGTATGTAGAACAGAAATGTGTATATACGTGAACTATTAGATGTGTCGAGGGCAGGAAAGGGGGGATAAAAAATCACTGAGCACATACACACACATAAACAGACACACGCTCGCACACATACAGACCAGATCTACTCACCTGTTGAAGTACTTTCGAAAGGTGCCGCTCACGCAGTAGAGGGCGATCGGATTAATGCAGCTGTTCATGAAAGCGAGGCAGAATCCAAGGATCCGGAAGCAATGCCAGAACGCGTTGTAGTCCTCCTGGGCGCTCGGGTGCAGATAGAACCAGAGCATGAAAACGTGCTGGGGAAAGAAGCAGACGGCAAATACCGCGACGAACGCCATCACCATTTTCGCCACCTTCTTGCGCGCCTTTATCTGCTTGACCTGCGATGCGTAAAGAAGCCGTGAACACAGCGTGGAAGGATGTGGGAGGGGGTGGAAAAAAGACATTTTTATTGCATATTTTGGTATGCGTGAATAAGGGGTCAAACCACCTTTAAATTACAAGGTAAAAAACTATTCGAAATATATTGAAAATTTTCCATATAAAACTTATATTTTCTACATTAAGTAGGTATAATTGGCTATAATTTAAGTTGTAATAAGTCCATATAATTTGAAGCTATAATAGAAAGTACGTACAAAATCCAAATTCACTGATCATAGGATTCCAAAGAAATCAGTAGATCAAATAAACTGAAAATTCAGTATGTTGTTGATAAATATATTTGTTGTGGTATGCGCAGACAGAATTTTATTTGAACATTTAGAAAAAGTTTTATAAGTAAATTACTGGTCAATAAATAGGTCTTAAAACCCTCCCATTCTAGTCAATAATATCTGCTTATTGTACAAAAGATAAGTTTTATATAATTTTAGCGTATTTCAAATGCTTTTTTTATAATTTAAAGGTGGTATGTCTTTTAAAGCTAATTATACACAAGATGTCTGGATTTTCTCGCATGCACTTTTCACCAATTCAGGGCGGCATAATAATCCTTATAATGTGTTCCTATATTTATTGGACATACGATATATATAGGCGAGAGAATCTTATTTTAGGATGGATGGTATAACACGATTATATCGTATTATACTATCGAGAATAGAGCAGCATTTGTGCTTTTTTTTTACCAACTCTCATCGACGTCGTTATTCCCGTATGTAGAAGTATACATATTGTACAGCAAATTGTAATGGGCTATTGGTTTTTGTAATAGCCGGCTATATTATTTTATAATGCAATAGTGGACTTTTTAGTAAGGTGAATATAAAGAGACAGAAGGGAAAGAAGTAATAAGTGCCAAAGATTATCATTTTTTCTGTTTGATTTATATTAAAAAGTTGTATGAACAGAAACTTTCTATATACAGTCGAGTATTATATAATTAAATTACTAAACTTACATTATATAAGATTAAAATAATGACTACCAGAAAAAGAAAAAATAATTTCTTCAAAATATTAAAAGGGAAAATTATTCGTCGAAATTTATAAAATAGTAACTTTTTATTAATTTCATCGAATTGAATTCTAAAGAATTGAATAATTAATCGAGTTTTTAATTAATTAATTTGCTTATTGTATTCACTGTAGAGCTATTGCTATTTCTAGTAGTCCAATGATCAAAGTATTTCACGTATTGAACATTCTTCAAAAACGTGTTTACGAATAAATGCATTTGAAAATCCTTGCGGCTGTTTATAATGGTACTTTGGCAGTTCAATGAAATTCCGGTATAAGGAATGCGCCCAAGCAAACATTGAAAAACTCAGCCAATTCCGAAAGTTAATTTCATTAATACTAATCGAGGGAATTTTAATTTATTTTACAAAAGATGCCGTAATTTATTGGGCTTTCGAATTATCCTATTGTTGTTAAACAGCTTAAAATATCATTATCTCTATAAATACCGCTGCATTAAATTATACGTGCTGTATACATCCATAATTGTTTCGATCTGGTAGAAGACCTGGAAACACATTTTACATTCATAAATATATATATAAATAGTTTTTGCGCTACGTCCCTATGTTCATCAGTCATTGAGTGAACGACATTTTGGTTCTAGAAATTGAGAAATTGGGTAAAGTATTTGATGAGAATCTAAAGAAGAACGCCAGGGGTTTGTTAACCTCGTGAGGAAAAGTTTTAGTTGTTTACTTGAAGATAAGTTTACGAGAGTTGTCGTAATTGCATGACTAATCCACGGACGATAATATATATATACGTTTTTTATGGTTTAAAAATTTTGTTTCGAAATGATAAAATCTATATATTTTTTTGTATTTAATAAGGTTTTTAGGCGAATCGGTGTATTTAGGAAGTATCAATGTCCATATTACACTTAATTTTAAATCAAGCAAAGGAAACGTTTAGGATCGGGTATCATATTTATCCTAGCTATGGAATTATTTTAATCATAATGTTTCGCTCTTATGCAATTGACTGATTATAAAACCATGGCTTAGTTTTTTGCTATAAAACACCTGAAAATATTTTACTCCTGTTGTGTGTGAAGTGTATATAAGATAAGAATGGGTTTGCTCAACTGAGTTTTTCTTTAATGGTAGAAAAGTGGTTCGTGAATGGTATCGTTTAGATATGCGTATAGTTAGCTGTGCCGGCTTTCTTTTCGTTTTGAATTGACTTTTGCAGAATTGATTATTTGAGAATATTTTTCTTTTATTTGAAGCATATAGAAATTTATGCGTACTCTATTTTGAATTGTTTTTGAACAGTTAGGCAGCGATTGAAAGTGGAAATCTTAAGGCCGGGAATGACTACAACGAGAAAAAAGAGCATTATTTATGGAAAGGCATTATTTATGGAAAGGCATTATTTACGCATTCACAGCCGTAAATATGGACGCTCTTAAGTCTATTTTTTTGTGAAACTGCTGTGTTAGTTTTGGGGTATAACGCATACTAAATCAGTTCCTTGTTCTGATTTACGTAAATAAATCGTCGCGTGCATCATTTAACTCTAAACAAGAGTACTCCAATAGCGTCTTGTTTTCTTTGCTTTTTCGTGCCAGGTACTACGAAAGCTAAAGAAAAGGTAAGACGCGTTATAATATATACATATAACGATTGAATTAATCGGCATTCATAGATGCAATAGACGGGATTTTGCACACTTAATGCAGGCTGAACAACGTCGCTCTATTTATGCTCTTAAATAGTCGTGCTGATCAGGGACGAAGGTAAACGATGCATTTGTAAACAGAGCATATAGAAAGTGTTACAGCGGCGCTTGTGTCAATCGACCAAGACCGAAACTTGAATTCGGATCACCGAATTACGAGATCCTTCTCTCGAGCGATCGATTGTAGACCCCGAACGCCAATTTCATGTACACGATTTAAAAATTCACTGTTGACAATAATATGACGTACGTTATAATTATCACTCTCTTTGTTTCAAATGTAAAAGGACGAATTTCAAGAATTTGAAGTTATTACGGAAACAACAGAAACGCGACTGGACACGTCAGTGGACCGACCCCGACCGCGAAATCTATATTTATAAATAGCTTCAAGTCTCTTCCGTGTCCAATAGATTCCTCCTGTTTTTCTTTGGATCATCCGCAAATTCGTCGCTCGTTTTCTCAATTTCCATGCCTCTAGACAGAGCACTGAATTAATTTTTGCTTTATTCATATTAACTATAACCTTTGTATACGGCGTATCTTGTTTATTACCGATCCGCTAGTGTGAACAATTGACAACCGTCTTTGGACACGCACATACATACACACACATATTTATTTATTTATTTATTTATTTATAAGAATGTCTATAATGAAAACTCTGTAATCATGCAAAACGAAGTTATATCGCCCGTTATAGTAATACACAAATAAGTTTTCGCGTCTACCAATCGTAAAGACAACTGGAAATGGGAGACTCGTCTGCACGATCGAGTTGTTTTTTAGATAGAAAATCCTAAATAAACATTATGTCCAGAATCCTCTCCTCTGTATTATTGCATCATAAAAATTATCGTGGTGCAAATATGTCGATCAATAGCTTGGGCAATTCGAGTTCGTTGCTCATGTTGGCCGGATATATAATTTCGGATTTTATTCTTCACCGCACCCGATCCTCGTACTCCTTCTTTTAGTTAGAAGTTATATACTTCGACTCACTCTCTCTCACGCTCTCTCTGTCACTTTCCCTCGCTCTCAATTCTTAGCGCGGATAGTTCCTTCAATTTCTGCTTCTACGACACGCCGTACGGGGAA